>JAPDNY010000010.1:109274199-109606699 GCA_029375565.1 Gekko gecko | reverse complement strand
GCAATGAAAATGAGAATATGGAAAACCCTCAGCCAGTAATAAACTTGAATGAAACAGCAGGCGTTTCCCCCAGCATAAAGTTATGGAACTTTGCCTTCTGAATGTCTTTCTGCAGCGGCAGTACCACCATGTGCTGCTATTCCATTATTGGTTGTCATTGTTTGCTGGTGGTATGTCTTTGTATCTACTAGCAGCTTTCACCCCTAGAAAGGGAGAGGGTGGCCTAGGCTTGATTTATCAACTTCTTCTGGTCACTAAGGTCATTGGTTTACACTGACGAAGGCCACTAGAGGCCTTTGAGCAGGTTGGGCATAGCAGCATTTGGACTGGTGAACACGGTCTACTGTTGCCTGCCTCTTCCCACTTGCATCCTAGAAACAGTGATCAGGAAATATGTAGAGCTTTTCCCCCTTCCCAGCCACAACTATGTGGTGGGACCCATAACTGGCATTGAGAGCTCTTTTCTCAGGAATCCCAGTGTCTTGTATAGTTGAGCCCTCAGCAAAGGCCAATTCTGGTATCAGAGGTGGGTGAAGAAAAAGAGATATAGTAGTATGGAGTACAGGGAATGAAACCACTGACAGTCAAAGTAGATAAGAGATTCCAACTCCTTGCCATGCTTATCTGTCCGTCCGTCCGTCCATCCGTCCATCCATCCATCCATCCATCCATCCATCCATCCATCCATCCATCCTCTATCATCTATCATCTATCATCTATCTGCACCTGCCTCTCAATAAAACTATGTCCAAGATGGCTTATAATGTGAACAATAAATAGGGTTGCCAGGCCTACCCACTGATTGCCTGCTTTCCCCTTTTGTACGGCTAAATATGGTGCCTTCCATGGAAATGGATCAAGATGGCTAGCCATGTTCGTCTGTCTGTAGCAGCAGAAAAGACCAAGAGTCTAGCAGCACCTTAAAGAATAACAAAATTTGTGGCAGGGAATGAGCTTTCATGAGTCAGACGAAGTGAGCAGTGACTCATGAACGCTCATTCCCTGTCACATATTTTGTTAGTTTTTAAGATGCTACTGGACTCTTGCTCTTTTCGACTGTTGCCTGCTGCGAGAGAAAAATAAAAATAGAAACACTACTGGTCTCTGTGTTAGCCTGATACATCACTTCAGGAAGTGACAATGGGTAGTTCTAGGAATCACTGGAAACTCTATGGCTTTACCAAAGAGTTTCTGGTGATTCCTAGAGTTACCCATTGCCATTTTTGGGTTGTACCTGCAAATGATGTCACCAACGGCACATGCCCCCTCCATGTCCTCACCACCCAACCTTCCCACTGGTTGCCAGTGACCATAACAATAAAATAACAACAAAGCCAATAAAACCATAAAAATCCAATTGATACCTTAAAAATGAGCAAAAAAATACCTTTGATTGAAAGACTAAGGTCGGAAATGTCTTATACCTAGCATTCAAAACAGTCTCTAAAACCATATCACAACAGAATGGCACTGTTAAAACCAACTGTAGGGAGCCTAAACTGGGATCAGCAAGAAGAAAAAAAAATGAGTGAGCCAGTTTGGTGTAGTGGTTAAGAGTGTGGACTCTAATATGGGAGAACCGGGTTTGATTCCCCACTCCTTCACATGCAGCTGCTGGTGTGACAAGTACTCTCGGAGCTGTTCTCTCAAGAGCAGTCCTCGAAAGAGCTCTCTCAGCCCCACCTACCCCACCTTAAAGACTAACAAAATTTGTGGCAAGGAATGAGCTTTTGTGATGTCTGTTGTGGGGAGGGGAAGGGAAAGGAGATTGTAAGCTGCTTTGAGACTCCGAGTGAAGGGCAGGGTATAAATCCAATCTCCTCCTCCTCCTCCTTCTATTTATTTATTTATTCAATTTATACCCCGCACTCCCTGCAAAGGCAGGCTCTCCTCCTCCTCCTCCTCCTCCTTCGTCTTCGTCTTTAACTTGACACCACTTCAGCAGATAAGAGTGATTTTGAAAAAAACCCCAACCCAACCAGTTCCAGAAAAGTCTTAGGTGGGCAAAGCTGGTGGAAGATGGACCATTACCACGTCTATAGGGTATCAGCTGCTGTTGAGTATTTCTATCCAGCAGGGCTATTTTTGGGCAGGAACGCATAGGAACGGAGTTCTGGCTGGCTTCAGAGCTGGCCACGCCCACTACAGCCAAAACCTCTGCGTGCGTGGCTACAGAGGGAGGGCCTGGAGAGTGACCCCTCCCAGTGACTCCAAGGTGGGCAGGTCAGGGGGGGGCCCTGGAAGGATTGGGGAGGCATTTAAATGCCTCCCTATGCCTTCCCCAGCCTGTCTAAGGGCTGGCTTGTCCGGGCTCCCCGCATCCGCAGGGCACCTGAGCAAACCAA
The DNA here is from genome assembly GCA_029375565.1 of Gekko gecko. Classification (NCBI taxonomy): domain Eukaryota; kingdom Metazoa; phylum Chordata; class Lepidosauria; order Squamata; family Gekkonidae; genus Gekko; species Gekko gecko. Next base: position 109,604,354 of record JAPDNY010000010.1, on the reverse strand, counting down.
GGGAAGGCAGTTTAAACTACCTTCCCTTTCAGCCATGGGGCGCCCGGGCAAATCAAGGGAAGGCACGGGGTGTGGCCTAATATGCTAATGAGCTGCACTGTCAGGGGTGTGACCTAATAGGCTAATAAGTTGCTGCTGTTGGGTGTGGCCTATTATGCTAAAAAGTTCCTTTTGGGCTTTTTCTACAGAAAAAGCCCTCCTATCCAGCAATGATCCTATTCCAAAACAAGCTCTTACAGTTTAATGTCGCAAATTAGGAAGAGTGGGTTATTCTTTTTAAAGAAGTCCTAGGAGGGCGTCCAGCATCACAGAGTGGGGAAGTGCACAGCGTGACCAAGCCCGGCTAGGGCCCGGCCTCTTTAATAATTCCACCCGAGGTCTGAAGTCAGCAAGCCGCCCAGCTCAGAGCACAACAGCTGTTCGCATTAGCAAAGTGGGGGGAAATTCATATTTTTTAATAAAAAGCGGCTCATAAAAATAATACAAACACTGACAACTGCGGCAACGTGTAATAATTTAGGTCATGAAAGATTAATCAATGAGAGATACATTTTTTTTAAAAAAGCAAGCTGTGTTCCAGCGGGGGGGGGGAGTCCCCCAATGGCTTTAATTAATTCTACTTAACATTAATAGAACAAGGTCACGCTTGCAAAAAAGTGTTGAATAAAGCAAAAACGCATGAAAGATATACTCTCTGGTGTTACTCATAATGAAGAAGGGTTATCTCGTGGTCAATCCAGAACCATTATTTCTAAGTTAGAGGGAGAGGCACAGAAAATATACAGTGGTTACAGCCACAAACCTGGCTCCATGCTTGGAAAAAAAGCCTGCATGAAATATGTCTTATTATTTATAGTTTGGAGGTAGGCTATTTTATTATCTATCGTGATTATTAAAAGACTGAGGATTGGATCACCTGGATCCATTCTGCTAAGGAACCATTTGTGATTCGATGGGCTCCTTGTGTCAGGCAATGGCATTTTGTGCTGGGAGAATGGGCTGCCATGTGTAGATGGGGTCCGCTGGAGCTAAACCTTCTATTGTGCCCTTTGATCCACTGACCCAGAAGGTGGTTCACACTGCTGGGAGAGAAGGACCAGACCCTGTCTCTTAGCTTCAGCCTCCAGAGGAGGTTTATAAGAGAGTCAGATACAGGGCTATTTTGGGGCAGGAACGCACAGGAACTGAGTTCTGGCTGGCTCCTGAGTTGGCCACGCCCAGCAGGAACTCATTAGCATAATAGGCCACACCCAACAGCAGAAACTCATTAGGATTGGCTACATTAGGGGTGTGTGGACTAACATGCAAAGGAGTTCCTGCTTCAAAAAAGCCCTGGGTTTTGACAACAAACAAGGTAAACAGAATAAGAAGCAAAAGGTGGGAGTGGCTGGATGACCACACTTCTGGTAACATGGGGTGTGTGGCCTAATATGCTAATGAGCTGTGCTGTCAGAGGTGTGGCCTGTTATGCTAATGAGTTCCTGCTGTTGGGTGTGGCCTGTTATGCTAATGAGTTCCTGTTGGGCTTTTTCTACCAAAAAAGCCCTGGTCAGATAGACAGGCAAACTGAGGTTCCTTCCCGTTGACTCTTCTGCCTTTGTCCCTTTGATGCTCCCTGATACTTTCAGGGGATTGCTTCCTTCCTTCCATTCACACTTCTCTCCCACACACAAGAAAGGAGGCACGTTTGCTCTCCATCTTTGGCACCATGGATGCAACCTCCACCTGCATCCATCCAGGTAGTTAGAATCAATTCTACCCCATCTCTCATATATCCTAACTAGAATGGGGTTCCCTAAACAAAGAACTCCTTAGTAGTTTTGAAAATGACAAGTGGCTCTGTGTAACTCTGTAACTTTGCAAGCACCTGCAGAACAAAGAATCTCTGTTGCGTGTAGTCTGTGCACTCTGCTAAATGGACCCAGGTTCCTGGCTTACCATACCAGTGAATCTAACACACACCAAATCCCAGACTTGCTAAAGACAAAATTAAAATATGACAAACTAACACAACTTAAACAGTAGCAAAACACTGCTGTGTGCTAAAGCAGCAAAATCAGCCCTCCGAGGACATCAAACCGGATTCAGAAGATGAGGTTTGGTGAAAGACAGGACAAAAGCTCTGTACTGCAATGCCTTGAAAGGAAGAAAACTTGCCATGTTTTGTTGAACAGCTTTAGGGACATCGGTAAAACATGACATATGAATAAATACAGGATACAAATAAATAAACACTGTAAAGTGGGTTGCATTAGAAAGCGCTGTATACTTTATTAGGAACCGTAAAAACCTGCTTTTTCAGTCTGCGATGAATCATCACAGCTCCCTGCCCCTAATGTGCAGGCAAGAAGTCCTTTGTGTGCGGAGAGTGCTCTGTTCATTTCAACAGCAGGGGCAGCTCCAGGTGTAAAGCGAATGTACGTGTGGAATGTCAGGCGCTCCAGGTGAGCAGCAGACAGGCATCTTGGGGCAGACAGGCAGCTCTCTGATGCTATCTGCTGCTAGGTAGCCATCAGGCAGTTGGGTAGAAGACCAATATTCTGGCAGTGCAGAAGGAGATCATGGAGGCTTTCTTTCGCAGGAAGTTGGCAAGATGGAGTATCTCATATCTAGGAGGTTTCTACTGAACAGTGGCGTAGGATTGGCTTTCTGGAGTCACCTGATCCTGTAGGCTGGAAAGGTGCTGAGGTCCTGTCCGGGTGTACCAATCAGGTCTCCCATTCTAGCAGGAGATAGGGTTGCCATTTCCCAGGTCTGGATGGGATACTGCCCAGTTTTGAGGGCTTCTGTCTGCCACCAGCCAGCTGGTCAGTAGGGGAAACCCCACCCCAAACAGTGACATCACCGGGCAGTATCCCCGATGTGATGACATCACCCAGAAGTGATAACATCACCCATCATGTCAGGGATGTTGCGCACTGATGCTCTGGTTTTTGTGCAAAACTCTATGGTTTGTGGACAATTTTACCATAGAGTTTTGGCCTCAAACCAGAGCATCGCCAAATATCCCTAATGTGACTTTTTCACTTCTAGGTGATGTTGTCGCACTGCGGAGCTCCACCCCACTCCCAGAAGGCTCATTCCCAACCCTAGCAGGAGACCTCCTGGCAGCAGCCCCTGCCTCACTGGTGTCAGCCCCAGAGGTGACATCATGCCATTGGAGCTGCAGTGATTTTTTTGTGCACTATTTTTTGTGGAGCCATGGCTCAGTGGTAGATCATCTGCAGTGGTAGAGCATCTGCTTGGCATGCAGAAGGCCCTAGGTTAAGTCCCCGATATCTCCAATTAAAAGACCTGGCAGTAGGTGATGTGAAGACCTCGCCTGAGACCCTGGAGAGCTGCTGCCAGTCTGAGTAGACAATACTGACTTTGATGGACCGAGGGTCTGATTCAGTATAAGGCAGCTTCATGTGTTCAAGTGTACCCAGTAGGGCAGCAGGGGGAAAATGCAATGGAAATCACCATCACTCCAACAATGCGATATTACTTTGGGGGTGAAACCAGAGAGATTCTGGTGAATCCTAGAGTGTTGCATCCAGGGCTATTTTTGTAGAAAAAGTCCAGCAGGAACTCATTAGCATATTAGGCCACACCTGGACAGCACAGTGCATTAGCATATTAGGCCACACCCCCGTGTTACCAGAAGTGTGGACATCCAGCCACACCCACCTTTTGCTTCTTATTCTGTTTACTTTGTTTGTTGTCAAAACCCAGGGCTTTTTTTGGAGCGGGAATTCCTTTGCATGTTAGTCCACACACCCCTAATGTAGCCAATCCTAATGAGTTTCTGCTGTTGGGTGTGGCCTATTATGCTAATGAGTTCCTGCTGGGCGTGGCCAACTCAGGAGCCAGCCAGAACTCCATTCCTGTGAGTTCCTGCCCAAAAATAGCCCTGGATGCATCTATGCAATGATGTCACTTCCAGATGCATCCTGGAAGTGACATCAGGCCATCTAAGCAACAATGACCCCCATGTTCCTGCCCCCAGTCTCCCACTGTGTGTCAGCCACTAGCTGGCAACCCTAGTCACAAGATTTCTGCATAACTTCTCCTCATGAGGTTTCTAAGTCACTGCATTAGGAACAGAACTTGTAAGAGTAATGCAGAACAGAATTTCTATAACTTGAAACCTTCCATGGTATAGAAAAATACAGCAAAGAATTATATATAGACACATCAATATTACTGTGAACAGAAACTTGCAATAAATATAGTCTCTCTAAGTTTGATTAATTAACAAATTGCTTGCAAAAACTTTATGGTGAGTGAAGTCCAATCATTCCTCAAGTCCACCAACAGGCTGGATTCTTCTAATTCACTCCTTTTTCAAAAGGCATTTGGTTCCAACAAATTGGATAATGCTGTAATGGAACTGCTCGAAAGACGCAGCCTTGAAATACCAATGCAATTATAGAAATAATGCCATTTACACTACATGTAATCCCCCCTTTTAGTAATTAACTTTCCACATACCTAACTTTCCAATTACCTTAGAAAAGGCATTAAGAGCTCAGAACATCTTATCCAGGTCCCCAAGAAACAGACTTTTCCTCTACTAACTGCCATTCACCAATTCTGCCCCTACTGGGCTAAACCAACTAATTCTTGGTATTACATCTACAGTTCCCTCCTCTAACCTGAATAGGCTAGCCAGATCAGCCAGTGGAGAGTAGGGGATGGGGACATGGTTGGGGGTACCACAGCTGTAATTATATAACTTCCGGGGAAACCTGGAAGTGACAGCAGGTAGCTCTAGGAATTGCTGAAACTCCATGGTTTTACCATAAAGTTTCTGCTGATTCCTAGAGCTACCCACTGTCACTTCTGAGTATTTCCAGGAAGTGACATCATCATACCTGCAATGATGTCATTTCATTCCCCATTTCCCTCCCAATGCCTCTTGAAGTGGTGGTGGACAACGGGAGCTCGAGTTGGGGCATTCGCTGCTCCAGCTGGGGGAAATGGCATCCCTAAGTCAGCAGTCTAGCTGGCGATACAAGAATCAAGGTGCCACTGCCTGATTGGCAGGGTAGTTCCTGTACGGTGTAGATTTACTCCCTTCCTTAGGATGGGGAAAGCTACACGCACTTTTAAGACTTTGCTGGATCTAGATAATATTTTGAGTTTCTGTCCTTAGAATTCCAACTCTTATGTACGGATTGAACAGAATTGGCCCTGCATCTCAGAAGCCTTTCCTGAGAATACGTAACGATGATTTGTGTTCTGTGTCTGTCTTCTAATTTATAAAAGCCACATTATTTTGCATTGTTGAGCTCTAAAGTACAGGCTGCTCTGACTGATGTTGACGCTAAATGCTTCCCGATGTTCTTCTGGAATCCAAAACAAGCCCTCAGTACTGGGATGGGTTCATTTTTCTTCCTTAAGTGTATGGAGCTAGGAATGATACCAGATCCTCTGAGAGCATTCTAAATTGATATCTAGTAATTTCTAAGGTAATTCAAATGCCTAATGAAAAGTCACTTGAGGCCAACTGTGCAAAATAAATACATTGTTATTGATCATGCAATAAGGTATTGGGCTAATTTAATAAGCCTCTCTCAGAGATGTACTTAATTCACCAATATTGTCATTTTGGTGCAGTGGAAAAAGCTACCGGTTAAATGTGTGTTTCTGGAAGCTGAGTAAAGTGCTTTGTAATTTTGAGAGTTCAATACTGCTGCCTGGACATTGTGTTGTTTTCCTTGATCCTAATTATTCCCTCATTGTATATGACACGTCCTTGTATTCTTAGGACTGACTAAATAAATTTAATTAATTATGAAATGAACCCTATCTTCTATATGTTATTCAGCTAGGTATTGCTGTACGGTCTGAATCCAGTGATGGCCACCATATTTATTATGAAGATGCCCACTGAATTACTGGACTTTTATTGATTTGAACCTGAAATTTGTGTCTTTCCCCCTTGGAAACAGAGTGTCTTGAAAGGGCGCCATTTTGAGAAGCGGAGCCAGACTCTCCTTTCAGAGCTGAGACCACAAATACACCATCCCTGATGAACTACTCATATCACTGGCCAGCTCACCCATCCTATCTACATTAGCTGGCTTTATACCACTTTGACTAGTAAGGCTTCCCCTAAAGAATCCTGGGAATTGTAATCTGGTCAGAAATTTCTGTTAGAAATCTTTAGTCCCCTTTCTAACACAATGATGTTCCTGGAGGAGTAGAAAGGACTAAAGATTAACAAAATTTGTGGTAGGGTTAGGGTTGCCAAGTCGAAATTAAATTATGGCGGGGGAGTCCCGTGCTGTCCCTGGAGTCTGTGCATGTGCGCAGAGCACATGTGCCACCGCGATGATGCCACCCGGGAGTGATGTCATCGTGTCGGCACGTTGGGGGCGGGGTCACTAGGATTCGAGGGAAAACCATAGAGTTTTCCCTCAAATCATAGAGTGTCCCACCCACAACATAGTCAGCGTGATGATGTCACCTCCGGGTTACATCATCACGCTGGGGACGTTTGCTGGAAGGAGGTGGAGTTCCCCCCAGGGCCCGATTTGCTGGCGTCGGGTAACGGGCCTCTCGGGCGGGGGTTTACCGCCCCCCCCCCCAGGGGACTTGGCAAGCCTAGGTAGGGTATGAGCTTTCATGAGCTGCTGCTCACTTCTTCAGATGGTGTCTGAACAAGTGAGCAGTGACTCACAAAAGCTGATATCCTACCACAAATTTTGTTAGTTTTTAAGGTGCTACTGGACTCTTACTCTTTTCTACTGCTATAGACAGACTAACACAGCTACCCATCTTCATCTGTTTCCTGCAGAGAAGGCAATGATAATCAAACCAGTTTAAGGCTGTCATCATTAGAATATGCCCACTGTTTCTGTATACCAAGTTGTTTGGTGGTGTAGTGGTGTAGTCTACCAGTTTGGTGTAGTGGTTAGGAGTGTGGACTCTAATATGGGAGAACTGGGTTTGATTCCCCAATCCTCCACATGCAGCTGCTGGTGTGACCTTGGGTTAGTCATGGCTCTCTCAGAGCTGTTCTCTCAAAGGCAGCTCTCGAAAGAGCTCTCTCAGCCACATCAACCTCACAGGGTGTCTGTTGTGGGGAGGGGAAGGGAAAGGAGATTGTAAGCCACTCTGAGACTCCTTCAGGTAGTGAAGGGTGGGGTATAAATCCAATCTCTTCTTCGTCGTCTTCTTCTATTTGAAACAGTTAAATGGGCCTATGTAATAACTATGGCTGCAGGTATGCATCATGCTAGAGAGACACAAAACTTTGCTTCTCTGTGTGTGTGTTTATAGGGGTGTGTGCGCGTGTGCGCGTGAGAGAGAGAGACTACTTGTTCTGTGTTGCTAACACTCTAGGGCAGACATACAGAACAGGCAGTGAAACAAACACCCCCATGGTCCTTTCCTGCTACTGAAAGTGCATGAGTTGGAAAGGAGGCAACGACAGAGCCCCTCATGTCTCTGCACTACCCTTGGGAGCTGATTGCCTCCCACACACTAGTTTTAAGGCAAGTCCCAGTTCACATTTCCCGAATTCAAGTCGCGTTTAACATATCATCTAGTCAGACTCTCAGATTTCAAGTCTCCAGGACCTATACATTTTCATGTCAAGTATCTTCAGACCATATTCCAGGCCAGAAATTGAACATACAGCCAAAAATGTCTTAAAATATAAAGTGAAATGTATGAATTTGCATACAACTTTTTAAATTTATTGACTTCATTCACCTTTTCCCCCAGTGGGGACCCAAAGCACCTTATGTTGCTGTCCGGCATTTTTTTCTCACAACAGTCCTGTGAGGAAAGTTAGGCTGAGAGTATGACAGGCCCAAGGTCTCCTAGATCCTAGCCCAATGCTTAAACCATTATACCGTGCTGGTTTAGTGCGTTATTCTGATTTTGTAATCTGATTGTGTTGTTTTTAATTGTGTAATTCGCCTTCAGTCTCAGTGAGATAAACAGACAATAAATGAAACAAGTAAATGAATAAATAAAAGTACCTTGTCATAGCTGAACACAGTTCATGCATACATCTTTTTTCGGTCATACAGCCTTTCATTAAGTTTTTCAGAAATTCCAAATTTAATTCACCTGAAACAGTGGGATTCCAAATAAGAGTGAGGGCCAGAAAGAGAGAAAGGGCACACATCAGCATATTGGCACATTAGGAAGTGGCATGCATAACGACCACAGGACATCATGATACATGGGTTACAGTGCTGCCCACAAGGTTCAGTGCAGTTAGTCCTACTGACATGGGTGAGATGGAACATTGTTAATTTGCTAGTATTAACACACTAAGGCAGCAGATGTGTGCAGTTTTGGAGACACCGCTGCTGGGTAGAGCACAATGATCTTAGAACTCATGCCTGTCTATGCGATTCCCCTCCACCACTTGTGCTTCACTCTTGTGCCGTACAGCCACTAGAGGCCACTGTGGCACCTGCCAAATTGGCTGCCAAACCTTCTCTGCATCTCTCCATGCTCAGAAGAACCAGTGCGGAGGGGGGGGGTGAGGTGACTTGGAGAAGGGCTGGATGGGGCAAGAAAGGGAGGAACAGCCACACAGAACCGAAAGAAAGAAGATATCAACAAAGAACGCGAGCTTTTCATTAGTGCAAGACCAATCCTAACCAAGAACATTTTTGTAAAGTCTGTATTTTAAAAACAAACACAAAAGACTGAGGAAGTAATAATGCGAAGTAATAAGAGCTCAAGTACTATTTACATTGTCTATGAGCAAAGGCATGAGGGTGATTCAGATCAAAATATGATTCCTCAGGTCTCCAGCTCTTCTATAAGTTTTCCTTCTTCTACCATGATCACCCCTCAGGCCTTCTTTTTGTCTTTTTGCAATATCTGTCTCCTAAGTCTAGGGTCGCCAGGCTCCCAGCATTCCAGATGCCAAGATTTACAGGGAACGGCCTGTTGGTGACCCATTGAATATCAGTATGAATGTTAGGACTTCAGCACACCACTTGGAACTGTACCATACAATATTTGCTCATGTGTATAGTCACCTATCAGATGACTTTAAATAGATGGGCTACTCATCATATACAAACACTAACAACAACTAGGGTTGCCAGGTCCCTCCTGGCAACCAATGTGTGTGTGGGACTTACTGGGGCAGCAGGGAGGTCCATCTAATGTGCAGCAACATGTCTATGTCACTGCCCACATGACCTGGAAGTGATGTCATTACTTCCAGGATGTTGGGGTGACACTCTTGATATCTGGGCAAAAACTCCATGGTAAATTTTGCACAAATATCAGAGCGTTGCCCCGACGACGACGACGTCACTTCTGGGTCACGTGGGCTGTCACACAACTGCATCTCCCTCTTTTTTGGGATAAGTTCCCCCCACCAGCCAGCTGATCGGTGGCATGGAGGTGAGGCCTGGCAGTGGGGGACCCTCCCCTCCACCCTCCACCGGGGGGTCTGGCAGCCCTTACAACAACAACATGGACCTGCTATGCATGCAATGTAAATAGTACTTGAGCTATTAGTGGTAGACTGTCACATCACTAACTGCAGAGTAACTCCGCACCTTCCTGGATAAATCACCTGCCCTTGGTCCCTTTCAGTCTGGTTTCAGGCTGGGCTACAGGATGAAGACAGAACTAGTCACTCTGGAACACGTTTTAAATTCACGAAGTCCACAGGCTTCCTTTCTTCTGAGGCCCCAATCCTCCTCCTCTCTCTCCTTTCTGGATCTTTATAGTCACCCTGTCCTGCATGTCTCTAGGATCTGCACAGCCAAAAGTAGCTAGAATCCCCTCTGACTGACTTACCTCTCTATGACTTCAGGACAGCTTAGTCAATTATGCCCACCATCACCACAAAACTCCTTCCTAGATTACCGTCTAGATTTAAGATTGTACATCTAAATGAAATGCCATTCCTCCTTCATCCTGGAGGGAGGCGTTGGATGAGGGGGTGAGGTTTGCTGGTAGCCTTCAGAGAGGGATGCCAGCTCTGGGTTGGTTGGAGATTTTGGGGGCAGAGACTGAGGAGGGCAGGGCTGGGGAAGGGGAGGGACCTCAGCAGGGTACAATGCCTAGAGTCCACCCTCCAAAGCAGCCATTTTCTCCGGGGGGACTGATCCCTGTCGCCCGGAAATGAACTGTAATAATGGGAGATCTCCCAGTGAAACCTGGAGTTTGGCAGTGCTAACACAGGATCTGCCCGGCACCCGCATGTTTCTGCATAGTGATACATGGGGGAGGAGGCAGGGCAAACTATTTAAGGTCTTGAGCAGTCCAGGACCAACATATATATGGGACCTTCTCCTCTGGTATGTCCCCAGGCGAGCTTTATGTTCTGCAGTTAACAACTTGCTGGTGATCCCTGGCCCCAAAGATGTCCGGCTGTTCTTGGCCAGGGCCTTTTTGGTCCTGGCCCCAACCTGGTGGAACTCTCTGCCTAATACCACCAGGGCCTTGTGGGGTCTTATGCAATACTGCAGGGCCTGTAAGGCAGAGATGTTCTGCCAGGCTTTTGGTTGAGGACAGCAACAGTTTTCTATTGTGGCCAGCACCCTCTCCCTTCCTCTCTCCCCCTAAATTCTGATCTTTTGATTCCTCTTCCCCCGTGGCAGTCCAGAATCGGGATGTAATTTCTCAGGATGTCATTTTGGGCTTCTTTTTAATCTGGCCTTCTTTTAACTTTCTATTTTATTATGATTGGAATTTTAATGTTTTGTATATTTTTGCTCTATGCCTTTTTGTTGTACATCACCGAGAGCCCTGCACAAGCAGGGATAGGGCGATTAATAATCAAATAAATAAATGAAGAAGGAAAAGGAGGAGGAGGAGAAGAATAAGAATAAGAATAAGAATAAGAAGAATTAGGGCGCTGTTGGGTTGTACTGAATGGCGAGGGGGCACCTGATAGATGATGCTAAGGGAACTTATGCTTAAATAGAAAACCACTGGAAGCTCCAGCCAACCGATTTTGAGGTTCCAGAAAAGGAAGAGTAAAGTAATACAAGGCTTCTAATTCTTGAGAATGCAGGTCCTGAAAAGAGATTGGGTACCCCTCTGGTTGTCTCTTTGATGACAGAAGTTTGACTTTCTATTTAAAAAAAATATTTTCCAGCATTGCATCACAAGCTGCATTTTTGGCTGCGTGGAAAAGAAATAAGCACTGTCACCAATGGTTTACATATTATACACACAAGGCACCATTGTAAGCTGTCGACCTGGAAAGGAAACGTGGAAGAACTTCATGATGCTTTAATGAGATGTCGACGGTGGGGTCCTTTAAGCACATTACAGGACTAATTAGTCCAGTTATTAAACAATTAACCCCCCCCCCCCAAAAAAAAAACCCAACAACCCAGCAGTCCAGGATTATCTTTGCCCAGCTTTGGAAAAGAGCACCAGGCAAGATTGCATGAAAGAAACCTTTAATCGCTATTCTGTTTTTAACAGCGGGGGCTACGGCCTTGCCAAGACGTTTCTTGCTATGAAGTCAGTTCAGCATCAAAGTCCTAAATGATGCATAAGATTTCACGGCTCGCTTTCGATGTTATGACTGATCAGCAGCAGAAGAAATGTCTTTTCATTTGGCTGAGATTGCGCCGGAAAGAGTCATAGGGTGTGGAGAGAAAATGCCACCACATGCGCTTTTTCTTCTTCTCGTCATTGCTGCCCCCTCCAACTCCCCCCCCCAAACCTGTCCATCTCAAGCGCTTTTCTCCTGCTGCAAAAACAGGACAAAGTAATAAAACATTACTCCTTCTCTTTCTCCAGACTGGGACAACATCTTCATATTTATTAGCCAGTGACCATCGTTATTTGGGGAACAAGCCCTTAAAACAATACAAGGAGAGAAAGACAGTAATGCAAACATCTTTTGCTTTTGAGGGGAGAGGTGGAGAAGAGGTTTGTGGGGGCAGTTTCTGGGGTATGCAGAAGGCTTTTCGGCAACAAAAACGAATTCCAAATTTCCCAGACAGGCAGTCCTTCCTATTCCTGGCCAAGTAATCAAAGCCCCGTGCCTCCCCCCAAAAAATCACATTCGGCCACCAGCTGTTAATTAGGAGGCTGAGAACATCCAATATTCAAAGACTAAAATGTATTTGAGTAGAAAAGGAAAATCAGAAGTTTACACTGCACTTCGAAAAAGCATCAAAAGCAGAAAACTTATACAAAATGGCAAACATATGCAAACAACAACAAAAAACCAAGCTCGTTGCTAAATCTATCCCCAAGCTGGGTTCAAAGCTTGCTTACAAACCCTTCTCAGACCTTAGCCCGGGAAAAGAGTGGGGATCAGCTATGTGTGCTTAGTCCCTAGACAGCTTCAGGCATTTCCACTGTGACTCCTAGTTGAATGGCGGCAGTCAGGCAATGAAGGCACCCTCCTCAGGTGGGCTTGCTGCTCTCCTGCTGCCCTGGCAGTCTTGGCTCCCCTGCCAAAAGAATGCCTGGCTGGTTGCAGGGTTAGGGTGGGAACCGGGATGCTCACTTGGGGGTGTGTGTGTGCCAGGATGCCCCCCACTTATTTAAAGGCCCCCTGAATTAAAAAACAACAACCCTGGCTAGGGGCCTGACGAGTGTCAACATAATCTGTAGTGATGAGCTTAGTCTGCCTTCACTATCGAGAGAATGTCTCCTTATATATAAAACCGTTTTAGTGTCTCTCCTGCACACGCTCCCGCGGCCTTTGGCTCCATCACCTGCCACTCTGAAGGATCCCCTGGCTGCATTGGCTGGCTCCATTGCCTCCATCACACCCACAGAGGCGGCTCCCAGCATCTCTGGCTCAGTGTGTTCTGAGCCAACCGATGGGACGGATGCTCCAGTGGTCAGAGGGTGAGCACGCTGCCTGGGAGAAGTGGGGAAGAGGAGCAAGAGGCCAGAGATGTTCAGAAATGCCATGGCTGAGGAAGAGGTGGGGGTGGGGTGGCTGCTGCTGCTGTGGTGGGAGGCTGCCCCTCCGCCACCAGCCCTGTCGTCATCGTCTGGTTCAGCCGAACCGGCTCTGATGCTGCTCCACACTGTGCTCTGCTGCCACCACCAACACCACCGCTAAACACACCACGAGGCCTCCCTCATGCAGGCCCGCTGCCATGCCAAATGCCTCCTCCTGTCCGATCCCAGTGGTGGGGGCCGGGAACCTGGCAGCGGTGGCAGAGCGGCACTACTTTATCTGCCACTGGGCCCAGGGGATGAGGCCACTGCTGTCCCTTCTTCTCCTGAGAGCGGGGCTGGTGGGCGACAGCCCAGCTAGATCCCATTGCATTTGTCTCTGCAACGGGCCTTATTCCTAGTCAAATATACATCTCAGCTGTGTGCTGTATTTATTATATGCACGACCATGGAACAGTCTGTCCGTCCATCCCCCGATATTTGTGTGTGTTGCTTTAATCTCATGGGGTGTGGACCCCAATCCTTAGTTCTGTTGGTTAGATAGAAGTGTAGACTGTATGACCTCCCTTTTCTGAAACCGGTTGCTCCTCTCCCTGTACCCTCTTGCTAATACATGAATGTTGTTTTTGGACACACCCATCTTTGCTTTGTGAGCCTAAGAGCAAGTACCTGGGAGGAGGAGAGGCTGTGGCTCAGTGGTAGAGCCTCTGCTTGGCATGCAGGAGGCCCCCAGGTTCAATCCCTGGCATCTCTCCAGCTAAAAGGATCAGGTCGGAGGTGATATGAAAGACCTCTGCTCAGGATCTTGGAAAGCTACTGCCAGTCTTGGTAGACAGTACTAATGTGGTGGTTAGAGGGTCTGACTAGGATCTGAGAGAATCAGGTTTGAATCCCTGCTTGTGCCATGGAAGCGTACTGGATGACCTTGGGCAAGTCCCACTCTCTCAGCCTAGCCTACTTCAGAGGGCTGATGTGAAGGTAAAATGGAGGATAGGAGAAATTATATTAGCTGCTTTGTCCCCCCATTGGGGAGCCAGGCAGGGTAGAAATAAATAAATAAAAAAACCAAACTTTGGTGGACCAGAGGCCTGATTCGGTATGAGGCAGCTTCATGCATTCATGTGTACTTAAGTGTACCTAAACCTGTTCCTGGTTTGCAAGCAAAAGAGAACACTGCAAGGTGTACTGAAACCTTCCAGTTCGGGTTGACTGGTAGGGGACAAAATTAGAAGAAGGAGGAGGAGGAGGAGGAGGAGGAGATTGGATTTACACCCTGCCCTTCACTCAGAAGTCTCAGAGTGACTTACAAACTCCTTTCCCTTCCCCTCCCCACAACAGACACCCTGTGAGGTAGGTGGGGCTGAGAGAGCTCTGAGAGAACTGTCCTTCAGGTATTTATTTATTTATTTGTTTGTTTGTTTCGATTTGTATCCTGCCCTCCCTGAAGGCTCAGGGCGGCTAACAGTGGGCATGAATGCCAATTTAAACAACATAAAGCAATATAGGAAGCCAGCCAGGGAGGCAGTGGGGCCCTTGGATGACCAAGGGGTAAAAGGAGTAGTGAAGGATGATAGGGAAATGGCTGAGAAGCTGAATGCATTTTTTGCCTCTGTCTTCACTGTGGAAGAGGAGAAGTGCTTGCCCACTCCAGAAGCACCGATTCTGGGAGGGGGTTTGAAAGACCTGAATCAGATTGCGGTGACAAGAGAGGAAGTCCTCCGACTGATGGACAATTTAAAAACTAATAAATCACCAGGCCCGGATGGCATTCATCCGAGAGTTCTGAAAGAACTCAAATGTGAACTTGTGGATCTCCTGACAAAAATATGTAATCTTTCTTTAAAATCTGCCTCCATTCCTGAGGACTGGAAGGTAGCTAATGTCACTCCCATCTTTAAAAAGGCTCCAGGGGAGATCCGGGAAATTACAGGCCAGTCAGTCTGACATCGATACCGGGTAAGTTGGTGGAAACTGTTATTAAGGAAAGAATTAGTAGGCACATTGATGAACAAAAACTATTGAGGCAGACTCAGCATGGATTCTGTAAGGGAAGATCTTGTCTCACTAACCTGTTAGTGTTTTTTGAGGGAGTGAACAAACATGTGGACAAGGGGGACCCAATAGATATTATTTACCTTGACTTCCGGAAAGCTTTTGATACAGTTCCTCATCAAAGGCTCCTAAGTAAGCTCAATAGTCATGGGATAAAAGGACAAGTCCTCTTGTGGATCAAAAACTGGGTCATAAATAGGAAACAGAGAGTGAGTATAAATGGGAAACTTTCTCAGTGGAGGGTGGTAAGCAGTGGGGTACCACAGGGATCAGTACTCGGTCCAATGCTTTTTAACTTGTTTATTAACGATTTGGAATTGGGAGTAAGCAGTGATGTGGCTAAATTTGCAGATGACACAAAGTTGTTCAGGGTGGTGAAAACCAGGGAGGATTGTGAAGCACTCCAAAGGGATCTGTTGAGGATGGATGAGTGGGCGTCAACGTGGCAAATGGGGTTCAATGTGGCCAAGTGCAAAGTGATGCACATTGGAGCCAAAAATCCTAAATATAAATACACGTTGATGGGGTCTGAACTGGCAGAGACGGACCAAGAGAGAGATCTTGGAGTCCTAGTGGATAACTTGCTGAAAATGTCTAGACAATGTGTAGCTGCAATAAAGAAGGCCAACGCTATGCTGGGGATTATTAGGAAGGGAATTGATAACAAATCAGCCAGTATCATCATGCCCCTGTATAAATCATTGGTGCGACCTCATTTGGAATACTGTGTACAGTTCTGGTCACCACATCTCAAAAAGGATATTATAGCATTGGAAAAAGTTCAGAGAAGGGCAACTAGAATGATAAAAGGGTTGGAACACCTTCCCTATGAAGAAAGGTTAAAATGCTTGGGGCTCTTTAGCTTGGAGAAACGACGGCTGAGAGGTGACATGATTGAGGTTTATAAGATTATGAATGGGATTGAGCAGGTTGAGAAAGAAGTACTTTTCTCCCTTTCTCACAATACAAGAACTCGTGGGCACTCTATGAAATTGCTGAGCAGTCGGGTTAGAACAGATAAAAGGAAATACTTCTTCACCCAAAGAGTGATTAACATATGGAATTCACTGCCACAGGAGGTCGTGGCAGCTGCAAGCATGGACAGTTTCAAGAGGGAATTAGATAAACATATGGAGCAGAAGTCCACCAGTGGCTATTAGCCACAGGGTATAGATGGGAACTCTCAGTCTGGGGCAGGTGATGCACTCTATTCTTGGTGCTGGAGGGGGCAGCAGTGGGAGGGCTTCTAGTGTCCTGGCCCACTGCTGGACCTCCTGATGGCACCTGGTATATTTTGGCCACTGTGTGACAGAGTGTTGGACTAGATGGGCCATTGGCCTGATTCAACATTGGCTTCTCTTATGTTCTTATGTTCTTAATATCAATAGATAAAATTATAAAATCAGATAATACAACCTCAACACAACATTTAAAACCAAGATGACGGGAGTGCGGTGGCACGGGTTATCAAGGTGGGATATTGAAGGTGGAATAGCGGCAGTGGCGGCTCCTACTCAAAAGCCTGGCGGAAGAGCTCCGTCTTACAGGCCCTGCGGAACTGGACAAGGTCTGGGAGCTCCTTCCACCAGGTAGGAGCCGCCACCGAAAAAGCCCTGGCTCTTGTGGCAGCCAGCCTCACATCTCTGGGGCTGAAGTGCCCTTGGGGGAACATGTAGGGAAAGGCGGTCCCTCAGGTAAGCCGGACCCTGGCCATACAGGGCTTTAAAGGTGATCACTAGCACTCTGAAGCAAATCCGGTACGCTATTGGCAGCCAGTGCAGCGCTTTCAGCACAGGCTGAATATGATTCCTCCTAGAGAGACCCATCAGCAGCCTGGCTGCAGCATTCTGCACTAGCTGCAGCTTCCGGATTTGTGACAAAGGCAGCCCTAAGTAGAGAGCATTACAGTAGAGAGCGTTACAGGTAGTGAAGGGCGGGGTATAAATCCAATCTCCTCTTCTCTTCTCTATTTCTTCTTTACACCACCACAGTTCAGCAGTGGGGGCCTGTTGGTAGCCCCATGCTCATTCTAGCACCTCTTGTTGGAGCATCTCAGGTAGCAGAGCGGAAAGCTCTGAACTAGATGCATCAAGTGGCTGACTCCCCTTTTCCGAACAAAGTTCGAGTCCAGGGGGACCTTTAAGACCAACAAAGTTTTAGTCACGGTATAAACTTGCGTGTGCCAGCACACTTCCTCAGATACAGTGGAGCAGAACCTCCTCAACCATTCCTTATAGGGAGTGGGGGTTGTTGTCAGGAAGGGCCATTTAGAGTCAAAATGCATAAGTACCGGGACTCTGGTTGAGGAGGTTCTGTTCCACTGCATCTGAGGTAAGTGTGCTTGTGCATGAAAGCTTACACTTTAAGTAAAACTTTGTGGGTCTTAAAGGTGCCACTGAACTCCAGCTTTGTTCTGCTGCTTCAGACCAACATGGCTACCCCATCTGAATCCCCTTTTCTGACTTCCTTTAGAGCCTGTGGAAATAAATAGCAATGCTGGCTTTGGGAATGGGTGCTGCCTCAGTGGTACTGCCTATGCTTTGTGTGGATAACATCCCAGGTTCAGTCCCTGGAATAACTGGCTCAAAAGATCCCTGGTATCAGGGCTGGATAAGGCCCATGTCTGAGACCCTGGAGAACCACTGTAGCTAGCTAGGAAAGAAAGGACACACGTGAAGCTGCCTGCTTCAAAGCAGTGGCCCAGCAAGTTAGTATAGCTTACTCAGACTGGCAGCAGCTCTCTGTGGTCATGAATACAGAGATCTTTCATGTCACCTACCTCTTGATTCTTTTAACAGGAGATGCCAGGGCCTGTACCTGAGACCTTCTGCATGTCAGTCAGAGGCCACAGCCCCTCCACTAATGCTGGGCTACATAGAACATGGTGAAAAAAGGGAACCTCAACATTCAGAGGTGATAAATCTCCATGTATCTGTGCTGGGAGGCAACTTAAGGGGAAGATCTTGGCCCATGTGTCTTATTTGTTGATCCTCCAGGACTACAGGTTGGCCACTGGTCTATATGGACCACTGGTCTGATCCATCAGGGCTCTTTTTACATTTTGCATCAGCGTAAAGCCGTTCCCATTAACCACCTACTCTTCCCTGGATTGTGACCTGTAGATCCTTCCCTTTTGTTTTTAAAATAACTATGCTGATGAAAATCTGGTGCAGGATGACCAGCTAGGATGTCTTCTCCAGATTAGGGACCAGCATTACATTGTCAGGGGGGCAAACCAGATAAAAGACCTTTTCTATCGCTGGTTTCCAAATTTCCCCAGGTTCCACTGAGACTGCGTGTGGCATGACTTTGTTTATGTGTGGGGCCTGGAGTAAGAGGGAAGTTTGTTTGAATTACTCTTAGCAGGAAAGATCAATGTTTAAAATCAAACATCTGGGTAGGACTAGGAAGACATTCCCTAACAGAAGATTCAGTGTTCAAGGTATAATATTTATAAAGACAGAGTGAATGGTACATATGTAGGCTCTAGGACAATTTGATATTTATGAAGTGCTGGGGTTTTATTTGGACAGAAATTTTGGTAATTATCTTTGTAAAGGGCCATTTATATACAGTTTGAAAGTAAATCAATAACAAATTGGAATGCCATTTCTTTAGTGGCCACTTTCACTGCGGCTCGGAGTGCCAGCTAAGCTGAGCAAAATGTACCTCTAGATCTGCCAGGGATGCTTGGCTCCATTGCTAATACTTTCTGTTCAGATTTCAAGGGGTTTCATAATGGCAAATGGAACATGCAGCAATACAAACTCTGCCGGTTACAAGGAGCTGGTTACAATCTGTGTAAATACTACTCAGCCCAAAGTATTGTTCTAAGCTCCATGACGTGCTATATGGTAGAACCATCTGGAATACTTCCTGAAGTATTATGGGTAACAAAATACTTCCTTTCTAAACTGTGTTCTTCGGAGAATATCGTCCATAATATGTGTGTTATTAATTAGAGAGGTACAGGTCCCCGACCCCCAAGGAATTTTTCTGGTTTTGTTTCTCCCACAGCTTCTTGGATGTCTTGCCCTTTTGGCGTAGTGGTTAGGAGCTCAGAATCTAATCTGGGAGAACTGGGTTTGATTCCCTGTTAGCCAAATTGCTCTATTTTAAATATAGCAATTGGTTTTATTATTATTATTATTATTATTATTATTATTATTATTATTATTATTATTATTATTATTATTATTATTATTATTATTATTATTATTATGGGTTCTCACCTGTATATACAGAGAATGCTGCTGTTTTGTAATGGTTCCTAGTAAAAGACACAGAGACCAGGTATAATTAATAAAATATTATTTTACTGAATATAATCCTTATTTATTCATTCACAAACACACAAACAGTATTCAAGTATTCACACACATAAAATAGAACTAAGAAAGCAGAGGGGATTGATGGCTTATGGAGAGGTGATACTACCTGTCAGATGTGCAGAAGTCCATGAAGAAGGATTGTGGCCTAAACCCAGAGGGTTCAGGGGTGGGCTGCCATTTTGGCTCATGGCAGAGACACACACTCTAAGGCCATCTGTTTGCTGGGATATACCCACTGTAAGACAATGCAGCCCCAATGGGTGACCCTGGGGGCTGGTCTCAGGTGAGAACAAAAGATTTCCTGGGCCAATGATGAGTCCCAGGGGTGTGTGATGTCAGTAGAGGCAGACCTTAGGTATGACCAATCAGGTTCCAGAGGTGTTGGGTGGCTAGTTGAATGGATTATAGGGACTTGCTGGCCAGGTAAACAAAAGGTGGGAGACTTCCCTGATTGTCCCTGATTAGCATCAGGAAGGGTCGTTAACAATTTGAATGCTTGATTGGGTAATCCCTTCATGGACTGGCAGAGGAAAAGTCCTTTGTCTGCTGTATGGCCCTTAATCCGTGTAGGTGACATGCAGCAGGTATGTAATGGAGTCCCTCAGAGTAAAAAGACAGCTTTTTCCTTTCTCTATGGGCTTCTACCTTGGCATCCATTTTACAGTCTAGACAGACCATGTGGCAACAGCAAACAGTCCATAGCAAAGCCCCATAATGGCGTCGGGGCTAACATATCCCCCCTTGCAGACGTGGCAGCGTCAGATGACATCGTCTGCACATACACACTTCGATGGAGACTTCCCGGTATCTTGAGGGACAGAGGCAAGAAAGACAAAGAAACACAAAAGGCTGGGTAAGGTGCTGAAGAGTGCCAGGTGGGTGGCTTCTAAAGACTTACCTTTGGAACTCATTGTTATTCCATGAGCATAATCTCTGCTGGGTGGAGGGGGAAGACTTGCTCTGAGGTCACCTTATGAAACCTGAATATGAAATCCCTTTTGCAGACCACTTGCAGCCCAACTCTGTGGTCAAGCTGAGAGTGCCTGGCTTTTGGGGACTTTGGTTCAGGTTAGAAAGTAGGGCACCCCTGTTTTGGGGCTACCCAAGAATAAAAGGCAGTGCCTCTGGTAACATCCCCACTCTTCCACATGCGGCTGGTGGTCAGTCCTAAATTCTTTCAGAGCTGTTCTCTCAAGGGATCCCTTCCAGTTTGGCTTCCGACCAGGTCATGGGATGGAGACTGTACTGGTCGCCCTCATGGATGACCTTCGGAGGCATCTGGATCGGGGCAGTTTGGCAGTGTTGTTGTTAGACCTGTTGGTGGCGTTCAACACGGTTGACCACCAACTACTGAGCCACTGCCTCACCAATGCTGGGATTCAGGGGTTTGCCTTGCAGTGGCTTTCCTTGTTTCTTCAGGATTGGGGACAAAGGGTAGCCCTAGGGGAACAGATACTTTCTCCAGTGTTATTTAACATTTATATGTACCCCTTGCCCAGATTGCCTGGAGGCATGGGCTGGGATGTCACCAGTACGCAGATGACACCCAGCTCTATCTGTTGTTGGGCAGTCAGTCTGACTCTAGTCCTGGAAATCTGAACCTGGCATTGCAGGCCATGGCTGGTTGGCTTAGACTGAGCCAACTGAAATGGAATCCAACAAAGACGGAGGTCCTGTGTGAGTCGGGGTGGCCTGGGGCGAGGGATCTCACTCCCAACTTTTGACAGTGTACAGTTGGTGCCGCCGTTGGAGGTTAGGAGCTTGGGAGATGGCAGTGCTCTTGGATGCCTCCCTAACGATGGAGGCCCAGGCAGCAGCCACTGCTAAGTCAGCCTTTTATCACCTTCGGCTGATCAGGCATTTGGTTCCCTTCCTCGAACACAACGATTTGGCGACAGTGATCCATTCAATGGTCACCTTGAAGTTAGACAACTGTAATGCTCTCTACATGGGGCTGCCTTTGACCCAAAACTGGAAGCTTCAGCTAGTGTAGAATGCAGTGGCCAGACTGTTGTTGGGTCTCCCTATGTGGGAGCACATTCAGCCTGCACTTAAAGCACTGCACTGGCTGCCTATAACATACTGGATTCACTTCAAAGTGCTGGTACTTACCTCTAAAGCCCTTTATGGTCAGGGGCCTACCTACCTGAAGGACCACCTTTCTCCCCATGTTCCCCAGAGACCACTGCGGTCAGGATCCCGAAACCATCTGGCCCTTCCAGGCCCTAAAGACATCAGGCTGGTGTCAATTAGGGCCAGGGCCTTTTCAGTAGTGGCTCTGCATTGGTGGAATGAGCTCCCAGAAGACCTTAGGGCCCTGCAGGACCTTTTACAGTTCCACAAGACCTGCAAGACGGAACTCTTCCACCAGGCCTTTAATTAAGGAGCCACACTTTTTAAAAAATATATATAATTTTATTTTTTTTCAGAAAGCAAAGAAAGAACACTACAAAGAAAAACACAATACACACAAACAAGCAACAATCAACAACTACAAAAAATAGAGTCTGTACTATACATACGTTTCAGATAACAGCTTGAAATGAATCGTATCTAATGCACCTTACTCTGTTTATAACATATTTCTAAAGGCGATCTCTGATTTCTTTTTGAGTTGTTTTCATGGGCTATTATTGTAAGTCTCTATCCACCTGTATAATCTTGACCAAATCTTATCAAAAGTTCCTTCTTGTTTTCCTTGTAACTGTAATGTCAATTTGTCCATTTCTGCAACTCCCAACAGCTTGTATAAAAGAGCCACACGTAATACATCAAGGCCTTGGGCCCAATACCACCCTGACAGCCTGAGTTCCGCCAACACTAAAATCGAATACCGACTGCATTTACTAGTGTGTTGATGCTACTTTGCCTTTGCCATTGTTACTTAAATTGTTATTAGCACCTTATGTGGCTTTTAAGATTTAATGCTTTTATTATATTGCTGTTTTGAGCTTTTGCATATATGTAAGCCACCCTGAGCCTGCCGTGGCAGGAAGGGCGGGGTATAAATCAAATCAAATCAATGAATAATAAATAAAATAAATAAATAACTCTCCCAGCCCCACCTACCTCACAGGGTGTCTGTTGCGGGGAGGGGAAGGAAAAGGGATTATAAACCACCCTGAGACTCCTTTGACTTAGTGACGGGCAGGGTATAAATCCAATCTCTTCTCTCTTCTCCTGTTTTTTGAGGATTACGAAACTGCGGAGGAAATCGGGCGAAGCCGCGGGTCTAATGCAGCCCCACAGCTTCGGGTGTGAAATTGACCAATAGTATCGGAGCAAACGGTGGTGCAACACCGAGGCAGCTGTAGTGGGAAATCAGCCTTAAAGTTCAGGGGCAGCTTAAGAGTTATGCCAATTTGTTATTCTCCCCAGGTTTTTTTTTGCAAGATTTATTGTAAGTGAAAGGGCTGTGGCTCAGTGGTGGGGAATTGACTTTGCTTGTAGGGTGTCAAGTTCCCCAGATAGTCAAACACCAGGCTTCATGAGAAGATAGTATTTATTAAAGACCAGTCTTAGAGATGCATGAACTAGCTCTTTGTCAGTGAAGCCAGGCACTACATTACATGATCAATTATAGTGCATTCAAACTAAGCTCCCCCCAGCTACAAGCCAATGAGTACATTTCGCACGTGCGCCCAAAAGTGAAAGAAAATACCCAGGCCAGTATATCTCCAGCCACCAAGGCGGTATGGGACCCAAGGTCAGGTGAAATGATAAGACACACTACAGAGACAGTAAATTACCTAAGCTTGAGACTATGTGTTCCTCCTGCATTCCAGAACCGTGAAAGATGTCTCCTCCCCACCCCCACTTCCAACTATGGCAGGGTTACCTGACATAGGGGGTCCCAAATTAAGCCCTTGGAATCTCCAGCTAAGATGATCAGGTCGTAAATGTCGTGAAAGAACTCAGCCTGAGACCCTGAAGAGCTGCTGCCGGTCCGACTAGGTAATGCTGACCTTGACCAAGAGTCTGGCTCACTGTAAGGCAGGTTGTGTTCATGTTCTTTGCTCAGATGTTTTTCCTAAGCAGGGACCTCCAAATTTGCTTTATCAGATTTAGGTGGCCTTCAATGTGCCCTTGGACAGCCCTGACTAATCAGCATCTCTGTGGTGTTACTTTATTTGCTGGGATAGCTGAAGGAGATCACGGGACTTGCGTGGACAAAAGCCATGTGGGATGGGGCTGTTGTTAAGAGGAGAGCTGGATTAAACCCATTCCAGGATGGCTGGATTGAACCCATTCCAGGAACGTGACATGGATAGCCTGTTCCAATGAAACTTTTCCATGGGGGTCACTTCAAAAAGTCCTCTGTTGGGCTTCGCCTTTATTGTCGGAACAGCCCTCGGCATGCCTTTCATTCTCAGGCACCAACGCAATAATAATCTCATTGCTGCTTGTTCTGAGGTTATCAGACGTGGCTGAGAGCCAACGAAGCTACCTGCGAATTCAACTCCTTACTCAGCCAAATCTCCCAATGACGTTAATGAGAATTTTGGCTCGGCGTGGACGGTTGCCATCAGACGCCCTTCCATTAAAAGCACTTAGGAGCGCCTACATTAGACGCCCCCCTCGTGCTGCTCAATGCTCCATTTGTTAGGAGGGGAAAGAGGAGGGCCGGCTTAGCATTTGCCAAGATCCTGGAATGTTTAGATTCACTCGCCTCATTCTATCTGGCAGTGTGAACCACCCACGAGATATCTACTTGCAAATGAATGAAATGTCAAATTCCCTTGGATCTGCTGTGAAATATCCTGGGACGGAGCCCATCTTTTTAGGAAGGGGTGCTTGTGTGTGTGAGGCCTACCAGCCTTTAAAGATAAGCCCTTCCAGAATAAAATTGGCATTCTTAGCCAACTTCCTCTTGCTTTCTTAGGGAGGGTCTTCCCTCCCCCCAACTTTAAAGGGAGCATTAAGCAAACGGCTAATGGAATTAAGGGTATAATAATAGAAGGATATAGTGAGACGATTGTATTAACAAAAAATAAATCACGTTGAGTGTAAGGTAAGTGTTTTTTAATTGATTGATGGGAAGGATGCTCCGGTGGCATTCCCCCCCCCCCCGTTTTTCTTTCTTCTTTTGAGGACTAACAGCCATTCCAGCTCCAGTGAAAAGCCAAAAGGAGAGGCGGGAGGGAAGTGAGAATATTATGCACTGGGGAGATAAATTATTCAGGGAAGATGGCCCATTTTGTGCTGACATCACTAATGTGAAAACGCATTAAATCTTTGACACCCGCTTCGTTCCTGGGAGGCTGGAAAGAGCCGCGAGGAGGTATTAGAGACGATAATGCTGCTCTGCCGACTTCCAACTTCCTTTCAGGCCATAAATGGCTTTTCCAAGGTGATTGGGTAAGTGGGGATTCAGCAGATATTATAAATTCTGGAATTAAAAGTTGGTGGCTGGTGAGGTTTCCGGCCGAGAGTAGGCCGTACCAGAGAGAAAACTCTCCCGTGTAAAGAAGACAAGAGTCACTGGAAAAGGCATCATGCTAGGAAAAGCTGAAGGCATCAGGAGAAGAGGAAGACCCAGCATGAGATGGGTTGACTCAACCAAGGAAGCTGCGGCCCTCAGTTTGCAAGACCTGAGCAAGGCTGTTAATGACAGGATATTTTGGAGGACATTAAGTCATTGGCTGATTTCCCACTACAGCTGCCTCGGGGTTGCGCCGCTGTTTGCCCCGATACTATTTGTCAATTTCACACCCAAAGCCGCGGGGCTGCATTTTGACCCGCGGCTTTGCCTGATTTCCCCCGCAGTTTCGTAATCCTCAAAAAACAGGATCACGAAACTGCGGGGGAAATCGTGTGAAGCCGCGGGTCAAATGCAGCCCCGTGGCTTCGGGTGTGAAATTGACGAATAGTATCGGGGCAAACGGTGGCGCAACCCCGAGGCAGCTGTAGTAGGAAATCAGCCATTGTCTTCTTTCCACTGAAATAGACTGTGGCAGCCTATCTGGCAATGGGGTTGTCAAGTCCCCCCTGGCCACCAGTGGTGGACGGGGGTAGAGTTGCGAGATCCAGGCTGGGAAATTCCTGGAGATTTGGGGATGACATATGGAATTCACTGCTACAGGAGGTGGTGGCAGCTACAAGCATAGATAGTTTCAAGAGGGAATTAGATAAACATATGGAGCAGAAGTCCATCAGTGGCTATTAGCCACAAGGTATAGATGGGAACTCTCAGTCTGGGGCAGGTGATGCACTCTATTCTTGGTGCTGGAGGGGGCAGCAGTGGGAGGGCTTCTAGTGTCCTGGCCCCACTGCTGGACCTCCTGATGACACCTGGTATTTTTGGCCACTGTGTGACAGAGTGTTGGACTAGATGGGCCATTGGCCTGATTCAGCATTGGCTTCTCTTATGTTCTTATGACACTAGAGGAGGAGGAGGAGGAGGAGGAGGAGGAGGAGGAGAGATTGGATTTATACCCCGCCCTTCACTCAGAGTCTCAGAGCAGCTTACAATCTCCTTTCCCTTCCCCTCCCCTCAAAAGACGCCCTATGAGGTAGGTGGGGCTGAGAGAGCTCTTTCGAGGATGGCTCATGAGAGAACAGCTCTGAAAGAGTTTGTAACTGACCCAAGGTCACACCAGCAACTGCATGCAGAGGAGTGGAGAATCAAACCCGGTTCTCCCAGATTAGAGTCGACGCTCTTAACCCCTACACCAAACTGGCTCTCAGAAGGAGACTGAGACTGGGGAGGCAGCTGTGAAGGAGCTGGAAAAGCTCCTTAAGTGCAAGGATGTGTCACTGGTGAATGACCAAGATCAAATTTATTCGTGCTGTAGTAGCCTCCATTACTGTGTATGGGTGTGAAAGTTGGACAATGAAGAAAGCTGACTGGAAGAAAGAGTCCTTTGAAATGTGGTGTTGGAGGAGAGTTTTATGGATACCGCGGACTGCCAAAAAAGACAGATCAGTGAGTTGTGGATGCAACTAAGTCTGAACTCTCCCTAGAAGTTAAAATGACTAAACTGAGGGTCTCATACTTAGGTCACATGATGAGAAGAGTCACTGGAAAAGTTGGAGGCAGCAGGACAAGAGGAAGACCCAAGCTGAGATGGAAGGACTCAATCAAGGAAGCCACAGCCCTCAGTTTGCAAGACCTGAGCAAGCCTGGTTCCCAGTGTTCCCTTTAAGCTGTGTGGGTGAGTGGCCACTCATTAACACCGGAAGCCCAGCTCAGTAGCAAACTGGAGCCATGCAGGGTCCTGCACTACCCATTGCCTGTTTTAAGATTACAGCAGTTGTACTCTGCTCAGGATGTGAACTGCTTCATTCAGTAGGGAAAAAAATATTAGAAGGAACATTGGAAGAATAGGACTTCTTGGAGGACATTAATTCATTGGATCACCATAAGTTGGAAGCAACTTGATGGCACTTCACACACACACCAAACCGTGCAACCTGGCCATGGATAGGTTTGCTTTCAGGCCAATTGTCAAAAATGCAATGGGCAAGACCATTCTGTGCTCCCAGACATTTCAAAACTCGATACCTTCGATGAATAGCCATGTTTTCTGCTAGAATCCACTTCTACCCTGGGCAATAAGGACTGGGCGGTTCCCCCAGAGCATCCCTAAACCACTGCGTTCCACTTCTGGCCCCTGACCCAGAGGCTGTACTCTAGGGTTGCCAACTCTGTGTTGGGAAATTGCTGGAGATGTGGGGGTAGGGCTTGGGGAGGTGAGTGGAAGGACCTTAGGCTGTATTGCCATAGATTGCACCTTCCAGAAAAGCCTGTGTGGGGCAGTGGTTAGTTTAACACAGGTCAAATCTGGATTCCAAGGCAGTCCCTAAGGCACAGAAGGGCTTTGATAATAAGTAGACTCAGGGCAAATGTGGCAAAGGGTAGGAATAAATTTGGATAAATCCTTATTTGCATCACACTACACTGGCTCTCCATCATAATTAAAAACATAATTACTGTTGTGAGGACACAGTAGGTGCCTGTATTTGGCTTGTGTTATAGAGTAATTTACTTTAAATGAAGTTACTTCTTGGCATTAACCACAAAGCAATTCCAGTGGCTGATTCCACTTCTGTCCATTAAAGACAATAATTGGTCCAATGACTGTAGCTCAGGAGCCAGTTTGGTGTAGTGGTTAAGAACTGCGGAGTCTAATCTGGAGAAATGGGTTCGATTCCCCACTTCTTCACCTGAAGCCAGCTGGGTGACTTTGGGCCAGTCACAGTTCTTTCAGAGCTCTCTCAGCCCCTAAAAACAAGTCTAGCTCGCCACTCACATAACCTGGTGTTTTTGGCCACTGTGTGACAGAGTGTTGGAGGGTTAAAGTTGTAAACTTGGACATAAATATAGGGTTGCCAGCTTCGGGTTGTGAAATACCTGGAGATTTAAGGAGTAGAGCCTGAGGAGGGTGGGGTTTGTGGAAGGGAGGAATTTCAGTGGGGTACAATGCCAGAGAGGTCACCTTCCAAAGCAGCCATTTTCACCAGATGAACTGACCTCTGTTGCCTGGAGGTCAGTTGTGTAATCCCAGGAGATCTCCAGCTACCACCTGGAGGCTGGCATCCATAACATAAAGAAGGCCAATATGTCCCTAGGTCCTTAAACACAAGGAAGAAAGTATTTTATGGAGCAGTTGCATGCACTAGGCATCTGAACTTGGTTGTAGGGTTGCCAGCTTCCAGGTGGGGCCCAAAGATTTCCCAGAATTACTATTGATCTCCAAACTACAGAAGTCTCACTGGGGTATAATGCCCTTGAGTCCAGAGCAGCCATTTTCTCCAAGACAAGAACATAAGAGAAGAGAAGAGAAGAGAAGAGAAGAGAAGAGAAGAGAAGAGAAGAGAAGAGAAGAGAAGAAGAAAAGATTGGATTTATATCCCACCCTTCACTCAGAGTCTCAGGGTGATTTACAAACTTCCATCCCTTCCTCTCCCCACAACAGACACCCTGAGAGGCAGGTGGGGCTGAGAGAGCTCTTTCCAGAACTGTCCTTGAAAGAGCAGCTCTGACAGAACCATGGCTTGCCCAAGGTCATCCAGCAGCTGCAAGTGGAGGAGTGGGGAATCAAACCCGGTACTCCCAGATTAGAGTCCGCGCACTTAATCCAGGAATGTTGTAAGGACTAGGTAAGAGGCTGTAGCTCAGTGGCAGCGCATCTGCTTGGCACACAGAAGGTCCCAGGTTCAGTCCCCGGCATCTCCAGTTAAAAGGACCAGGCAGTAGGTGATGTGAAAGACCTCTGCCTGAGGCCCTGGGGAGCCCCTGCCCGTCTGCATAGACAATACTGACCTTGATGGACCAGTGGCCTGATTCAGAGTAAGGCAGCCTCGTGTGTGTGTGTGTTCAGTTACTGCAATAATATACACCAAGTGCTTTGAACTCGCACCAAGTGCCGTGTACGTACATGCCTGCGTCCTACTGTAAACCGATGGATTCCTTCTGTTTACGCTGCGCTCTTCTAAGGAGTTCAGGATGGCTCACATATGGATGCCACGTCGCTTCTCCCCTCCAGGCAATGCTGAGGGCCAGGACCTCTCCGGCTCAGCAGTTGAACCTCGTCGTGTTCCTTCAGATGACTGTTTTACCATAATATACACTTCCAGTTGGTACCCGGGTGCTGGAGCTGCTCGAAAATGGGGACAGCTCCTCAGAAGCCGTGCCAACGAAACAAGACTTCTTTGCAAAAGTAAACGGCCTCAAACAGGGCGGCTTGCTGGGTTCTGTTTAGAGCAAAGCTGTCCGGAGGCTTTGGACTTCAAGGTAATAGCCGAAGGGTTCCCAAATGCAACGACCGTGAGCTGCTCTGTAGTCGCACTTAGGTAGATGCAGGTGAGGCGGCGAGAGAGTCTCTGGTTTGCTTGCTCTCCCCAGCTGTAAGGCGATCCGAAGACTTTAAAGCAAATTCCACTAGATGGCATTCTTCTGAACATAATAAAAAGATTAAACGGCTTGCCCGGGCTTCGTTTTCTTGTTTCGGACCAGTGTTCCCTCTTAAGCTGAGTGAGTGTGAGCTAGCTCACAGTGTTTTACCCTCCGGCTCACAGATTTTTGCCTTAGCTCAGGAAGGAGGGCTCCAGAGCAAACTAATTTATGCAGGAGCCAAATCGCTTGCTCACGACTTTAATGCTAGTAGCTCCCAAAAGTAGAATTTTTGCTCACAAGACTCCACAGCATAGAGGGAGCATTGTTTCAGACTACAAGAAGAGACTACACGAGTTTTGTCCAGGTGGGCAGCCATGTTGGTCTGAAGCAGTAGAAAAGAGCAAGGGTCCAGTAGCACTTTTAAGACCAACAAAGCTCTATTCAAGGTATAAGCTTTTGTGTGTACGCACATTTCTGGAGAGCCAGTTTGGTGTAGTGGTTGAGTGCGCGGACTCTAATCTGAGAGGACCGGGTTTGATTCCTCGCTCCTCCACTTGCAGCTGCTGGATGACCTTGGGCAAACCATAGTTCTGTCAGAACTGTTCTTTCAAGGACAGTTCTGGAAAGAGCTCTCTCAGCCCCACCTACCTCACAAGGTGTCTGCTGTGGGGAGGGGAAAGGAAAGAAGTTTGTAAGCCGCTCTGAGACTCCTTTGGGTAGTGAAGGGCGGGGTATAAATCCAATCTCTTTTGTTCTTCTTCAGATACAATAAAATGGAAATTACTAGTCCATACATCTAGGTAGAGGGTGCGCAGTAAATTAGCATAATGAATAATAAAGGTGTTTAACAGATACAAGGATAACCATTTGTCTGGGTTCAATTCTGGGGCAGAAACAGTGGAGAAAATAAACACGTCAGAACTGGAGACTGATGTATCCTTTCAGGTGCTACTGGACTCCCGCTCTTTTCTCTGAAACTGTGTATTTATATGGAGCTTCATCCCATCCTTTACAGTTTCAATGTAAAACACATTTCGGTCTGTAACAATTCTCGCTGTACCTGAAGAAGTGAGCCGTGGCTCAGGAAAGCTCATCCCCTGCCACAGATTCTGTTAGTCTTTCAGGTGCTGCTGGTCTCCTGCTCTTTACTCCTGCTGCAGACAGACTAACACGGCCACCCACCTTGATCTATTTTATGTCCATTTAGGATGAAATTCTCAGTGATCGTACCTTGTTGATGGGTAAACATCCCAATCATTCACATATCTGTTAAGTCGTGCCCTTGGGTCCGTCATAAGTTCTTTCAGAGCAGTTTATTTGTTTATTTATTTATTATTCTCAGTTTATATCCCGCCTTGCCGGTAGTCGGCTCAAGGCGGGGAACAACATTAAAACAGTAAAACAATCAATGCGACAAAATACAATAAAATATACATCAACAAATCCCTAACGTCATAAAATCTACTCGTACAGTGCAAACCGATGGCGGCATCAGTATACAATCCCCTCACCAGAAGCGGTATCCAAGTGATATTCATGTAGGCCATAGCATGTTTCGGTGGCACATTAGTCAGTGGCGGCTCCTAGTCGAAAGCTTGGTGGAAGAGCTCTGTTTTATGGGCCCTGCAGAACTGCAAAAGGTCCCGCAGGGCCCTGGTGTTATCCGGGAGCTCCTTCCACCAGTATGGAGCCACCACTGAAAAGGCCCTGGCTTTGGTAGCAGCCAACCTGGCATCTCTTGGGCCAGGAAGAGCCAGGTGACTCTGAGTCCCTGACCTCAGTGCTCTCTGGGGCACATATGGGGAAAGGCGGTCCCTTAGGTAGGCAGGCCCCTGACCATATAGGGCTTTAAAGGTCAAAACCAGCACCTTGAAACGAATCCAGTAAGCTATTGGCAGCCAGTTCCCTCAAGGGCAATTCTCAAGAGAGCTCTCTCAGCCCCACCTACCTCACAGGGTGTCTGTTGTGGGGAGGGGAAGGGAAAGGAGATTGTAAGCTACTCTGAGATTCCTTTGGGTAGTGAAGGGCGGGGTATACATCCAACTACCCCTCCTTCTCCTCTATCTGCCTTCCCTCTATGATTTTCTTGAGCTCTAAGCCAATTTCTGAATATTGTTGCCTATTATCAAGTTTTTCAGTTGGAGTAGTTGTAACAATATTAAAGAATGCTATGTATTCAAATCAGGCTTGGATCAGAGCCAAAACACATGATTCATGTGACATGAATGGCATCTTGGGCATCCTCCCCCTGGCATCATTCCCGAGCCAAATGGAAGGACAGAACCCTTTGAAGGTGAGTTCTCCTGATAATACATGTGACTGCGAGTCTGGTCAGGCCCAGTTCTAGCTCTTGCCATAGATTTTAACCTGATTTTCCTTTAGATATGTGATAAATGGGAAAGTGCCCTTACCTGGATAGCCCAGGCTAGCCCAATCTTGTCAGACCTTGGAAACTTAGCAAAGTCAGGCCTCGGGAGACCATCAAGGATGTCAGCGGTCACTCTGCGGAGGCAGGCAATGGCAAACCACCTCTGCACATCTCTTGCCCTGAAAACCCCATAAGAAGAAGAAGAAGAAGAGGAAGAGGAAGAGGAAGAGGAAGAGGAAGAGGAAGAAGAAGAGGAAGAGGAAGAGGAAAAGGAAGAGGAGGAGACTGTGTCTGATCACACAGTGACGGGCTGCACCCGCAGCTTCAAAGGGCTGTGTGAGATCACAACTGCGGGTCAAATTCCTCCGGAGGAAATAGCCTCTCTTCCCCTCCGCTTCAAGTGCTGCATTTGACTGCAGCTGTTATGTTAGGAGACAGGGGCGAGGAGAATCTAGAATGATCAACTGCTAGAACGCAGGCCTGCTGCCCAGCTGGCCCAGGCGGCTCATCGCAGTGTTTTAATGTAATTTATATGTTTATTCTTATGTAAGCCGCCCTGAGCTGGCCTTGGCTGGGAGAGCAGGGTAGAAATTTGATAAATAAATAAATAAGCACGAGGGGGAATCACAGACAATGTGCTCTTTCACTGGGCAAGGCTGGTGTGCCAGAATTGTAACAGCTGAACAGGGCTCCCATTATGAGGGCCTCCTCAGTTACTTCAACGGTAGCGCTAGCCTTATCCAGCAGTTCTGTCATAGTTGCGCAAGGGTGGGATTTACGGGATGAGATTGTACTGTTTCTTGAACCGATCTGTTATATGTAAGCAACATCTATTTGGCAGTTTCGTAAGAGAAATCCATTTTAGTTGAAGGACGAGGAGGGTGTGCTGTATTAGTTTTATTAGTATTTCATATGTCATAATTAAACACACATTAGATGTCACTCCAAGGTGAAATGGCGTGATTGGTACCTCCTAAATACACCCCATTGAAATGAGCGCCCATTTCTTTCACCCCCAAGTTCTAAAAAGTCACCACAGAGAGGATAAGAAATGCAGCGATAGAGTTACCCGTCTGTGCTCTTCCCTGTTGTGAACCGCACAGAATCCTTATATTTTGAGCAAAGACTGTGGAAGAATATCTGGAAAATGCTCTAGTCTATATAGCCAAGGAAGTGCTATAGTAGTACTACTGTGCAATGTTCCCTCTAAGCTGTGGCACCTTGTGAGCAAGAATTTTACTTTGTGAGAAGAAGAAGAAGAGTTTGGATTTATACCCCACCCTTCACTGCCCAAAGGCATCTCAGAGCGGCTTACAAACTCCTTTCCCTTCCCCTCCCCACAACAGACACCCTGTGAGGTAGGTGGGGCTGAGAGAACTTCTGACAGAAACTGTCCTTGAGAGAACAGCTGTGCCAGAGCTTGTGACTGACCCAAGGTCACATCGGCAGGTGCAAGTGGAGGAGTGGGGAATCAAACCCGGTTCTCCCAGATAAGAGCCCGTGCACTTAACCACTACACCAAGCTGGCTTTCTTGAGCTACTGGTATTAAAGTTGTGAGCAAGCAATTTGGCTACTGCATAAATTAATTTGCTCTGGAGCCATCCTTCCTGAGCTAAGACAAGAATGTGTGAGTCGGAGGCTAAAAAACTGTGAGCTTTTGTTGTTGTTCAGTCGCACAGTTGAGTCCGACTCTTCGCGACCCCATGGACCAGATTACGCCAGGCCCTCCTGTCTTCCGCTGTCCGCTGAAGTTTGCTCAATTTCATGTTCGTTGCATCGATGACACTGTCTAACCATCTCATCCTTTGCCGTCCCCTTCTTCTTTGACCTTCAATCTTTCCCAGCATCAGCATCAGGGTCTTCTCCAGTGAATGCTCCCTTCTCATTTGGTGGCCAAAGTATTTGAGCTTCAGCTTCAGGATCTGGCCTTCCAGGGAACAGTCAGGGTTGATTTCTTTTAGGATTGACTGATTTGATCTCCTTGCAGTCCAAGGGACTCTCAAGAGTCTTCTCCAGCACCATAGTTCAAAAGAATCTATTCTTCGGCGCTCGGCCTTCCTTATAGTCCAACTCTCACAGCCATACATTACTACTGGGAATACCATTGCTTTGACCATGCGGACTTTTGTTGGCAAGGTGATGTCTCTGCTTTTTATCATGCTGTTTAGGTTTGCCATCGCTTTCCTCCCAAGGAGCAGGCGTCTTTTAATTTCATGGCTGCAGTCACCATCTGCGGTGATCTGGGATCCTAGGAACTCACACTAACTCAACTTAGAGGGAACCCTGCTACTGTGTCAAAGGTCAGTACATGCTCATGAGCCGTCACCTCTCTTCTTCAGATGCCTGAAGGCATAAATGTTTCTTTCACAGGAGCAGTACAACCCTAGGCAGAGTCAAAGGCTGCCAGGCTAGGCTTCTTGTGGAATCTGATTCAATCAAACAAATAGAAAGATAACATGCCCCCCGACTGAGTTGCCAGCCTTCAGGTGGGGCCTGGAGATCTCCCACTATTATAACTGATCTCAAAACAACACATATTATAGAATCATAGAGTTGGAAGGGACCTCCAGGGTCATCTAGTCCGACCCCCTGTACGATGCAGGGAATTCACAAATACCGCCCCCCAGTGACCTCTGTTCCATGCCCAGAAGATGACAAAAAACCTCTAGAATCTCCAGCCAAACTGGCCCGGAGAAAAATTGCTTCCTGACGCTAAAGTGGCGATCAGCATTCCCCTGGGCATGTAAGAAAGGGTTACAAGAACTAAGCACTGAGGCAACCCTTCCTGCCCTCCCTTCTCATGATCTGCCTACGTTCACACAAGCAGCATTGCTATCAGATGGCCATCTAGTAGTCTCTGTCTGAAAACCTCCAAAGAAGGAGAGCCCACCACCTCCCGAGGAAGCCTGTTCCACCAAGGAACTGTTCTAACTATCAGCAAGTTCTTTCTAATGTTTAGCTGAAAACTCTTCTGATTTATTTTCAACCCATTGGTTCTGGTCTGACCTTTTGGGGCAACAGAAAACAACTCCATGCCATCCTCTACATGAAAGCCCTTCAAGTACTTGAAGATGGTAATCATATCACCTCTCAGTCATCTCCTCTCCAGGCTAAACATACCCAGCTCCTTCAACCTTTCCTCATAGGATTTGGTCTCTGGATCCCTTACCATCTTCATTGCCTTCCCTCAGTTTTCCTGGAGCAAATGGCTGCTTTGGAGGATGGACTCTATGGCATTATACCCTAAGGAGGTCCCTCTCCACCCCAAACCCTGCCCTCCCCAGGCACCACCCTTAATATCTCCAGGTATTTCCTCCACCAGAGCTGGCAACTCTATTCTCTCTTTTACATCATTTCCCTCTTTTTAAGGTTGCCAACCTTCAGGCCAAGTCTGGAGTTTTCCTGGAATTACAATTGATCTCCAGACTACAAAATCAGTTCCTCTGGAGAAAATGGCACCTTTGGAAGGTGGACTCTATCCATGTTGAGCTTCCTCCCCTCTTCAAATTTAGCCCTTCCCAGGTTCCAGGCTCCCACATCTCCAGGAATTTCCCAATCTGCAGTCAGTCACTCTACCGCTTCTCCATTTTAGCCTCACAACAACCCCGTGAAGTAGGTTAGTTTTGCAGTAGAGGCACACAGTCAAGACGACTGATATGGAAGCTCCAATGGTGAACAGCAAGACCACTGACTCCAAAACTAGAGTGGTTCCAGTGCTACTTGGAAAAGTCGGGGGTGGTGGTGGTGGACATGCTTGCCAGAGTCTTGGTCACCTTGTACAAAGAGCCTGAGAAGCCCAACTGTGGCCTTGACTTCCTGAAGCACCACTACTGCTATGCCCGGGAATGCCAAAGTGGAGGCCCTGAGGCAGGGACGGCCCCAGGTGTCTGGGCGCCCTAGGCAGGACAGCCTGGGGCGCCCACCCCACCGGGATGCCAACCTCCCGGTGGGGCCTGGAGAGGGCCCAGCCTTGTCCTGGGCGCTTCGCGCAGCTGCGAGGGGCCCGGGGAGAGCCGGGAACGTGGCGGCGCGGCTCTCCCAGGCCCCTCGCAGCTGCCAGGTGCCCGGGGAGAGCCGGGGAAGGGGCGGCGCGGCTCTCCCGGGCCCCTCGCAGCTGCCGGGCGCCCGGAGAGAGCCAGGGAAGGGGCGGCGCGGCTCTCCCGGGCCCCTCGCAAGTGCGAGGCGCCCAGGGAGAGCCGGGAACGGGGCAGCACAGCTCTCCCGGACCCCTCGCAAGTGCAAGGCGCCCGGGGAGAGCCAGGAACGGGGCGGAGCAGCTCTCCCGGCCCCCTCGCAACTGCGAGGCGCCCGGAGAGAGCCGGGGAAGGGGCAGCGTGGCTCTCCCGGGCCCCTCGCAAGTGCAAGGCGCCCGGGGAGAGCTGGGAACAGGGCGGCACGGCTCTCCCAGCCCCCTCGCAGCTGCGAGGGGCCCGGGGAGAGCCGGGAACGGGCGGGCTTGGAACTCCCGCCCCTTCCCTCCCAGCGGCGGCGCGGCTGGGGGGGGAGAGAAGCCGCTCCTCCGCCCCTGCCTCCTCTCCCCCCGGCTTTGGGGAGAGGGCGGGCAACCTCCGCTGCCGCCTGCCGCCTCCTGAGCCCCGGCGGGGCGCTCGGGGAAGCGGGGGGGCTTTTTCTGGGAGGGGCCGGGCACGGTTTGGCGCCCCTGCAGTTGGCGCGCCATGCCCCCAGGGAGGAGGGGGAGGGCAACTTGCGCCCTCGGTGGGCGCTTTTCCGTGGCGGCGGCAGCAGGGGTTCCTGCTGGCCGCCGCCGGTTACTTCCTCCTCCTCCTCCCCCCCCCACGGAGGAGGGGGAGGGCGACTTGCGCCCTAGCCGGGCGCTTTTTTGCGGCGGGGCGCCCGGTTAGGGCGGCGGCGGGGGGCTTTTGGAGGGGGAGCGGGGCGCCATTTGGCGCCCCTGAGGCCGGGCGCCCTAGGCGAGCGCCTAGTTCGCCCAATGGGCGATCCGGCCATGCCCTGAGGCTGGAAGTCGCTGAGGTAAAAGAGAAGTATGAAACAAAGCTGGAAGAGAATAAGAAACTCAAGGCAAAGCTGGCTCAGTATGGACCACCTCAAGAAGAAACATGAGGAGAATAAGGCTCTGTGAATGTTACTTAAATAAAACACTTTGAAGCAAAAATAAAACAGAAACAGCAAATCCCGTGAGGTAAATTAAGCTGAGTGTATGGAACTTGGCCCAGTGTCACCCACCCAGCGTCCTTGGCAGAGTGGGAATCCCAGCCTTGGTTTCCCAGATCCTCATCTGACACTCCTGTACCACACGGTACATGTACCACACTGACTCTCAGTGATGTATGGATGTAGCCCATGATAGTTGTTCGAAACCAGCTGCGCTTTTGGCTTTGGTGCTATCCTATGGCAAGGTTAATGGAGTGAAAAAGTATTTCCTCCTGTCACTTCAGCACTTGCGTCCTTGACTTGCCCTTTAGAATCTTCTTGTTCTTGAGTAATGACAATAATTAAAAGGGGCCGGAACCACCTATGCTTTATGTACCCTGCCTCTCCTTACCCACCCCCCCTTCTAAAGTCAACATTAAAGTGATTTTAATTTCACTTTTCTGCGCCTGTGACC
Source organism: Gekko gecko (assembly GCA_029375565.1). Classification (NCBI taxonomy): domain Eukaryota; kingdom Metazoa; phylum Chordata; class Lepidosauria; order Squamata; family Gekkonidae; genus Gekko; species Gekko gecko. The sequence continues at coordinate 109,567,322 of JAPDNY010000010.1, read as the reverse complement.
TTTCTCTCTGAGTGTCCTCTATTTCTGCTCAAAACCAAACAGTACTTCATTCTATGAAAGCGTTGCCCTGTTTCGCCCTGAAGGTTACTAAATCTGAGGAGTGTATGAAACTAAATTTCTTTGCTTTGTCTTCTGTCGAACTTCATTATGTCTGTAAAATGTTTCTGGATCAGTTAAAGTGAAGGTGTTTCTGTCAGGCGTACTTGCGGGGGGGTGTCTAATTTGGGCAAACAATTAAGCAAATTTGCATTTATTGCCTTACACTTCACATCTAGTCTCCTTCTGTGACTTATGGAAAGAGGGAAGGAGCTGAATATTCCATAAATCCAAAGTACAGCGGAGGGCACAAATGGGTACATTTTATTGGGATCCTGAGGTCCCGCAATGCCCAGTCTGAACTGCTTATCGTTATAATACCCTAGAGTTAAGGTTGCCAGCTCTGGGTTGCAAAATACCTGGGGATTTTGGGGCATAGCCTGAGGAGGGCAGGCTTTGAGGAGGGGAGGAACTTCATTGCCATAGAGTCCACCTGCCAGAGCAGCCATTTTCTCCAGAGGAACTGATCTCTGTCACCTGGAGATCAGTTGTAATCCCAGGAAATCTGTACCTATCTCCTGGAGGTTACAAAGGTAGAGAGATCACAGGACAGGTTGTCAAACTAAGTACACACACCATGGAAATTGATGAAAATCTTTTAGTGTCCCTTATAAATCCCGAACAGAAAGATAAGCTGGCTGACAACTTCCATTGCTTCCAGTTTTCAACAAGGTCAAATCACAGCAAGGACACTTGAGGGCTGGAATACATGGAGTTTACCTGTTGAATGAATGGATGAATGAATGCGACTGTACCAGCAGTTTATAAGGGACGCTAAAAGATTCTTGAATTTTGGGTATATAGAAATTGAGATATTAATTGTATTCAACTTAATTGTTTATGTAAATTGTAATTGTTGTCATTTTTCACGGTGTGTACTTAGTCTGACCACCTGGAGGTTGGTAACCCCACCTAGAGTCCATCCTCTAAAGCAGCCATTTTCTCCAGGGGAACTGATCTCTCTAGGCTGGAGATCAGTTGCAGTTCTGGGGGATCCCCAGCACCACCCAGAGATAAGAAGAAGAAGAAGAAGAAGAAGAAGAAGAAGAAGAAGAAGAAGAAGAAGAAGAAGAAGAAGAGGAGATTGGATTTATACCCTGCCCTTCACTGCCCAAAGGCGTCTCAGAGCGGCTTACAAACTCCTTTCCATTCCCCTCCCCACAACAGACACCCTGTGAGGTAGGTGGGGCTGAGAGAACTTCTGACAGAAACTGTCCTTGAGAGAACAGCTGTGCCAGAGCTTGTGACTGACCCAAGGTCACATCAGCAGGTGCAAGTGGAGGAGTGGGGAATCAAACCCAGTTCTCCCAGATAAGAGTCCGTGCACTTAACCACTACACCAAACTGGCTCTCAAATTAGCAACTCTTTCACCTGCTGAGTTTCAAGGGTGAGTGAGGACTGAACAGACTGCAATGTACATTTTCCATAGGTAGGCAGATTTTGGTGTATGAGCAGTTTCAGACCAAATAATCCCCCACGCGCCATCCCAAAAGAATTAAATAACCTCAAACCGTTTTGAAGAGAGTCATAAATTAATCACTGAAGCACCAGAACAACAAATAATCATGTGGCACCTTGACATGTCATCATTTTATTTACTACCACGGAAAAGTAGGTGCTTCTGAAAGGCAATAAGAAGGCTGCATTTCATGCCAAACCTCTCCCCTCGCAGAATTTAGGAACTGGAATAACGGGAGAATAAAAATGTAGTGAAGCTAAGGCCTGGTTTTCACAGGTACCAGAAAAAAGGTGTGAAGGACATAGAAAAGATTTGAGATGGCAGAATGAACTGTATCCCTGAAGACTGCTTTGAATGCTACTTAAAAAACAAACTCTCCTGTCTGCTGGTAGCAGCTGATAGAATAGGGCTGAGCTGGGCCAGAACCTTTCTCCCTAATGGTGTAGCTTTTTGACGGGGAGGCACATTTAAAACTGTGACACCCTCCCATGCTGCCTGAAGTGGGAAAGAACACTGTGATACCTCAGGATGCGATCACCTCATTCTGTTGATTGTAGGGTTGCCAACCTCCAGGAGGTGGCTGGAGATCTCCAGCTATTACATTTTATCTCCAGGCGATGAAGATCTGTTCACCTGGAGAACATGGCCACTTTGGAAAGCGAACTCTATAGCATTATCCCTCAATGAAGTCCCTCCCTTCCCCAAACCCTTACCTCTTCAGGCTCCACCCCCAAAATTTCCAGGTATTTCCCAGCCCAGAGCTGGCAATCCTAGTTGTAGGTGAAGACTAGCTAGGGCTTCCACCGCCCCCACCGAAGCCCCCTCCCTCCTTTGAGCTCCCATTGCCAGAAATTCTATGGTTTTATGGCAAAACCATAAAGTTTCCAGCAATTCCAAGAGCTACTGTCACTTCTGGGTGTTCCCCAACAGTGACATCATTACACTTGTGAACCCGCCTCCATATTCCCCTCCCTCCATCTGGTTGCCTGGCAACCCTGAGACTAGCCCAAAGTTTGGATCGGCATTATTGTTATGATAAGATTATACATACAATTTACCTCACAAACTGTGGTCAATGAGACTTCGTTCAAAATAAATACCCTTAGGACTGGGGATTTGAGCGTCATCTTAATTCCTTGTTTTAGCAAGAGAAAGAAACTATTAAAGAAAGGTAAACTATATGGGAGCCTGTGTTTGCAGTTCTAAATTAGCTTTTACTACTCAGGGAAAAGATTGTGTAGCTCAGGCAGACAGTTCGCTGTAGATGTCAGCTGAGTTCACTGCGGTGGTAAAACAAACAATGTTAGGAACTATTAAAGAACAGACAGAGGGAAATGACAGGAGAGTATTACAGGAATGCTACTACAATACGTGGCATCTCACAGAATATGCCACTCCTGATTACTCCACCTTTAAGAGGATCTGTCATACTGAAAAGGGCACATGACTGAAAGCAGTGATCATTTGAAATGTCCTTCAAGGAGGGATGAGGAAGGAGATTCAAAAGGAAGCCAGAAAACCATCATGCAAGTGATGGCAGAATGGTGGTTCATCGTTTCTCTCCATTAGGACACAGGAACTACTGAGGTCACGAAGACTTCCTTCCCTCATGCTAGTCTAGGAATGACCAGGAGCCTGGAGACCACGCCCTGTGAGGAAAGGCTGAGGGACTCAGGAACGTTCAGTCTGGAGGAGGTTGAGGGGGGACATGATGATTACTCTATTAACTGGTTGTCGGCAGCAGAGGATAGGACTCACAACAATAGGCTTAATAATAGGTTAAAAGTTCAGGGGGAAATGTACGCAGCTGGATATTAGGAATTTTTTTTATTACACTAAGAGTAATTCAGCAGTGAAATTGGCTACCTAGGGAGGTGGTGAGCTCCCCATTGCTGGCAGTGTTCAAGCAGAGGCTGGACAAACACTTGTCAGGGATGCTTTAGGCTGACCTGGCATTAAGCAGGGGATTGGATTAGATCAGGGGTGGCCAAACTTGCTTCATCTAAGAGCCACATAGACTAAATGTCAGATGCTCGAGACCTGCAAGGTGACTTCGGAGGAAGAGGCAGGTTTAGGGGAGTGGCCTGAAAGTGACATCACAGGAAGGGGTACAGGATGTGATGTCATTGGAAGGGGTGGAACTTAGGAAGTGATGTCACCCAACCTTTGACCTGGAAGTGACATCATAGGACATGACATAACAAAGTGATGTCACATCCTTGCAAGGTGGTAAAAACAGACATTGCTGGGATATATTGCAATACTTTGTGAAATGGCAGAGGTACCTTAGCCAGTATGGACAAGCCATCTTCGATGGCGCTCTGCCTGCTATCTCAGCAGCCTCCTTTATGATACCAGTGGCAAGAGGCCTCTCTTTGTGCTCTGTTTAAAGGCCCCCATGGAGGGGGGGAAGGCAACTGTGTACCCTGGCGCCCCCCCCCTTCCCCCTGGCAGAGGGCATACCCTGCACCCCCACATGGTGCTGGCAGCAAGAGGCCCATGAAGAGCCTTTTGCCCTGTTCCTGTTTAATGCCCATGGAGGGGGGTAATGCAACCATGCAGCCTGGCTGGAGCCCTCCCAATCTCCCTCCCCAGCAGAGGTAACCCCCCTCCACACCATGGCACTGGTGGGCTGATAAACAGGGCACACAGAAAGGAATTTCAAAGGGAGCTTAGAAAGAGAGACTACTGAATTGCAATTGATAATGAAGCTCAAGACAATGCATCCCCCTGGACTGAATTGAGACCTAGGTTTTCTGTCTCATTACCATTGCTGATCTCTCCATGCCTATTACTCCTCTGCATATCTCACATAAATCCAATCACACCTTCATTCACCTGCTATTGTCATTTGCCTGCTAATGTCATTCAAAATCACTCCACTTTCCAATAAGTAGGACAGATGGACTCCCATTCTAGCTGTATCTGAAGAAGTGAGCAGTGATTCACAGAAGCTCACACCCTGCCACATATTTTGTTAGTCTTTAAGGTGCTACTGGACTCTTGCTCTTTTCTATTGTGTCAGTTGTCATTGAAGCCATTGGAGCAGTGCCTAGAGGTCTTGGGAGACACCTGGACATTCTGGGCATTGAGCAAATAACACCAGCTCAGCTTCAGAAGACAGTGTTGCTTGGAACAGCAAGAATCCTGCAAAGATACCTCTGCAATTCCCAAGAACTTTGCTACATCTCAGATTTCAGAACTCTGTCTACCAGTCAAATATCTGCCTGTGACAATTAAATAATAATAATAATAATAATAATAATAATAATAATAATAATAATAATAATAATAATAATAATAATAACATTGCCACCTTCTTTTCTCTGCTTCCTGGGCACAGCCTGCTTTTTCTGTAAGACATTCACCTTTCTTACATCTCATCTTTGTGGAACTGCCCACTCTCCCCTTCGCCAGCCCTCTCTGCCTTTCTCCTAAATCCACCTGCTGTTGCCATCCATTCTTCCTGGGGCTTTTCTTTTCATTAACTACTTTGGGAGGTCAGCATGGCGTTAGCGAGCAATCCCGCCTAGAGAGAATTGTTTGCTGCTGTGTTAAATGGCTCATTCCCCGCTCTTTCGATTTCGCTAAAAACATGGACCCAAGTCAATGCACAGTGGGCAACGCTTCCCCCAAAGAGCATATAATAACCCAGAAGATCAACCAAATGACTGTAAATGTTGATGTCCTAATGCTACTTAACCGGTGCTGATGGTTGCCGTGTTGCCCTCCTAAGCGGATAATCTCAGCTGCTGAGCATCCCTGGGGCCTCACAATTGTAATGCCCCAACGGGGGGACACGATATTGGCTCCCAGGTGGCATGGCCATTGGCCAAGATTAGCCTCAGAGAGGTTTCCCTGCAGTGCCTCTACAACATTAATGTGTGGTGGAGTCCTCTGCTGAAGCAGTCTATTGAATACCTCCACTGTAGAGTGAGGATTGCACCAGGAATGCTGAGATTTAGTTGCAAGCTGCATAACATAAGATTGTACACACTGTTTGAACATATGCCTATGAAGTTTACTTATAGCAAGGCAGACCAAGTTTGAGATAGTCTACACTAACAATCAGTTGCTGTCCAGGGTTTCTGGTGTTTCTCAATATCTAGGGTTGCTAACTCTGAGTTGGGAAATACCTTGAGATTCTGGGGGTGGAGCTGGGTGCTGTAGAGGAGGGCTGGGGAGGGGCAGGACCCCAGTGGGATCTAAGGCCATAGAGTCTGCCCTCCAAAGCAGCCATTTTCTCCAGGGGAACTGATTGCTGTCATCTGAAGATAAGTTCTAACTTGGGGAGCTCTCCAGACACTGCCTGGAGGTTGGCAACCCCATCAAGACCTGAGATTCCTAGTAACTGATTCCAGGGATTGAACCTAGGACAGTCTACAAACAAAGCTTGTATTGTACCACTGAGATTTTAATATATGTGTTATGTGCCATGGTGACCCCATGAATTAATGACCTCCAAATCATCCTATCCTTAAAGGGCTTGTCCAGGTCATGCAAGCTGAAGGCAGTCTACATGCAAAGTTTATGCTACCACTGATATCCTGATGTATGTGTTATATGCCATCAAGTCACTTCCAACTTATGGCGACTGTATGAATGAATGACCTCCAAATCATCCTATTATGAATGGCCTTGCTCAGATCTTGCAGACTGAAGGCCATGGCTTCTTTTTCCGAGCCAATCCATCCCATGTTGGATCTGCCTCTTTTTCTACTGCCTTCAACTTTTCCTAGCATTATTGTCTTTTTCAGTGAGTCTGTTTTCTCATGATGTGACCAAATGCCAATTTAGCCATTTTAGCTTCTATGGAGAAGCCAGGCTTGATTTGAGATCTGGGCACTCTTTGAGAATTGTCTACTCTGGCAGTGGTTTCCCTGCGTTTTGAACACAGAAGGGACTGTCTTCAGTTGAGAGTGTCAGTTAAAGAGAGAGTTAGCAGCTGGCAGTTAAGGCCTGAGAGTTGACTGAGAAGGAGGGCTGAAGGAATGAGAGGATCAAAAGGGATCCCCATTCAAGCCTGAGGGAAATAGTTGCTAGAAAAGGGGGATGATCTCTATCCAGTCTGAAGGAGAGGATCAAGAAGGATATTTATTTGTTTGATTAGATTAGATTTCTTGACCGTCCTTCCCTGCTTGTGCAGGGCTCAGGGTGTTTTAAAACAGATTTATTCAGTGTATTATAAAATCAATTAAAACCATAAACATTCAATATTAAAAACATTCAAAGCATTTAAGTAGTTATTGAGTTAGGGAATTGGGAAGTTTAGCCCATCCAAGAAGCTTATGCTAGTTTATGTAAGAAAAACTGCCAAGGAATTTCTCTCCTCTGGTTTTAAAGACCTGTCTGAATAACAGAAACATTTACTTGTTTGTGACAAATTATCTGGCATTAATTTGTATACAGTTACATCTTTCCCATTGTCTGTTCACCTCATAAGTCCTACACCTGATTCAAACCGGACCATTTCCCCTAAAAGTTAACTAAAACAGTTTTTATTTTTGAACTACCGTCAGCCTCTCATGTGCCATTATCAAATCAGAACACAAGGAGGATTTTAGTCTCTTCTCACAGTTCCCTAGGCTGGGTCAGCTTTTACCAATATACATTCAAATGACAGGGTGGGACAGCTAGAGAAAAACAAAGAAGAAAAGGAAAAAGGGGCTGCTTGGCCAGAAAGAAGATAAAGAGAAACCCTACGAGGGAGGGCAAAACCATCATAGGGGGATTCACAATATACCTGCTGAAAGTTAGACCTGCCACCTCAAAGCAAAATTTGGAACAAACCTTCATAGTGATTTTGGAGGTTCCTGCTGAGGCAAAACATCTTTGAAATTTGGAGAGAAGTAGTAAGAGTCATACAATAAAGCTAGCGGCATTTCTCAGAGATGGGACACATTTGTACTCAAGAATCCCTGCCCCCAATTAATACAAGGTGATAGTAATACTATACAATGGATGCCATCTGCATCTCACAAGCCCATGGTATCCTGTTAGGATCTTGAACAGGAGTCCCAAACATGGTGACCGTGGGCACTACAAGGCCTGCCAACACTTTTCCTGGTGCCTGTCCTGTGTCATTGGAAAGTGGGAGAACCCAGGTGGGGCTTTTCTCAGCAACACTTCTGATGAGCCATATGAGATTTGATTGGCTGTGCAGATTTTTAATGTTTCCATTTGGCAGCACCTACTATCACAGCAGAAGGTTCTTCACTGAGTGACTGAAGATAAGCTGCGGCAGCCATTTTGTGCCTGGATCTACCTCCTGTGGCAGCTATTCTGCAGCAGCCATTTTGTGGCTATGCCTATCATGCTGTGTCAGAATTCCAGAGGTATCTAAAGGCTCATAAAGGTTCGGGACCTCTGGTCTAGAATCAGTGAAGAAACTCCTCAAACAATGAGAGTCTAAAGTTAACCACTGAATTTCACCTGAATTTATGAGGCAAATTTGGAGGGTCCTGTTCATAGGAAACTTCTGAGAGATTCTGAAGGTGGCCAAAAGAATTGTGAAAGGGTAGTGGCTGGCGGGTGGTGGTGGGGAAAGACTAGGAGAATTCATCTCAATAGGAATCACAGTCAAGAACCATTCAAGACCTTTGATTGTTGCAGGACAGGTGTATTTAAAAGTCTTAGCCACTTGGGAAGCAAAGTCTTCATATGGCTCAGTATGCCAAGGATCAATCAAATGCATTCAACTCAGTCTGTATGTCTCTTTGGACACTTGCTGATTTTGTATTGGTGCTGGTACAACCCAATATGATTCGCAACAGCATCATTTAGAAAACTTGGAGCTTATTGGGGGAAAAAAAATTACCATTCCAGTGGTATATCTTGGTATAATATGGAATGATGAGCTGGGATAATTGTCACCCCCCTGATTCCATACCAGGGGGTGGTGTGGCTTTCCCTTCGCTCACTTCCTTGGTGTGTGGAGCTGGAAAAGAGGGCTTAGAACAAGCTGCAGGAGGTGAGGAAGTATAGAATGTTTTTTTAAACCTAGATTGTCAAAATAGCTCCAGCTGCCTACCCACAGAAAGGACCAGAATGACTGGGAGATCTGCTGTCACAGAATTTAGATGGAGACATTTGCATCTGACAGAGTTCTGTGGGTACCATTGTGCCAATCAGCCGTAAAACTGTCCTAGCAGTTTCTGATATACCATCTATGACCCTTGACATGGCCATGCCCTCAGAGAAGGTGACTGCCTCCTGCTGGATAGCCATATTCTCAGATTACACAACCTAATGGCCGTCAAGCCCTGCGGCTGTCTTGCTTAAAGCCTGGATTTATTTCCCACTCTTTGCTGCCCCTCACCCAACTTTGCACGATCCTGCTTTTGCTTATCTGTGGGGTAGCCACCACACTTTGAGTCTGTGAAGAAAACGGTTGCTTTGGAAGGTGGAATGTGTGGCACGCTACTCTACCGAGGTCCCTCCCTTCCCTAAGCTCCACCTTCCCAGGCTCCACCCTCACATCTCCAGGTACTTCCAAACCCAGAGCTGGCAACCCTAAGTGGGACTTACTTCCAAGCAGGGCTTTTTTTGTACAAAAAGCCCAGCAGGAACTCATTATCATAACAGGCCTTACCCAACAGCAGAAACGCATTAGCATATTAGACCACACCTCTGACAGCACAGCTCATTAGCATATTAGGCCACACCCCCACATTACCAGAAGTGTGGTCATCCAGCCTTGTTATTCTGTTTACCTTGTTTGTTGCCAAAACCCAGGGCTTTTTTTGGAGCAGGAGCTCCTTTGCATGTTAGGCCACACAGCCCTCATGTAGCCAATCCTAATGAGTTTCTGTTGTTGGGTGTGGCCTGTTATGCTAATGAGTTCCTGCTGGGCGTGGCCAACTCGGGAGCCAGCCGGAACTCCGTTCCTGTGCGTTCCTGCCCCAAAATAGCCCTGCTTCCAAGATAGCACTGCACATCTAAGGAACAAAACTGTTGAACAGTGTCTACAGAGTTAAGCAACCTTCTGCGACCAAGGCTGATTCTGCATTAGCTTTCCCCTCCATTGTTTTACGAAACCCACGTTGGAACAGAAATTTCCCTCTGCATTGCATACTGCTTTCACTTTATTTGATTATTGGGTTTTATGGTAGCTTCCACACTCCATGCGAGTTCTTTGATTGTCGGATTTTATTGTACCTTCTGCATAGATTTATGGCCATTTTATGGCCACTCAGGGGTGACTTTGCAGTCAGTACCGCATTGGCCTGAGGTATTTGAGGGTGGTTCTGAGCTGCACTTTTTCTTTCCAGTTGAGAAAATGTGGAGCGAATGCTAGATGCAGAATTGCCCTAAGTGTGAAAGAGTGTAACACCTAATCTGAAGATACTAGTGTGGCTCAGTGGAAGAGCATCTGCTTGGCATGCAGAAGATCCCTGGTTCAATCCTTGGGATCTCCAGCTAAAGGGAGCAGGTGGTAGGGGATGTGAAAGACCTCTGCCTGAGACCTGGAGAGATGCTGCCAATCTGAGCAGATAGTAGTGACCTTGATGGACCAATGGTCATGTACATTCTTGTGTGTGTGTATGCTGGCTGATGAAAAGGAGTGAAGAGACAAGGATCGTTGTTGGGCAAACACACTGGGAGCAAGTTAGCCCCAAGACTGTTGCCAGGAGCTTTGGGGCTTGCTTGGACCTAGGGAGGTGGTGAGCTCCCCTCCACTGACGGCTTTCAAGAAGAGGCTGGACAAATATTTGTCAGAGATGCTTTGGGCTGGTCCTTCATTGGGCAGGGGGTTGGACTGAATGGTCTGTAAGGCCCCTTCCAACTCTATGATTCTGTGACCTGGCTGGCAGTTGTACAGGTCTGGGAGGCAATGACAGGCATAAGCTCTGCCAGTCCCTCTCTCCCGTGCCAACAGCCCATCAGTACGGCGGAATACGGCGCGATAACCTTCTTCCTTTTCCATTGGGGGGGGGGAAGGAAAAAAGAAAATTGCAAGCAGGAGGTCAAAAATCTGCATATTTATGAATAAGGGATCAATTATGGAGATAAAAGCTTGCCTCTTATTGATCACAGGGCGCTCTGTGCAATTAAAATAATAAAACTAATTAATATTGCAGCATTAAAAAGTCAGCGCTTGCCGAAGGTGATCAACTACGCGGTGGGCACGAATGCTGACTGGCTGCCACGTCTGGCTGAAGTGTGGGTTTCTGACATCAGCTCAGCTTAAGTCATAATACTTCTGCCGACGATGCTATAAAAAGGCTTCATTAGAAGGCGCGGTACTTGGCGAGAGGTGTGAGAGCGGGCAAAGAGGTGCTTCCACTGAAATATGAATGATTACCTTGGTATGAGTCAACTGAGAAGAAAGAATAATGGCCTTGATCCAGTGCTATTCATTTGCAGCTTGTCACATGTGGAAAAAATTGGTGGCCCTGGATGGGAATGCACATACCCAATGAGCTGAACACACATGGATCTGCCTGAGTCAGACCCATGATCTATCAAGGTCAGTATTGTCTGCCCAGACTGAAGAAGAGATTGGATTTACACCCCGCCTTTCACTACCCGAAGGAGTCTCAGAGCGCCTTACAATCTCCTTTCCCTTCACCTTCCCACAACAGACACCCCTGTAAGGTAGGTGGGGCTGAGAGAGACTATTTCGAGGACTGCTTGTGAGAGAACAGCTCTGAAAGAACTTGGAACTGACCCAAGGTCCCACCAGCAGCTGCATATGGAGGAGTGGAGAATCAAACCCACTTCTCCCAGATTAGAATCTGCAGTCCTACTAACCATTACACCAAACAGGCAGCAATCCTCCAGAGTCTCAGGCAGAGGTCTTTCACATCACTTACTACCTGATCCTTTTTAAACTTGGAGATGCTGGGAATTGAACCTGGGACCTTCTGCAGGCAAAGCAGAGGCTCTTCCACTGACCCACAGCCCCTACTTCTAAATAAAAAGTCACATTACTTAATGCAGAGCTAGATTCTAGACCAGTAGGACCTTGGAGACCAACAATATTTTCAGGGGTATAAGCTTTCGAGAGTCAAAACTCCCTTGATCAGATCCAAGTAGGAAATGAAGTAGGACAAAGGGAGCTTTGACTCTCGAAAGCTTATCCCCCTGAAAATATTGTTGGCCTTTAAGGCAGGCCCATAGCCAGGATTTTGTGGCTTGTGGGACAAATTTTTTTCTGGCGGGGCTGAAGTTCTCAGTGCAGAAAGAAAAGCCTTTTAGCCAATAGAAAGCTGTTACCAGGACAGATCTCTAAATTGCAAGCCGTCAACCACTTTAGATGACAGTTCTCAGCTGCTGCAAGTTAATCAGTTCTGTCAGCCTAAGCAGCCATCCTGATAACAAGATGGCAGGTGGGGGTGATGACTTCTATAGTCAAAGAAGTTAACACTTAGGCAGAAAAACTCTTTTAAAGGAGACCAGTTTCTTGACACAGAGTTAGAAGGGATCCTAGAGGTCACCTACTCCAACCCCCCTTGCTCAGTTCAGGAATTAGTCAACTACAGCACCCCACTCTGCTTAAAGGAATGCACACCTTTTAAAATGTTTTTAAATGACTGAAAAAAGCATTTACAGGATAAATTCTTGTGGGGCTGTGACTTTAAGAAAGGGGGCAGAACCCCAAAAACCCTGTTGTAGCTACGGGCCTGCTTTAAAGTGCTACTAGACTTGAATCTCACTCTTCTGCTGTATGTCAACATGGCTACCCTCCTGAAATGATCAATTAATGCAGACCCACTGGGCGCACACTATCTAATCTAGGTCCTAACTACGCTTTCCACTGGCAGAATGCACTGCTATTTGCAGGAAAGGGGGGGAGGGCCAATTTTCACCAATTCTCCCATCCACTTGTAGACCCCCACTTTAGCCCAACACTGTTCCTAGGTGTCGACTAACCTCTGGAACACAAGGGTGGGATTCCACAGTCGAAAGGAGAAGTCAGAAAATTCACTTCTGCTTGTGTTGTTCTTCTTGCACCAAATTGGATCCCGGTCACACAGTCTGTGATGCGAATTGAGAAGTGGTCGGAATGTGCATCCAGATGTCTCGCACAGGAACAATTTCATCACCCATTCGTTTAACTACTTCATTGTCATTGTTGGACAGCATTTTGGACTGGTGATTGGGTGTATTCAGTACAATCCCCGCCAATGTACATGGGTCACCTAGTGGCCATATATCGCAGTTTAACTGTTTCTGAAGATCATCACAGAGATAAAACTGGATAATCCTGTATAACCTACCTTCCTCTCCTTCAGGGGGAAAACAGGTTACAGATAAATTACTCCATGTCTGTGCTTAGAGTTGCTACCAGAATTTCCAACTCCATTAGTCAAACATTCCAAAATCCTCCATGCTTTTGACAAATCAGAGCAACAGATATAATTCAGCACTATGCATTTAAATTTTCCCTGCCCCCCAAAGCAATCTGCATTCTTGCAGTATTTTAAGACTTTGGTACTTAAACTCTTTGTTCTTGTGGGTTCCTCATTTGAGAGAGCCTCTATTTGGCATTCAGAAGGTCCCAGGTTCAATCCCTGGTATCTCCAGTTAAAAGATCTGGCAGTAAGTGATGTGAAAAGCCTCTGCCAGCTTGGTGTAGTGGTTACAAGTGGCGAACTCTAATCAAACTTTTTTTTTATAGAAGTATTTTATTGATTTTGCAATAGTATTAGATATGGGGAAAGGTTACTAAATCCCTATCTCTAAATTCTATGGGAATCGGGAAAGGAAAACTAATACAATACAAACTACTGGAATGGGGAAGGTAAACTAAAACCCTAGTCAACTAATGGTTATAGGCAGGGTTTTTTTTGTAGAAAAAGCCCAACAAGAACTCATTAGCTTATTAGGCCACACCCCCATGTCACCAGAAGTGTGGTCATCCAGCCACACCTACCTTTTGCTTCTTATACTGTTTACCTTGTTTGTTGTCAAAACCCAGGGCTTTTTTTGGAGCAGGAACTCCTTTGCATGTTAGGCCACATACCCCTAATGTAGCCAATCCTCATGAGTTTCTGCTGTTGGGTATGGCCTGTTATGCTAATGAGTTCCTGCTGGGCGTGGCCAACTCGGGAGCCAGCCAGAACTCCGTTCCTGTGCGTTCCTGCCCCAAAATAGCCCTGGTAATAGGGAAGGGAAGACTAACAGGTGACACGAGCTGGTTACAAAGTCATATACCCTTGCCACCTAGTGATACAGAGCTGTTATTGCTTGCAAAAAAAATTAACAAAAAAAATGAAGCATTGCATTAACCATCTAGTCAACAAAAACTGCAACAATTATCTTGGTTTTAGGGTCTTTTCTTCTTGCATTTCTTTTTTCCTTGGGGTTTGGGAGCGGCTGCCCCTTTCTCTGATTCCGATGTATCTGAAGAAGTTTAGAACTGTCACTTCATGAATCCTGTGAGTAGGATTCTTCTTCCTCCTCTTCTGTTTTAGATTTCTTGTTGTGTTGCTTGGGGTTAAAGTATTGGTCTACAAACTTTTTCACCTTAGGAACAGTGTCAATATTGAATTTTTTATCTTTATATTTAAAACTCAGTCCTTCAGGAAATAACCATCTGTAAGGAACTCCTTCCTTCTGAAGAGAGAAAGTTCCCTGTAGAGTCTCCTCCGTTTTTTGATTTCAAAGGGGATATCCTTCAAGATTTTTATCTCTTCATTCTTGATTTTTAAGGGTTTCCCCTTTGTAGATTTCAGCACCAGATCTCTGGTAGACCGTCTCATGAATTTTAAACATATTTCTCCTGAGAGTTTATTTTTTTTATAAAGTCTGGATAAGTTCTGTAAACCCAGTTAATCTCCTTCATTAACTCTTCCTGTTTGTAATCCATTATTGGAGCCAAAGTCTCTGCTAAGAGAGCCTTTAAATCCTCGTTCTTTTCTTTTGGGATCCCTTGGAAATGTAGAATGTACATGGATTTTTCCAGCTGGAGCTGTGTTAGCTGTGTTTTATTGGAGGATCTCTCTTTCTTTGCTTCATCCACTTTTTTACTAATATTCTCAGTCTGTTTTTCCAACTTTTTAAATGTCTTTTCAGTTGCTGAAGTCCTTTTATCCATGTGAGCCATTTGCTTTTGCAAATCATCCATTTTAGTGCTGAAGTTAGTAATCTGTTCCATTAGGGGGCGCAGTGCATTCGCCAACAGTGTAGACATATCTACTGTTACTTCCTGGTTGTGGGAGGGAGTCGTTGGTTGGCTATTTCCAGTTGACTTTTTTTCTCCAGACCCACCTTCCGCCCTCTCCCAGCCATAATATCAACAAGAAGTAAGTTTCCCAAAACAAAGAAAAAGTTAGCTGAATTTAATCCACTTCACGTTATTATGCAGTTTTAGATTTCGCTGATATTCTGATGCATTTAGCTTAATTCAAAGTTTTAAATTCCCGTTTTGAAACCAACTTGCTTTAAATGGTGTGTGTGGGGGGTGGATTCTTGAATTTCCCCCCTCCCCCGCCGCTTTGCACTTAGGCATTTCTAATTTCCTCCAAGGTTCTCATAGATGTTTTGAATCACCTGAGCTTTGCTTAACTCACACTTTGAAGCCTTGGAAGTCTTTTAGAAGCATTTCAAAACTTTGACCATGTCTGCTCATCCAGCAGTCGTCTTTCGGCGCCATGCTGATTCTACAGTGATGGGACCTTTCGGGGAAGAAGGTGAGCCTCAGTTCCTTGGCCGTCGCCTTGGAAGAGGCTCTCCTCAGCTCCCCAGGCTGAGGATCTCCTACAGAGATCCCAGGAGGGTCCAAGACACTCTCAGACCTTTCCTGTCAGCCGAGTCTTAGCTCACCCCCATCAGAGTGAGACGGGGTGCAGCCGAACAGTGAAATGATTAAACCAGAAGTCTGTTTATGAGGGCAAACTTGATGAACCATCTCTTTCTGCAGCCTTAAGGCATGAGGCAGTGTAAAAAAGATAAGAGCACATATGTATTAAAAAAAATCTAGGTCCTTTAACTGAAGTAAGCAGCTGACACTATTGATGGGATGGTGCTGCAAAAGAAAATCCCCTTTGAGAGAATTCTGCTATCTAGGCACCACAACTAAAAAGGCCCCCGCCTCTAGTGTTCATCCCAAAACCTCTATGGATAGTCATCACGGAACAGATTCTCTGATGATGGTCTTAATCAATGGGCAGGTTAGTATGGGAGAAGGGGAACCTACAGGAATCCTGGCCCCAGGCTGGCTTTATAGAGCCTTATAGGAAACAACCAGAATGTTGAATTGTGTCTGGAAAAGAACTGGCAACAGTGGAGATTTTTGAAAACTAGAATAACATATACCCTGTAACTTGAATCTTGGGAGGGAAAGGGGCATGGTGTAGGCCTGATCTTGTCAGATCTCAGCAGCTAAGCAGAGCCAGTACTTGGAAGGGAGACCACCAAGGAAGACTCTGCAGAGAAAGGCAATGGCAAACCACCTCTGCTTCTCACTTGCCTAGAAAGCACCTCATTGGGGTCGCAATAAGTCACATGTGGCTTGAGGGCACTTTGCATGCACAACCTGAATCTAGCCATAGCAGAGCAGAAGAGTAAGCTCTCCTTCTTGCCATCTTTTTGACCTCTAAGCTGCAAGCTACATGGGCAAGATGATCTGGGGGCTCGCCAGCTAGTTGAGTAAGCAAGGGGCCAAGTGCGTTTTATGAAAAAATCAGCCAACCAATCTCTGACTTTCTCCGCTTCTCTCCATGGGCTGCTTTGCCTGGTGCGCCGCCACCGATTCCTTCCCTTCCTTTCGGACGGCGCACTCCCTTGATAATCATCGCCTGCTGTCCTCATAGGCGGCCCAAACAAATGACAAATCTCGGCGCGCGAGAAAGTAACGAGGGGGCCGATCAGTAGTTTTAGTTATCTTTCCCTTTTGTGTTTATTGCGGCCTGCCGTCGTTATTTCAAAGGCGCCGACATTGATCGACAGCTTCTATTAAGGCCCGCGCGAGGCAGCTGGATTGAACAGATACATTAAATAAAGCCGTTATTGCTTTTCATTGCCTTTCCGTAAAATATCACCGCTAAATAGCTTCTGCCATCAGATGCAGTTAGGTACATGGTTTTAATTTGAGAGACTGCTTTCTAACACCGCACAATTGACACTGGCCTTTGTTTCCCTTACAATAATCATTGTGTACAGTCCTGGAGAATTGATGGGCTGTCTGTGGAGGACAGCGGGGTGGGGTGGGGGACTGGGAGGGATGGCTTTATTGTGTTCCACCCCCCCCCCCGTTTCTCTCCCCTTCTTTTTTGTACTTACACATGCTACACTTGTCAGCGGTTTGCAGCCGGAGCTGGAATAATGTCAGGACGGGCTCCTTATCTCAGGATGTTGTAATGTAGCGAGCTGCTTGCTCTTGCCTGAAGGCAAGATAAGAGCAACCTTACAAGGATGGAAGGGAGTAATGAGGAGGGGAAATAAATAGGGGGGCCGCTTGGCTGGAGGTATTATGGAGATAACAGCGGCAGAGCTGTCACTCATGCACTTACAGCTCTTTCTCATGGCCGGGGAATATACGGACGCCGAGCAGTGAATAACAAGCATGAAAATAAAAGTCTCAAATGTTCATCTAATAATGATGTATTTGTAACCGGATTCGCTGCCCGGCGATATTCCCCGCTTTTATCTCGGAGCGAAATGGCCAGGCAGCTGTGTGCTTTGGCACCGCACAATGTCCTTCCTTTTGTGCGCTGCATATTAATCCTTTATTGAAGTAATTAAATGTGTGCTTAATGGCAACGAGCTGGCAGAACGAGTGTGCAATTGAATTAGCGGTTATGATGGGGAGCATGCTACAAGATGAACTGAATGCAATTACTGTAGGCATTTTTTCCCCTCTTCTCCCCAGCCCTCTGCGCTGAATTGGGTGACATGACATGACTTAATTACAGGTTGTTAGATACACTTACTCTCTGATCTGGTGGGGATGGATCTGGACTTAAGGCTGCAAATTCTAGAGTCTGCCTGTGACGCATGCCGAGGTGCTGGGCGTGCTGATCCGTTAAGAGACATTTAACCTAGCATGAAGGTCAACTTGAATTCTGTAACAATCATCCTAAATGCAAAGGAGTCTGATTTCTCTGATGTGTCTGACCGCTGGCGCACCAATATCAAAATGAGAAAGGAGGAAAATTTTTTAAAAATGTCCAGGATGCTAAGCTTTTCTTAGGCTTTTGGAATCGACTATATTGTAGATAGTGGCCAAGATACGAAGCTCTGTGGAGCATTGATGTACACATGGAGCTTTGTGAAATTTGCACTGCCCGTGCGAATCATTGTGAAACAATGTTCAGAGCATGCATACTGTTCTGTATGCACATACAGTTTCCCAGGGACTGAGTGAGTTGGACAGTACACGGTGACAAAAAATTCCATGTTCATCTGTCTGATGGGTCACATTAGAACTTCTGGCTAGTGTCTGGATATGATAGACTGAAGGCCAAAGTATAAGCATGCTCACTAGTTGAATGAAGCCCTGCTTGGGAATCTTATGTATGCTTGTCAGAAGGAGGAGGAGGAGGAAATTGGATTTATACTTTGCCCTTCACTACCTGAAGGAGTCTCAGAGAAACTTATAATCCCTTTCCCTTCCCCTCCCCACTACAGACACCCTGTGAGGTAGGTGGGGCTGCGAGAGCTCTTTCAAGAACTGCTCCTGAGAGAACAGCTGTGAAAGAACTTATGACTGACCCAAGGTCACACCAGCAGCTGCCTGTGGAGGAGTGGGGAACCAAACCCGGTTCTTCTAGACTAGAGTCCACACTCTTAACCACTACACCAAACTGGCTCTCAGCACTTTCAGGGAGATGGACAGCTTTTCTCCTCCTCCACCTGGAAAAAGAGGAAGTGATGGAAGCGGAAATTTTATTTCTTATCTTAAACCTGCAGGTGAAGCCTCCTGGTCATTTTATATCCCAGATGTGGAGTTTCTCTTTCTTCTCGAAAGATCTATGAAGACAACAGCTGTCTGTGAGAATTCTGGATGTCCATTCAATCCAGTTGGGCAGGAAGAGAGACCTCGGTGTGGCTAAGACTCGCAGTCCTCTACAACAGCTGCCCTGAGCCCTGCTTGTGGGGAAAGGAGTGGGATACAAGTTGAATGAATAAATCAACTTCACACATGCTCCCACAGTGCAGAATGGTACGCATCAGCCTACAAGACTGTCACCCTTGCACGCCCTGGGGTGTGTGCATAGCATAAATTCTGGAACAGGGCTTAAACCCCAAACCAGTCAGCCTTACTGATGCGGTCCGTACAAACGGGTTATGTGGGTCCCTTGCAATAGGAACTACTGGTGTAGTGGCAGTGGTGCAAAGTGCTGTCAAGTCACAGTCATATAATGGTGACCGGGTTGGGTTTTCAAGGCAAGAGATGTTTAGAGGTGATTCGCCATCGCCTGCCTCTGCGTAACAACCTTGGACTTCCTTGGTGGCTTGCATCACTTCCTCCCATCCAAATACCAACCAGGGCCAACCCTGCTTAGCTCCTGAGGTCTGACGAGATCATGCCAGTCTGGGCCATCAAGACTAGCCCATAGATACAGCGGGACTACTGGGGGCTCTGCCCCCTTCCTTAAACGGCCAGCCCCTTCCTTAAAGCCTCCCAATTCTCCCCCAAAGTATTTAAAAGGATCCTTTTGAGAAGAAGCAGGGAGTGGCGCCCCCTCGCTCTCCTTCCTGCAAGATTTAAAGGGCCCTCCAGCTGATCTGCTGAAGGGCCCTTTAAATCTTGCAGGAGGGGAAGGAGAGGGGCGTGTGCCACCCCCCTTCATTATGGCAAAGAATGGCAGCCCCGCCAGAAATTTTTTTGCCGCACAAGCCACAAAACCCTGGCTACGGGCATGCAGTAAGGTGAGGGCACTACTGGTGTAGGGATTTACATGTAAAAGATCTTTGTCCTTGTAAGTGTTCTGCCCTTACGGAGGATGGATGCATGAGCTTGAGGGTAGAGTTGCCAGCCTCCAGGTGAGGCCTGGGGATCTCCCAGAATTACAGCTCATCTCCAAGCCACAGAGATTAGTTCCCATGGAGGAAATGGCTGCTTTGGAAGCTGGACTCTATGGCATTGTACCTCACTGTGGTCCCTGTCCTCCCCAGGCTCCACCCCCAAATCTCCAGGAATTTCCCAGTCTGGAGACCAGGCAGCCCTGCTTGAGGCTCTTCCACCACCACACATCCAGACTTCGTATCAGGCCACGTGTGAGCCCACCATACTCCACGGAGAGACCCCCAGCACTGCACATTGTTGACCACGCCCATCCTTAGGGAGGCCCACCTCCCACTTGAAGCCCCTGCAACTGCTGATGGGACAGTGCGAAGCCCCTGCTCACGATGTAATCCGTGCACCTTGTTTCTTATTTAAGTTTTGCCACTGCATTGAAACCTTTTTTGAGGGGTCGGTAGTGAGTGGGTGAGTGGAGAAGGTGGCGAGGTGGTTTTATAGCTCTCACTCTCTTTGCTGAGGCCATAAATGAAAACCTTTCAGCCCTAATGACCACAACGACTTTCCTTGATCATGTTATTGCTGCTTTGGCACATTTATCGCTTTCACATGCACTAATGGACGAGTTTGGATATGTTAACAATTTATATATCATCTTGATCCTAAAAAGAGCCCCCTCCTCTTCTTCCTCTCCTCCTCCTCCTCCTGTCACAGCCAAACTAACTTAGCTCTCAGGATTGAGTAGCTTTTAAGGAGTATAAATGAATTTAATGCTTTAGAAAGAGCCTTTGTAAATTATGAACATGACACCTATTACATTAAGCTGCATTAAGCATTAATACATCTTCATTACTGGCAAGCTGCCCAAAATCCCAAGGTTGGGGGTGGGGAAAACTCGCAAGACCTAATGCGGAAGTGACCTAGGCTAAAATCTATAGTCCTTTTTGAATGGTAGGGAGAGGACACTGACTGTCTACTATTCTCCTGTGAAGATTAGCCTTGCTGGCATCTGTTATCCAGCTCCCCCTTTTCCCCACAAAGCCTTTTCTTAAAAAAAAAAAATCTAGTGAGTTTGGTCTTCTAGGCAAAGAAGTATACGAAATCTCCCTTCATTAAAAAAAATAATAATAATAATCCCATCATATTAACCTTTTTAAAGCCCTGGTGCTGGTTCATTATGCCGTTATTGAAATCAGTGTTAAAAAAAAGTTACTATTGATGTAGCAATAATTGCTTCTTATGAAACCTCTAAGGGAAGTGGGCACTGGGGGCTGAAACTGCTGATGTGGGATTTTTGATGGTGGAAAAGGGGTGGGGGAAAAAAGTATAAAGGGGGGAAAAATCATGCCAGATTAATGACGGCCTACCTTGTACTGTCAAAGAACAAGAGATAAAACTGATTTTAGTGTCTTAAAAAGCAATATCCATTAGACTCACATTTGGCTACAGCTGAAGTGGAAAAGGCTTTATTTCCACAAGATGTAGAGGCTTGGCTGGGGGGAAAAAACAAGCTAACTGCTTGTGACATATTGTAATTGATTTTATGTTGTACATTTATAAGACTGGCAATTCATGCTCCATATGGGATTCAACGCCGAGGTGTCACTCGGACTTCTAAAGGCTTTATTATATTACAATTCTCAAAGGGCTTCCGGGAGACTCTTTCACAACGTCCCAATGTGGAATCCTTCGTTTAAGTTGTGCAGCAAATACACTTACACAAAAGCAGACCTTTCCAGCTGGGGAAATGGAATTTTTCAGCTGACTTCTGAATGTTTATATGAGATCCTTAAAACGACGCTTCACTTGGCCTTTGTATTTGGCAGTTAATCAGACGCCGGAATGCAACTGCGAGGTTCAGTGCCGCTGTGTAATCTGCGGAGTTTCTTCTGCAAGGCTCAATATGAGTCCTCCCGTCGAGTAAGGACGAAGCCACCGGGGCGCTCTCAGAGATGGAGTCAGAATGGACGTTGGCTAGGGGGTTGGGATAAATGGGGGGGGGAACTGCCTTTTGTTGTTGAAATCAGGCAGAGAGCCTCAATGCCTGGGCGACTGCCGTCTCAGCACCATGCATGTGTATAGATGATTTTGTATTGGTGGGTTTTTTACATATTTTATGCTGGTATGTTTTTAGAGCAGCCTTAGGCCTTCTTTTGGCAGGGAGGTTGTAGTATAAAGCTAGAGCTGCAGTTCTGGGTGGGGAGAAGTACCTAGATATTTTGGGGGTACAGCCTGAAGAGGATGGGGTTTGGGAAAGGGAGGGGACTTCAATGGGGTATGGAGTCCAGCTTCCAAGGCAGCCATTTTCTCCAGGTGAACAGATCTCTGTCATCTGGGTTGCCAGCCTCCAGGTGAGGCCTGGAGATCTCCCAGTTGTACAGCTGATCTCCAGCTGACAGAGATCAGCTCCCCTGGGGAAAGTGGCTGGTCTGAAGGGTGGACTCGATGGCATTGTACCATGCTGAGGCTCCTCCCCTCCCCTATAATAGCGGGAGATCTCCAGCCACCACCTGGAGGCTGGCAACCCTCTAGCTTTTTCAAATAAACAATTGCCGCCACAGTGAAGGCACTGTGTCTGCCTGGCTTGATTTGTTTTCTGCTGTTTAATTTGAACTTTTTTTAAAAAACCCTGCTTGTACTTTGGGCCTTGTGTATGAATATGGCGATGCTAGGGGTGTGAGAATCGGGGCACCCATTGCTGTTCAGGGGAGCGATGGGAGCAAAAGGAAGGGAACCAGAAGCAATGTGCAGCACTGCACCAAGAGCTGAAAGCAGGGCGCTTTTTTTTTTAAAAAAAAGAGATGCTGGAACTCTCCAGAGGGAAATGAAGTTTCAGTCTGTATAATGAAAACTCATGAACTTTTAAACATTTTAAAAAGAATTTTGTCAAAGAGGCTCCAGAACTCTGTTCCGGTGTGTTTCCCTGAACACCCCCCCCCGGCCGGAAGTGACATCATAGCATCGTGGCAACATTCTCGGAATTTCACAAATCTCTGTGGTTTTACTATAGAAATTTGGGGAATTCCTAGAGTGTCACTGAAACACTGCGATGCCTCTTTAAGGTACATAATCAGAAATGCTGTTATAGTAGTATACGCTGCAGCATCTCCATGCCCCACCCCCAAAGCTCCCAAGGGTTAAGAACATAGGAACATAAGAGAAGCCATGTTCGATCAGGACAATGGCTTGTCCAGTCCAACACTGTGTCACACAATGGCCAAAACCCAGGTGCCATCAGGCAGTCCACCAGTGGGGCCAGAATGCCAGAAGGTCTCCCACTGTTGCCCCCCAAGCACCAAGAGCATCACTGCCCCACATGCAGCCGGCAACCCAGGGCAATACATGTATTTTCTGGGTTTGGTACATGCAGATGCATATCCTGAACAAAAGTCTTGGCTTCTGATCACGTATCACAATGATGAAAAATGTGTGCATTGTCCTGTTCAGACATAATGATGACCGAGCATATTGAGAGGATTATACATAGTGTGATCTCCCCTTCCAAATGGTTGGCTCACCAATATCATAACAGGGTTTGCAGTTTATCTTATTTAAAACAGCATTTCAGGTAGAAGCTCTTGTTCAACAAGATGTTTCTTTTTAAATGAACATATTTTACGAAATATTTCATGCATACATACACAGTAACACGGTGAAGTTCCTTGTGCTACGGCTGGCAGTTGTTGCTGAAGCAATTTTTAAAAAAAACTGCACAGCCAATCAGATCCCACTTCGCCTCTCTCACTTTTTAAAAACACTTGGTGGGCACCGTGTTGGGGACTTTGCTCTATGCTAACCAAAAAAAATATTTCTACAGCAACAAGTGTGGGGATATGTAAAGTTCCTGACAACATTCACCCCGTATTTATAACATCTATTACATCACTCTCTTCATTGCAGCATTCAGAATTGTAATGATAAGAATATGTAATTTTTTGTATGCTCTCAGTTTACTCCCAAACAAGCCTTGCCACAAATTTCTAGGATTCTACAGAATGAGCTCATAGTAAATGGCAGTTCTTAGTGCCTTGCTCTGTGGGATGAATGTCTCACTTTGGTAATTTGCCTAATGTTAAGTGACTTACAAAAAAGGAAGGGGGGATGGGTGGGAATCCTGACAAAGTCTGCTAGCATTAATCAGCTTCCATGTCAAATTAATCAACTGAGAGTCAGTAAAGGCTGATTTTAATTGGTAGGATTGAGAATTACTCTCGCTGCTGTTTATTCCAGCATACAAAGAAAATATATAAACTCACTCCCCCTAATCTTCATCCCTGCTTATTCCTTCTTCCACTCACTGACCATATTTCGGTTCCATAGTGGAGTAAATGACCACCAAAATCTTGTGAGACTACCTCACAAGATCTCAGCAGCCTTTTTCAGTTGCCTAGGCAATCCAAAATGGCTGCCGGAACCATGTGAGGTAGTCTCAAAAGATCTTGGCGCTTAAACTATTTCATGTTTATTTCCCCCTCCTCTCCCTTCTGTTAAGATTTTCCTGCAACGTCGCTGTTTGTGTACCTGACCCCATTGTGTAAATGTTTTGATCTTTACTCTGAAGTGAGGCCAAGTTCAGAATTAGACACGTTTTAGACTACACTTATAAATGATGAAAATTCCAGACAGGTAGCCATGTTCGTCTGCAACAGCAAAATAAAACAGGAGCCCTGTGGCATCTAAAAGACTAGCAAAATTTATTCCAGCATCGGCTTTTGTGAGTCAGAACTCGCTTCATCAAATGCATGTATAAATTATGTACTTTGCATATATAAATATTATAAAAATTTGGTACAATATGCATACACAGTACAAACGATTCTACAGTCATGATATCTAGAGGTGGAGAAATCAAACTCCTGACAAAAATATAAGTAAATTTATTTTTTTCAAAAAAATTGCTCGCTCACAAAGGTATTTAGGTTTAATCAGCACTTTGAATAGGGTTGCCAGCTCTGGGCTGAGAAATACCTGGAGATTTGGAAGGTAGAACCTGATGAAGGCAGGGTTTGGGGAGGGGAGGGGTATAATGTCATAGTCTCCATCTTCCAGAGAGGCCATTTTCTCCAGATGAACTGATTCCTGTTGCCTGGAGATCACTTGTAATAGCAGGAGATTTCCAGCCCTTACCTGGAGCTTGGCAATCCTAACTTTGAAAGATCAACTAATGGCAAATGCTTAAACTTTTAAAAAACTGTTAATCAGCTTACAATCTAAACCTAGACTCAGATGGGCAGCTGTGTTGGTCAGAAACAGCAGAACAGAGTTTGACCGATTTCCCACAAGCTGCTGCTCCACCCTCACTCTTCCTTTCCACCCGATTGTATGTGTCAATTTCCCACTACTTGCTGTGCAGCTGCATTTTGACCCGCAGCTTCACCCAATTTCCACTGCATCTTTTCGATCCTCAAAAAACATGATCAAAAAGACACAGGGGAAATTGGGGGAAGCTGCAGGTCAAAATGCAGCCATGCAGCAAGTAGTGGGAAATTGACACATACAAGGGGGGTGGGAGGAAGAGCAAGGGCGGAGCAGTGGCTTGTGGGAAATCGGTCTTTGAGTCCAGTGGCACCTTTAAGACCAACAAAGTTTTATTCAGGGTATAAGCTTTTGTGTGCATGCACACTTCTTCAAATACATTGAAATGGAAGTTATCAGTCCATACATACAGTAGAGGGTGAGCAGCAAATTAGCATAAGCATAATAAAAGGTGTTTAACAGGTGCAAGGACCAAACTGGAATAACAAGCTTAATTTATATGGTCGCCATTTCTTTGGGTTTAATTCCTAGCGAAAACATAGTGAAGGAAATAAAAATATCAAAATCGGAGATAGATAGGCAGATCTACTCTTCTTAATTGTGGAATGCTGAGAGTAATTAACTAAGACACTTTAACTGAGACCGAGGCTGAGTTCAGACTGGCAATTTGCCTCGGGAGCCAGTCATGCAATTTGTTCCGGGGTTTTCGGTCACACGGGGCCGACTGGGAGTGGTTTTCCCCCAGTAAATCGGTGATGCATGCACGGGCGCCCATGTGCATAAGCACATCTGGTCGATTGAGGGCGGATCCTGTTGCACCGGCACCGCATTGGGCAGTAGAGCAGAGCATGGCCAATCAAACCGCTGCTGCCGCCTGCCCCAATGTAGCTTGCTCCTGGCTTATCCGCCGAGCGTTCACACGGCTGAGAAGTGGAATGCCATGGGATAAACACACTCTCCGGGATTTGCTACCACTTTAAAGAGGTACGTTTTCATCCCGGGAGCGAAGTGGAACAGCGCGGGTTGCCGACGGGTGTGGAACGCCAGGCAGATGTGCCTGTGTGAACGCCCCCTTTAATCCACTTCTCAAACGTGGCTGAAAGGTTGCTATAGCGGGGCAAATTGCCAGTCAGAACTCAGCCCTAGTTTAAGCAGACACTAGTTTTTCCAGTAGTCACTATGAGCAAGAGTTTTTACCTCAGAGCTTTTTAAAAAAATTGTCAATGTGCCACCCAGGAGGTAAAACATCCCCAATGCAGCATGCAGATGAATCAAGCCCTCCAGTCCTCATACAATCGCACTTCTTCATTGCTTTGTATTAATAGTGGAGAGTGGCTGAGTGGACTTCCTTGTTTTGAATAAACTGAGGTATTAAATTCACAGTCTTGGTTTCATCTGCGAGGGAAAATGATCTGACCCTCACATTCCTAAAGGCTGAACTAAAACTTTTTGGAGGCGCACTTCAAAGCTCCGAAAACAATATGAGTAACACTTTGGACACTTCTGGTGGGGGAGAAGAGGAGGGAGAAAAGTCCCTCTATGAAGAACACCCAAGTATTTAAGAAGAAAAGGCTCGGTTTAAATATCTCACTGTTTTTCTTTGCCCGGGCAACACGCTGTGGATTTTATTTTCCTTTGCAATGTTTGGGCCGTCGAAGGCCTTTTTCTCAGAGATAGGCTGACGTTGCTGTGTGGAAGGGAGCTAGCAGGTTCACCAGAGAAAGTTTATTTGTAGTGTGGCCTGTGTCGCGCTGGAGAATTCCATTACCGTTTGGAGGACTTCACAAGTCTGGCATATCAATGGCACTTCAAAGAGGCATCGCTGTGAAATGAGCAGACATGGTCCCTTGCAGGCCCCAGAAGAGAGGGAAAAGAGAGAGGTTCAAAGATAGAAAATGGGTCGAGTTTCTCCAAGGCTCAAGTAGGCACCCCAGGTCTTCATAAACGCTGTGGAGTCTCTCTGGGATAAAGAGACTGTTGTGGCTGTGTAGACAGACAAAGCACTCTCATTCTGTCTCTGCCCTTGGAAATAATAAAAAATATTATTTTTAAAAAGAATCATAAGCTGTTTTAATATTTTAAAAGCAAATTAAAACGGGACCTCTTTAATTTATCCCAAAGGGTTTCACACTTATTTATTTTCATCATCATCTTACACTGAAAAATGCCTCTCTTTTCCCAATGATTTTTTTGCCATCCATCTTAAGAAATTTATCGTCATATTTTGAACTGTGTGGCACTGCACACATGCTCAGCGATGCAATTGTGTCCTGAGCGAGTACATAACATAGGGCCCCATTGGTCCATATGTCCGTTATGTGACGTTTGATTGGTTGTATAAATGCATATGGCACTCTTTTGGGAAATCTGTTTGTTTATGTATGTCACTTATCAACTGTGTAAGTGCACAGCAGGCTGGAGGCAGGCATCTGTCCATGGTTAAGGGCACCCTTTGCTTCACAGACATGCTCACAAGACAGGCAGGTGTGTACAATATTGGTTTATTGCCTCCAACTAGTTACAGAGTTGCCTCTCTTTTCCCCCTCAGAGCTAAGGAGATAACTCCAGTCCTACTGAGAGCCTGAAAATTCTGGCACTCCCGTATCTTCCCTTCACACATTTCTAGGCTTGTCAGGCCCAACCTGGCAACTAGTGGGAGATCGAGGGGGTGGGGATATGGTACAGCCATCGGTAACTGTGTGATGTCACATCCAGGGCAAATGAGGAAGTGACTCTAGGAATTACTGAAAATTCTATGATTTCTATAGAGGTGTGAGGTCCCTTCTGTGTTTTTTCTGGAAGTGACATCATACTGTTGGCCCAACAGTCTTAAAAAAAAAATCTCCCACCATGGCTCTTGTTAAGTATGAGACTCAACAACGATTTCAGCTTCAAAAGTGATTTCAGCTTTATTTGAACAGCAAACCATAAGTCAGGAACACAACAAGAAACAGTGGAACACAGCTCCTTTTTAAACTCTCTGGGGCAGTCAAAGCCACACCCATAATAAGTTAAGGACCAATAGCAACACAGAGATAAAGGCCAATCATAACACAGGGATAAAGGCCAATCAGGAGCGTTCCCTCTTTGCAACATATTTACAAGATGATTGGTTCTGTACAGAGGTTTCTTAGAAACCAGCCAATAGTAATGCCACAGCTGAAGAGCCACATTTGAAATCAAGCTTAACATAGGAATGTATAGCACAGATTCACATTCCAATACATAACAGCTCTGAGCAGAAACTTTTCTGGAGCTGTTTCAGCCAGTTGTGTTGCTGTTTATAAGGTTGCTGACCTCCAGGTGAGGCCTGGAGACATTTTGCTTTTGCAGCTGATCTCCAGACTATAGGGATCTGTTCCCCTGGAGAAAATGGCTGCTTTGGAGGGTGGACTCTATGGCATTGTAGCCTGCTGAGGTCCCTTTCCTTCCCTCCCCAAGCCCAACCCTCTCCAGGCTGCTCTCTGAAATCTCCAGGTATTTCCCAGAGCTGGAAACCCTAGTTGCCAAGGGAGGGGATGTTTCATCTTTTTGTTGCTTGCTGATTCCTGGCTCTAAATCATCCCACCCCCAAGCCCAATGTACACCATCTTTATCTGTCTCTTCTCCATCATGGAACTAATACCATGTTTTTTGGGATGGAGTGGTTAAATAGGGCATAAGGTATGCAAGGAAAGTATTAAACACAGAGATGGTTCCTTTACCTAATCTCCTGTTCCCTGTCTCAGTTGACTCAAGACATTGGGGTGCGAATCAAGAAGCATTAGGAGCACATCTGGTTTTGCAGGAACTCATGAGGTAAAATTGGGGATGTCATCATTCTTGGGTCCCTTACCCATCTGGAATACGGGGGTACCAATACTGACCAAATTTATAGGGCTGCTGTAACTGTTATTCAGATGCTATCTGAAGAGCGTTGAATGTTCTAAAATTAATGTAACATCTTAACAGAGAGCATGAACTGTCTTTACTCAGTGAACTCCATGCTTTAATGTTTAAAAATCTAATTAACGTGGCTTAAGTTTAACAGTAGTTTTTATAAGTAGCAGGTAAATCTGTCTCTGCTGTTTGAGTCTGGGCAAGTAGCCATGAAGAAAAGCTTCCTTTAAAATGTAACTGTTGCACTGGGACTGGGGATATCTGAGTTCAAATCTCTGTTCACTCATGAAGCTCGTTGAATGACCTTTGGTCCACGACTCCCTCTCATCCTAACCTACCTCACAGGGTTATTGTGAGGGGGGAAACTGATGAATGGAGAATCATGTATACGCCTTTGGGTCTTTTTTGAGAAATGGCAGGGTAAACAATTATTTACTTCATTCATAGCCTGCCTTTCTCCTCAGGGGGGACCCAAAATAGCTTACCTTATTCCCCTCTCTTCCATATTATCCTCAAAACAACCCTTTGAGGTAGGTTAGGCTGAGAAAGATTGGCCAGCCCAAGGTCACCCGGCAACCTGCCATGGCACAGTGGGGATTCGAATCTCACAGATTTTAGGCCAGCATACTAACCACTACACCTATGCAACATCATGTAAAAATGTCACATCTAGATAAATACAGTAAATTAACACATGTTTGAACTTAGGTCTTCCATAGGGTTACCAGCTCCGGAATGTGAAAGTCCTGGAGATTTGGGGGATCCTGAGGAGGGAAGGGTTTGGGGAAGGGAGAAACCTCAGTGGGGTATAACGGCATAGAGTCCACCTTCCAAAGCAGCCATTTTCTCCAAGGGAACTGATCTCTTTTACCTGGAAACCAGCTGTAATTCCAGGAGATCTCCATTATTTGGTCTCCTCTGTGGACTTGAGACTTCCATTATTTGGTCTCCTCTGTGGACTTGAGACTTCCATTATTTGGTCTCCTCTGTGGACTTGCGTCTGTGTTTGGTGCGCTATCTTCAGATCCAGAAAGCTACCCATGGATTTGGAATGGGATCTCCCATGTTCAGAACTGGAACACCGTCTATGCCGTATCAGAACACTGTCTACGCTGTATTATTCAGATGTTATTTATCATCCGAATAACACTTAGGGTAACAACAGCCCTATACATTTGGTCACTATTGGTACCGCCGTATTTTAGACGAGGAAGGGACCTAAGAATGAGAATGACATCCCCAGTTTACCTAGTGAGTTCGCTGCAAAACCAGATGGCTTCTTGACGTGCACCTTAGTGTCTTGAGTCAACCTAGACATGGGACAGAAGATTAGATTAAGGAAGCATCTCGGTGTTTAACCCTTTCCTCACACAGCTTCTGCCCTCCATCCCAAAAACACATGGTATTAAGGCTCTACAGAATGAAACTGGCTTGCAGAGACAGACTGTAGACCAGAACTGTCAATTTTTTGCCTATAGGCTTCAATGGGAGCAGTAGTATGCATTTGGCCTGAGGAGCTGCTTTGTGCCTGGGGAGACTTTGCTATCTAACCTGAGCTTTTCCAGCCACTTGGCCCTACTCCATGACTGCTGATGCCTTGAAAATGCGAGACCTGCTGCCTGGAGGTGCTGCTTCTGCCTGGGGAAACCTTGCCGTCTAGGCTGAGCTTTTCGACTTTCCCAGCCCCTGCCTCAGCTCTTAGCTGTCCGTCTATAAAACAAGCTAGAAAGCTGGTATAGTTTTGTTAATTAATTGCTTATTATTTGATATCTGCATTATAGTCTGATGCTACACACTGGTTAGCCTCCTCAAGGGTTCTTTTGAACAGAAAGGTGGGATAGAAATAAATTAATGAAAGACATTTGATGTTAGAGATGACATTGTAGAGGGATAAGGGCTTTTTCTGGCAAAGGAATAGCAGTCTGGCACACAATGGCTTGGTGCTCAGTGCTCACAGGGCGGGCAGTCACATTGCTGGGCATAATAGCTTAAGAGCAAACAGCATGTGAACTTTGATGGACTTGTTGGCTGCCAGCTGATGCTTAAGTGAACAGCTTACTGTGGCTTTTAGTGTGGGGCATGCTGTCAACCATGGCCTTATGTCCTGGGCAAACAAGACCTGGGGTCAATTGGAGTATGTATTCAGGGCTGCTGGTGTGCATGTCAATGGGAGCCGGTGGCGAGGAGTGAGGAGGGCACCTTGAATGCCAGAGATAAGCATCCATTTCAAGGCTGCAACTCTTCTGGTGCCAAAGAACACTGGAAAACGATTCGCTGGGACCCATGTCAAGAGACAGACTATTTGATGTTCATAAGCTGAGTCTACAAACAGCACAGAACAGGGACTCGGAAATTTATTGCAAAAATAATTATGTTAGAAGATAGTGTTGGTACATAATTAAGATTCAAACTAAAGAGTGAATACATTGACAGATTTATACCGCAGCTCAATCAGGTATTTTTGTTTTGGCTCCGTGATTTTTGTTTTTCTTTTATTCAAAAAAGACATTCTAAGGGCCAAATTTAAAGCATTTCTGATGTCGTTTATTAAATATCCCTCTCAGAGGCAGTATATTCTGACTGCTTGGGGTAGGGTTACCAACTCTTAGTGAGAAATTCCTGGAGATTTGGGGACTGAAGCCTGGGAAGGATGGCGTTTGGGGTGGGCATTGGGGTATAATGCCATAGACCCTAGAGGTCACCTTCCAAAGCTGCCATTTTCTCCAGGGGAGTATCAAACCTTGTTTCATTTTGCTCAGTTTGGTTGCCACAGTTATTGAGGGAAGGAATTCCTATGGGGAGGGGGGTTGAGTGAATGAGTGAGAGAGTGGGACCTTTGCTTGTAGAAGTCATGACTTTCCTCACAAGTTGTACCTCCTTTCCCTTTCCCAGCGTGAGGTGCCCTTGAGAAGCTTTTGGTACCAGCTTGAGCAGTAGATAACCAAGACACATCTTTTTCCTTGGTCAAGATGGCAACACTAGGCGTGGCATGAATGTGTGACATATGCTTGGGGAAGGAAGGGGCTTTTATTCGAATTATATATATTAAGCTTGTACCCGCCAAAAGTCTTTAGTTCAAACACAGTGACGTTCTGGATCATGCAAAGACAATCCTCGAAGCTCAGAAAAAATATATACCGCAGGTTAGGAAAGGTACAAATAGGTATAGAAAAAAGCCTGCATGGTTAACAAATAAAGTAATGGAAGCTGTAAAAGGTAAGAAGGATTCCTTTAAGCGGTGGAAAGCTAGTCTTAGTGAGGTTGATAAAAGGGAACACAGACTATGGCAAATAAAATGCAAGTCTGTGATCAGTCAAGCAAAAAGGGAATATGAGGAGCATATCGCAAAAAACATAGAGGCCAACAATAAAACTTTCTTCAAATACATTAGAAGTAGGAAGCCAGCCAGGGAGGCAGTGGGGTCCTTGGATGACCAAGGGGTAAAAGGAGTAGTGAAGGATGATAGGGAAATGGCTGAGAAGCTGAATACATTTTTTGCCTCTGTCTTCACTGTGGAAGAGGAGAAGTGTTTGCCCACTCCAGAAGCACCGATTTCGGGAGGGGGTTTGAAAGACGTGAATCAGATCGCAGTAACAAGAGAGGAAGTCCTCCGACTGATGGACAATTTAAAAACCAATAAATCACCAGGCCCGGATGGCATTCATCCGAGAGTTCTGAAAGAACTCAAATGTGAACTTGTGGATCTCCTGACAAAAATATGTAATCTTTCTTTAAAATCTGCCTCCATTCTTGAGGACTGGAAGGTAGCTAATGTCACTCCCATCTTTAAAAAGGGCTCCAGGGGAGATCCCGGAAATTACAGGCCAGTCAGTCTGACATCGATACCGGGTAAGTTGGTGGAAACTGTTATTAAGGAAAGAATTAGTAGGCACATTGATGAACAAAAACTATTGAGGCAGACTCAGCATGGGTTCTGTAAGGGAAGATCTTGTCTCACTAACCTGTTAGTGTTTTTTGAGGGAGTGAACAAACATGTGGACAAGGGGGACCCAATAGATATTATTTACCTTGACTTCCGGAAAGCTTTTGATACAGTTCCTCATCAAAGGCTCCTAAGTAAGCTCAATAGTCATGGGATAAAAGGACAAGTCCTCTTGTGGATCAAAAACTGGCTTATAAATAGGAAACAGAGAGTGAGTATAAATGGGAAACTTTCTCAGTGGAGGGTGGTAAGCAGTGGGGTACCACAGGGATCAGTACTCGGTCCGATGCTTTTTAACTTGTTTATTAACGATTTGGAATTGGGAGTAAGCAGTGATGTGGCTAAATTTGCAGATGACACAAAGTTGTTCAGGGTGGTGAAAACCAGGGAGGATTGTGAGGCACTCCAAAGGGATCTGTTGAGGATGAGTGAGTGGGCGTCAACGTGGCAAATGGGGTTCAATGTGGCCAAGTGCAAAGTGATGCACATTGGAGCCAAAAATCCTAAATATAAATACACGTTGATGGGGTCTGATCTGGCAGAGACGGACCAAGAGAGAGATCTTGGAGTCGTAGTGGATAACTCGCTGAAAATGTCTACACAATGTGTAGCTGCAATAAAGAAGGCCAACGCTATGCTGGGGATTATTAGGAAGGGAATTGATAACAAATCAGCCAGTATCATCATGCCCCTGTATAAATCATTGGTGCGACCTAATTTGGAATACTGTGTACAGTTCTGGTCACCACATCTCAAAAAGGATATTATAGCATTGGAAAAAGTGCAGAGAAGGGCAACTAGAATGATAAAAGGGTTGGAACACCTTCCCTATGAAGAAAGGTTAAAATGCTTGGGGTTCTTTAGCTTGGAGAAACGACGGCTGAGAGGTGACATGATCGAGGTTTATAAGATTATGAATGGGATTGAGCAGGTTGAGAAAGAAGTACTTTTCTCCCTTTCTCACAATACAAGAACTCGTGGGCACTCTATGAAATTGCTGAGCAGTCGGGTTAGAACAGATAAAAGGAAATACTTCTTCACCCAAAGAGTGATTAACATATGGAATTCACTGCCACAGGAGGTGGTGGCAGCTGCAAGCATGGACAGTTTCAAGAGGAAATTAGATAAACATATGGAGCAGAAGTCCACCAGTGGCTATTAGCCACAGGGTATAGATGGGAACTCTCAGTCTGGGGCAGGTGATGCACTCTATTCTTGGTGCTGGAGGGGGCAGCAGTGGGAGGGCTTCTGGTGCCCTGGCCCCACTGCTGGCCCTCCTGATGGCACCTGGTATATTTTGGCCGCTGTGTGACAGAGTGTTGTACTAGATGGGCCATTGGCCTGATTCTACATTGGCTTCTCTTATGTTCTTATGTTCTTATGCATATATCTCAATAAACTTGTCACTGCCAAGAGAGAGTTGTTGAGAGTAACTTGACTGGAAGTCTGACAGGGTGCTGATCTTTGTAGCTTGGAGATCAGTTTTAATTGCACATGTAATACCACAGAAAAGCACAGTTTGGAATACAAGAGTTCGATAAGAAATGGATGTTGTTGTTATCTCAATCATCATCCTCTAACAGAAATCTAATAGTTCCTTCAGAGACTAGCAAATTTATTATTCTAGCATTAGTTTTAAGGATTAAGCATGTTGGATCCTCACCAGGTGGGTATTTATATATGAAGTTATATTGAAATGCTCTTTTTTAAACGGCAGAGTCAAAAGACCATGAAATGCAAGAAGTACAAGGAGAGATGAAATTATGTAAAATCAAATGTCAAGTACAGAGAGTATTCACAGTTGTCTAGGATACTAAGAGTGCAACCTTAAAGCACAGTTGGCTTTGAGACCAGTAGCACGCCTTCGGGACCAACAAGAGTTTTAGGGACAGTGGACAAGAATATAGTGTTCTAATACACTACAACTGAAGTGCGTAAAAACCAAAGTGCAATCTATAAACGTTTTGCCGCACTGGTAAGTGACACCAGCAATATTACATCATGTTAATTTGACTCCTCAAGATGCTTGTTGGAAAAAGTGTGGAGAAAGGGGTACTTTCATCCTTTGTTGGTGAGGTTGTAAGCTTATTAGAAAATTCTGGCTTGAGATAGTGAAACGTATAGATGCTCCCAAAACAGGAATCTAATTCGTGTTTTACTGACAGCTGCAAAATCTGTAATAGCGTCTAAGTAGAAAACTATTCATCCACCAACCATCATGGAATGGCACTGTAAACTGTGGGATTATTTTATAATGGAGAAGGTAACACGTCAAGTTTCATTGAGCTGACCCAGCTGAGCTCTGAGAAGGAGCAAGGTGTTTGAACCGCCAGAGGGGTGAGTGGTATTTTTATTTATTTACTTTCAGCTGAGGTGCTTTAGCTGAGAAGGTACTGTGTCAGGGACTGTATTTGGGAGTGTGTGGGTGAGTTGTAACAGACTCCTGACTGCTGGAGTTAGGGTGCGAAAGGGTCATTGTTTGCCTGTAATTAAGTGCTTGGGTGAAATTGAATAGCAGACTCCTGGCTGCTGGAGTTGGGGTGTGAAAGGGGCTTTGTTTGACCGTCATTAAGTGCCTTGGGTGATTTTGAGTAGCTGCTGGCCACGCCCTCTCCTGGGAGACAATTCCATTTAAGGCAGGAAGTTTGCAAGAGGCACGAGCCTCTGGCACGAGCCGAAGGGTGAGAGCAAAAGGGCGAGGCTCTTTGCCTGTGGCTCTTGGCCTAGGGGCTCTGTAAGAAGCCCAGGAAGAGCCAGAAAGCCAGGACCTTGGCTCCTTGGTAAGGTAAGTAGACTCCTACAACAGGAGCCATATAAATACAAAGGGTTTTAAAAGGGGGGTTATAGAAAAGTATTTGTTTAAAAACAATTATGAAGCCAGAATGCCAGCAGGGGGTTGGGGTCTATCCAGTGTTTTGCATGGAGTGTCACATGTATGACTATCTGCCCACTGGTCAGAAGTCTTGGGTGTGTGCTCGGTGCAAGGAGCTCCTGGTTCTCAGGGAGCGAGTTTGCTCCCTTGAGGCCAAGGTGGCTGACCTGGAGAAGCAGGGACAGTCAGTTAGGTGCACGGGGAAGACTCTCGGGGACTTGTTAGATATGTCCCACTCTGGATCTGGCAGCTCGGCTGCTGCCAGGGAGCATGAGGGTCAAGGGGAAAAGGGGCACCATGCTGAGGATAAGGGGAATGTGTCCTCAGAAGGGACCTCTTCTTCAGCTGGTGAACGGGTATCCTTTCGTACCAAGGAACTGTCCCTGGGAAGGGTGGGAGGGGGCTCTTGGTAGTTGGTGATTCGATCCTTAGGCAGGTAGACAGCTGGGTGGCGAACCCGCGTACTGACCGTATGGTGACTTGCCTGCCTGGTGCGAAGGTAGCGGACATTACGCGTGTTTTAGATAGGCTGGTAGATAGTGCTGGGGAGGAGCCAGTGGTCGTGGTGCACGTCGGCACCAACGATGTGGGGAAATGCAGTCGTGAGGTCCTGGAGGAGAAATTTAGGCTGCTGGGCAGGAAACTCAAGGCCAGGACCTCCAAGGTAGCCTTCTCGGAAGTGCTACCTGTTCCACGCGCAGGGCCGGAGAGACAGGCACAGATCAGGAGTCTCAATGCGTGGATGAGACGGTGGTGTAGGGGGAAGGGTTCAAGTTTGTTAGGCACTGGGATGCTTTTTGGGACAAGAGGGAGCTGTACAAAAGGGACGGTCTCCACTTGTCTCGAGAAGGAACCAGGCTGCTGGCGCTCAAAATCAAAAAGGTGGCAGAGCAGTTTTTAAACTGAATAATGGGGGAAAGCCGACAGGAGATGAAAAGTCTCTGGTTCGGGATGGCTCATCTCAAAGAGATGAAGGGGTAGCTATTACTTTTGTACAAGGAAATGGATTACAATTGTCCACTGAGACTGTGGCTAATGATAGGAACTGCCTGGCAAGGTCTCGAGGCAGCAAGAGGAAGGCTGTGGGCTTAACAAACATGGGAAACTATAAGTGTTTATACACAAATGCTAGAAGTCTCCGAGGTAAAATCGGGGAGTTGGAATGCTTGGTGTTGGGGGGGGAAATAGACATTGTGGGTATTTCAGAAACTTGGTGGGATGAGGAAAATCAGTGGGATACGGTGATTCCTGGTTATAAATTATATCGGAAGGATAGGGGGAAAGGGTTGGAGGTGGGGTGGCTCTGTATGTCAGAGAGGGTATACCGTCCAGTAAGATTGAGAGGGTAAGAGAATTGGATTCACTTCTGGAAATGCTATGGGTTGAAATAGTGGGTCCAAAAGGAGGCTTAAGAGTGGGAGTTTGTTATCGCCCACCAGATCAAAAGATAGAGGAGGATTATAAAATGATGAATGAATTAAAGATAGCGGCTAGACGAAATAACTGTGTTGTAATAGGCGACTTTAACTACCCACACATTGATTGGGTCAATATGAGTTCTAGTCGGGAAAAAGAGATTGCGTTTTTAGACACTCTCAATGACTGTGCTGTGGAACAGATGGTCACAGATCCTACCAGGGGAGAGGCGATCCTGGATTTGGTCCTAAGTAACACCCAAGACCTGGTGAGAGATGTAAAAGTGATTGCACCACTTGGGAACAGTGACCATAATGTCATTGAGTTTAACATTTGTACAGATAGGGAGTTGCCCAAAAAGACTGACGCAACCACTTTTAACTTTAAAAGGGGTAACTTCTCTGGTATGAGGGGACATGTGAGGAAGAAATTGAAAGGAAGAGTGGAGAAGGTCAAAACCATTGGGGAAGCTTGGAGACTATTTAAAAAGACAATCCTAGAAGCTCAGAAAAAATATATACCACAGGTTAGGAAAGGTACAAATAGGTATAGAAAAAAGCCTGCATGGTTAACAAATAAAGTAATGGAAGCTGTAAAAGGTAAGAAGGATTCCTTTAAGCGGTGGAAAGCTAGTCTTAGTGAGGTTGATAAAAGGGAACACAGACTATGGCAAATAAACTGCAAGTCTGTGATCAGGCAAGCAAAAAGGGAATATGAGGAGCATATCGCAAAAAACATAAAGACCAACAATAAAACTTTCTTCAAATACATTAGAAGTAGGAAGCCAGCCAGGGAGGCAGTGGGGCCCTTGGATGATCAAGGGGTAAAAGGAGTAGTGAAGGATGATAGGGAAATGGCTGAGAAGCTGAATGCATTTTTTGCCTCTGTCTTCACTGTGGAAGAGGAGAAGTGTTTGCCCACTCCAGAAGCACCGATTTCGGGAGGGGGTTTGAAAGACGTGAATCAGATTGCGGTGACAAGAGAGGAAGTCCTCCGACTGATGGACAATTTAAAAACCAATAAATCACCAGGCCCGGATGGCATTCATCCGAGAGTTCTGAAAGAACTCAAATGTGAACTTGTGGATCTCCTGATAAAAATATGTAATCTTTCTTTAAAATCTGCCTCCATTCCTGAGGACTGGAAGGTAGCTAATGTCACTCCCATCTTTAAAAAGGGCTCCAGGGGAGATCCAGGAAATTACAGGCCAGTCAGGCTGACATCGATACCGGGTAAGTTGGTGGAAACTGTTATTAAGGAAAGAATTAGTAGGCACATTGATGAACAAAAACTATTGAGGCAGACTCAGCATGGGTTCTGTAAGGGAAGATCTTGTCTCACTAACCTGTTAGTGTTTTTTGAGGGAATGAACAAACATGTGGACAAGGGGGACCCAATAGATATTATTTACCTTGACTTCCGGAAAGCTTTTGATACAGTTCCTCATCAAAGGCTCCTAAGTAAGCTCAATAGTCATGGGATAAAAGGACAAGTCCTCTTGTGGATCAAAAACTGGCTTATAAATAGGAAACAGAGAGTGAGTATAAATGGGAAACTTTCTCAGTGGAGGGTGGTAAGCAGTGGGGTACCACAGGGATCAGTACTCGGTCCGATGCTTTTTAACTTGTTTATTAACGATTTGGAATTGGGAGTAAGCAGTGATGTGGCTAAATTTGCAGATGACACGAAGTTGTTCAGGGTGGTGAAAACCAGGGAGGATTGTGAGGCACTCCAAAGGGATCTGTTGAGGATGGGTGAGTGGGCGTCAACGTGGCAAATGGGGTTCAATGTGGCCAAGTGCAAAGTGATGCACATTGGAGCCAAAAATCCTAAATATAAATACACGTTGATGGGGTCTGATCTGGCAGAGACTGACCAAGAGAGAGATCTTGGAGTCTTAGTGGATAACTCGCTGAAAATGTCTACACAATGTGTAGCTGCAATAAAGAAGGCCAACGCTATGCTGGGGATTATTAGGAAGGGAATTGATAACAAATCAGCCAGTATCATCATGCCCCTGTATAAATCATTGGTGCGACCTCATTTGGAATACTGTGTACAGTTCTGGTCACCACATCTCAAAAAGGATATTATAGCATTGGAAAAAGTGCAGAGAAGGGCAACTAGAATGATAAAAGGGTTGGAACACCTTCCCTATGAAGAAAGGTTAAAATGCTTGGGGCTCTTTAGCTTGGAGAAACGACGGCTGAGGGGTGACATGATCGAGGTTTATAAGATTATGAATGGGATTGAGCAGGTTGAGAAAGAAGTACTTTTCTCCCTTTCTCACAATACAAGAACTCGTGGGCACTCTATGAAATTGCTGAGCAGTCGGGTTAGAACAGATAAAAGGAAATACTTCTTCACCCAAAGAGTGATTAACATATGGAATTCACTGCCACAGGAGGTGGTGGCAGCTGCAAGCATGGACAGTTTCAAGAGGAAATTAGATAAACATATGGAGCAGAAGTCCACCAGTGGCTATTAGCCACAGGGTATAGATGAGAACTCTCAGTCTGGGGCAGGTGATGCACTCTATTCTTGGTGCTGGAGGGGGCAGCAGTGGGAGGGCTTCTGGTGCCCTGGCCCCACTGCTGGACCTCCTGATGGCACCTGGTATATTTTGGCCGCTGTGTGACAGAGTGTTGGACTAGATGGGCCATTGGCCTGATTCAACATTGGTTTCTCTTATGTTCTTATGTTCTTATTGTTAGAGGCAACTCATTACAACTCCAAATTTGTGGAACAATGGTTTCTGCTGTTAGATTACCTGACGCACAATTACATAATGAAAGAAGTTGTGCAGTTAAAGCAGTATTATAGTACATTAGCTCATTTTTGAACCTGTCAATATTATCAGATTAATTATTTTTGCAATTTTTTATTTCCTGTGTTCAGTTCTCGGTAATTGTTGATTTCTAGGTTTACTTATACATGTTTGACATTTCTTACATGTTGGACGTTGTATGCTTGTTATGGTAAAATAATTTTTTAAAGTTTTTTTTAAAAAATCTAATTGGTCTAGTGTAGACCAACACAGCTATCTCAAGCACAGTTGTATCCCTCTAAACCCATTGAAACTAACCGTTTTAGAAAGGTACAACTTTTAGGGTGCCAACTCCAGGTTGGAATATTCCTGAAGACTTGACGGTAGAATCTGGGGAGTGCGGGTTTTAGAACATAAAAACATAAGAGAAGCCAGTGTTGGATCAGGCCAGTGGCCCATCCAGTCCAACACTCTGTCACACAGTGGACAAAAATACCAGGTGCCATCAGGAGGTCCAGCAGTGGGGCCAGGACATGAGAAGCTCTCCCACTGTTGCCCCCCCCAAGCACCAAGAGCATCCCTTGCCCCAGACTGAGAGTTCTTATCTATACCTTGTGGCTAATAGCCACTGATGGATCTCTTCTCCATATGTTTATGGGGAGGGGAAGGACCTCTGTGGGTTATAATGCCATAGACTCTGCCCTCCATGTTCTCTAGGTGAACTGATCCCTGCAGTCAGGAGACAAACTGTAGTTCTGGGAGATCTCCTGGCCCCACACGGACAACTTTGTTTAGGATTGCACTGCAAATCAGGCCAAAAACAAACCTCAATTGTTAATTCCCTCACCCACGTGCGTCATTTTTTTTTTAAATTGAGCCCTCTATCTACATTTAATGCCAAGAATAGTAACGGGGAGGGGGATCCTTAAAAGTGTATTTATACATTAACGTCATTCATTTACGTAAACGGTCGTTGCAGCTGCTTTGATTTATACAGCCAGCAGATGTTGGAACTTAAAGCACCTGCTAAGAAAAGCAGATTCTTTATAGCTCTGGCCTAGCC
Source organism: Gekko gecko (assembly GCA_029375565.1). NCBI lineage: Eukaryota > Metazoa > Chordata > Lepidosauria > Squamata > Gekkonidae > Gekko > Gekko gecko. The sequence continues at coordinate 109,526,659 of JAPDNY010000010.1, read as the reverse complement.
CCGTCTCCATGGGGCTTTCTTTCTCCCCCAGCCTCCTTGCTGTGGCCCAGCAGTGCCTGTTCATTTGTACAGGCAATGGCTGCGGTGGGTCTCGGAGGCTCCATCTGTGTCTCTGCCAGGATGGCTTTGATAGCCTAGCCAAGCCACTGCTGGTTGAAATGTCAAAAATGCCAGAAGCTTCTCTCCCTTCCCTCCCCGCACTCCTGAATGTACACAAATGAAAAGCCCAGGGGGGCCCACGCGATGATGTCAAGCAGGCACATGCCACTGGATTCTATGAAAACAGAAGTCCACTCCACCTCCTGCCCAGGTTAGGTTTACAACACCTCAGCACCTAAAGCTCCAAAGATGGTGACCACATGTACGCGGGAAGCACAATGCATTGGTTGTCGGCACGTGGATATGAACGGACTCCTGAAAGCAACAGATAGATAGCGATGGGCTGCTTGTGGGCGTTAGAGGTGTGTGACAGCATGTGAGACTCTTTCATTGTTGCTGGGCTTGCTGTATTTTGTTTTTAACCAGACGGCTTGCAGATTAATAAGACAGAGCCGGTGGAGAGCCAGTATGGTGTAGTGGTCAGAGCAGTGGCTGCTGAGCTAGGGTTGCCAGGTCTGGGTTGGAAAATACCTGGAGACTTTGGGGGTAGATTCAGGAGAGGGCAGGGTTTGGGGAGGGGAGGGACCTCAGCATGGTGCAGAGTCCGCCCTGCAAAGAGTCCGCCCTGCGAAGCAGCCATTTTCTCCAGGGGAGCTGATCTCTGTCAGCTGGAGATCAGTCGTAAGAGCGGGAGATCTCTAGGCCCCTCCTGGAGGCTGGCAACCCTACACTGAGTGTTTTTAGAAAGTGGGCAGGGCCAGGTGTGGCTTTCCTCCAGCCAGCCTTCTGATTGGCTGTGCAGTTTTTTTTAAAATAGAAACCCATGACCCCTGAACATGGCTGATACCACACAACTGTCTTCTTGTTCTGTTGAATGATTCCTTTTCTGCAATCTGTTGTAAGCAGAATTGAGGTTGCATTAGCAGTGCAAAGAAGCCCGTATCAATTAATTAATTAATTAATTAATTAATTAATTGCATTTATATCCCAACCATCCCGTCTGCGGGCTCATCATGGGTAACATCATTAGAATAAACACAATTTAAATTTAAAACATTAAACATTAAAACATGATAAAACATTATAACAATTAAAACAATGCGTACTGCTTGGAACAGCATCAGTTGGCAATAAAGTTCTGGCCTGATGGTACAATGAGTTAAAGGCCAGTTGTCCGTGGTCAGTAGATAGGTGACAGACGGGTGACAACAACCTCAGGGAGGCCATATATGGGCATCTGTTGCCTCAACCAAAGGCCTGGCGGAACAGCTCTGTCTTGCAGGCCCTGTGGAATTGAAGGAACTCCTGTAGGGCCCTGGTCTCAATAGGGAGCATGTTCCACCAGGCTGGGGCCAGGATAGAGAAAGAGGTTATTATATGTTAGTTTTTACATGGGGCTTTAAAGGGAAGAGCAGGACAAAAGAAATCAAAGCAGATGGGGTGTTCTAACTTATTTGGGGATGGGTTACATTAGCTGTGTACCTGGTTGCACTAGAAACAGTCCATCCAAAAGCCTTTCCCACTCCATAAATCTAATAGACTGCAGCTAACAGACTGTGAGAGCAATACTAAACAGCTGACTCAGAAGTAAGCCATATGTTATTAATTGAGGCTTACTCCTAGGAAAGTGCCTTTAGGATTGTGTCCTTGTGTGCTTGAGAGGGCACGGAAAGGCAGAATAAAGGGCTGATTGTATCTTTAATGAAACCTTAAGCTAGAAAACGGAATAGACTAGAAAACATTAGGATAGCAGGTGAAACACGGGTGAAAACCTGAAAGTGACATCACTGCACTGAGCAACTCCCTAGGCATCCTCCCAATTACTATGGCATCTACCATAGAAGTTGGTGTGATTCCTAGAGCATTTTCACCCACAAGTGACATCGATATGTCACTTGTTTCCAGGGGTGCTGGGCCTATGTGATTGTTAAACAGTGGAACCTAGGCCTTTGCAAAGATCAGGCATTCATTCAAACAGATGGCCAATTCACACTGGAGGTTATTTTGATAGAAGGGTCTCAAACCCTGACAGAAAGATGCATGAACTCGAATTTCCAGAACTTTCCATTCCTTACGGATGTACAAAATAGCAGGGCAAAATGAGTGAGGTCTTTCCATAAACAAAGTCTGAGACAAAGCCTGAGACATCATTACAGAAGAAAATTAATGAAAAGGCACTTAATTCCTCCAGTCTACAGACCAGTTGTAGGCCGCAAAGGGCATATGTACACATCAAGCATTTATTGATTCTATATCAATTGTCATGGCTTCCATCAATGAATTCTGGGAACTGTTGTTGAGTTCAGACGCTAAGATTTCTCTGTGAGAGGTGGAATGACCTATTAAAACAGTGTCAGTCATATTGAAGTCATCTGGTTATGCCTCTGGGGTGAGGTTATCCTCCATTTTCCCCATCCCTTCCTATGGCATTGTAGCAATCACTTTTCCGCTCCTCTGCTCTGCCCTGTCATTTCATGGTCTCCTACTTATTTTTCATTAACACGAAACGGGTGTTTTTAATTTATTCGGATCAGCTAGAAATTCCCTCATGGTATTTACTCCAGTGCGTGCCTCTCCTTTTGTCCTTTCATTCCCAGCAGTTTGTGCCTGCCTCTGGCTGCGAGAAGACTTCAGGTACGGTTCCTTGGCAAACAACCCAGATGCATTTCTGATGTTTCCACTGGAGTACACAACATCAGTGCGGGGCCCCCTAGAGAATCCGTTTCTTGCAGGGCCTCAGCTGTGGTTGTGGCTTTTGGAGATGATAGCAATGTTTGATTAAATGAAAGCTTCTGCACAACAGCTTGTGGAGCTCCAGCGCACTCTACCAGATTCAAAGTCTTTATCACTTTCCCCTGAGTCGACAAGAGGGTAGCTTTTCCCCTCAGCAAGTTTTACTGACAATAAGTGGTACAACAATATTTGCTTGGGAGAAGGAGAGAAAAATCTTGAATATGGATGGCCTGGTGTCCCCCCCCACTTTTCTCTTTCTGATAAGACGGCGTCTTGGATAGCTAAGTAGCAGGCTGAAACTCAGCAGGTGTGGGTAGGCAGTGATGGGGGGCATTTCACTTGTTGAACTTCAGGCTGCCTTGAAAATGTTGGTGAGGGGTGTAGGAACCCTGCCTCCACCACCAAAATCCCCTCTAAACCACAAAAGATTCCATCAGGAAACCTTCCCTTTGTCCATTATCAGAGCCTTTTCATAGTATTCTATCGGATAGTTATCTATTTAAACATATTTATAGCCATTCGTGTTGCCTTAAAGCAGAGATCAGTCAAAATACACGTGCATAGAAACCTCATTCAGACAACATTTATGTCATAAAACAAGAGCCCAAAATTAATAAATACAGAGGCAGCAATACAATCACAGTATCATCATCATCATCATCAACAACAACAACAATATATTTTAGTAACATATAGATCTCATATTAAAAGTCATTATTTTCAAAGTCATTACTGTGTCTGAGTTTTGAAAGTCAGACACAATATTAATGGAGGCCATTGTTTCCCAAAGCTATTAACCACTTAGCCTTGTTCATATTATCTGTATATCTATTTCCCAAATGTGGCCCCTATCTGTAGACAGCTAAGTCCACAGATCGGGGCCACACTTACCCCAAACAGATTTTTATGCAGACTTAGAGAACCCTCTAGGGTTGCAGAAAAATCTGAAAAGTTAAAAAGAATGATTGAGGGTCTTAAATTCCCCCAAGTTAAATAAAGTGTTGTCTACGCACGCGCAGACAATGCACTTACTGTTGAGCAACTGGAGAAGGGCCTGGCACCAGGGCCACAGTGGAGCCTGGTAGCCACTCTGAGCCCAGCCACGGCAGCAGTGGAGCCCAGCAGCCCCTCTGAACCCAGCCGCTGTGGCAGAGTCTGGCAGCCACTCCAGGCTTGGCTGTGGCAGTGGCAGAGCCCAGCAGCTGCTCCAGGCCTGGCTGTGGTGGTGGTGGAGCCTGGAAGCCCCTCTGGCCTCAGAGCGGCTCCCAGATACCACCACTACTGTGGCTGGGCTCCAAGAGAGTCGCACCAGATGGCAATGGGGGGAGTGGGTTCCTCCCTACAAGTTTGGTGGCCCTCCCACTTGTTCAACTGTATTAGCCAATTTCCTTGTTCCTGATTCATTAACGTTTTTTGCAATAATGCAAAAAGCTTCCCCCTACTTCGTATATAACTTATAAGAAAGAAAGAAAGAAAGAAAGAAAGAAAGAAAGAAAGAAAGAAAGAAAGAAAGAAAGAAAGTTTGCTAACTCATCAGTAGTTATGAGTACTCTGTAGGTACTCATATGTACTCTGATTGGATCATTGGATCTTGTTTTTACCCGTGCAAGGCAATGTAACGCACCCTATCCTGGGAAAATGGGCCTTCTACCCTCTCTTTCTCATATTTCTTCCCCTTCTGCTGTTTGCAGATCTATATATCTCTAACAACTGAATATAACTCTTCATGCATTGATAAAGTGGGCTCTGACTCACAAACACTTGTGCCACAACACATTCATTAGTCTTAAAAGTGCCACAAGACTCTTTTGTTGTTATGAGATAATTGCAAGGCGACGGCAAATGATTCTTTCGGTATCAGCTCGAAGCACAGTGCAATTTCCCGTCTCATTCTCTGTGGAACGAATCGAAACAACCCAGCATTCAGCGAGAAGCCATCCGTTAGTGGCCTTTGCCAATTGAAAACAAATGGAAGGAAATATTTATGGTCACTTTAGCAGAATCAGCTATTGGATGACCTATGACACCCGACATCTTCTGCCAAAGAGCTAATCAGCTGTAAAACTAGATGACAGGTCTATTGTAGATGCACAAAGGAAGGATATGTGAGTTTGGTTTTAAGGCAGCAAAGAATCGCCAGACGGCCATACTATGCCTGGGCTGTGAGAAAAAGTTAATTTTCCTTAATTATAATTGAAAGAAAAAAAAAGAACTGCTGTAAAAAATTACCTCAGGTTTAACTGTGATGGTCATGGAGGATGATGGTAAAATATCTGAAGGTGGTAGCAGCAGCTGTGATAGTCGTAACAGTGGTTAGTAATAAATGGGCTGATTATTATTTAATGGCCGTGAACGAAATTTGGTATCCCATTGCTGGCTCAATGCTTTCCTTTATGTACTTAAAATATTTATATGCTGCCTTTCCACAGTGCCCATATGCATTAGATCCATGCGGAGGTGATCTCTTGCTCCCCCATCATGGTGGAGACCCACAAGCAGTCTTGTTTGTTTTATTACATTGAGATAAAGGATCCCCAATCACAGCAGTCTGCACACAGAGAATTAACAAAAGGGGAAAATCAAACGCAGTTAGTCCTCCGATCCAAAAAGGGACTTGTGTTTCCTGAACTGCCCTCCCACATGGTTACCTAGTTTTGGAACTGAGGGAAAATGGGAAAACAATTTGTGAAATGGCATTGAGGTGTACATGCTGTTCAAAGGAAATAGTAAAAAGAAAAACAAACTCTTTAGGCCACTTTAGGCTTTGTTTAATGTAGCTTTCCCCTTGACCTAGATAGCCCACACTAGTCTGCTCTTGTCAGATCTCAGAAGCTAAGCTGGGTCAGAACTGGTTAGTATTTGGATGGGGGACCACAACGGAATACCAGGGTCCGTGATGCAGAGGCAGGCAATGGCGAACCACCTCTGAATGTCTCTTGCCTTGAAAACCCTACTGGGTTGCCACCTTACTGGCACTCCCGTCCCACTTCTCCTCTCCTCCCTCTTCAGTTTGGTGTAGTGGTTAAGTGCGTGGACTCTAATCTGGGAGAACCGGGTTGGATTCCCCACTCTTCCACATGCAGCTGCTGAGTGACCTTGGGTCAGCCACAGTTATCACAGAGCTGTTCTCTTGAGCAGTTCTCTGAGAGCTCTCTCAGCCCCATCTACCTCACAGCGTGTCTGTAGTGGGGAGAGGAAGGGAAGGAGATTGTAAGCTGCTCTGAGATTCCTCCTGCTCCTCCTCATTTTCTTCCTGCCTCTTTTCCAGCTTCTTGTGGGGCAGGGACATAAGGAGAATCTGATATGTTACATTCTATCTGAGAATGTTTTTATTTATGTATTATTTATATTTTTATTATTTGGGCCGTTGGCCTGATCCAACATTGGCTTCTCTTATGTCCTTATGTTCTTATGTTGGTCACTGCCCTGAGCTGTGTGTACACAGGGGTAGGGCGGTCTATAAATCTGAACTATAACTAAATAAATAAAATGTCATCTGTGACTCGATGGCACTTTTCCATCACCGCCAAGATAGCTTTTGGGGAGGGAAGGCAGTATGGTATAGCTCGATCTCGCCACATCTCGGAAGCTAAGCAGGGTCAGTCCTTGCAAGGGAGACCACCAATAAAGACTCTGCGGAAGAAGGTAACGGCCAACCACCTGCGCTTCTCACTTGCCTGGAAACCCCTTGCTGCAGTTGCCATAAGTTGACTGTAACTTGACAGCACAATACAAGTTTTAGATACCATTCAGCCAGCATGATGTAGCAATTAGAACCCTGGACAAGGATCCAGGGGATCCAGATACAAATCTCCACCTTGCCATAGATACTCACTAGGTGACCCTGGGGCACTAGGTGACCCTAGGTTCTCTCATCCTAACTTACCTCGCAAGGTTGTTGTGATGAGAAAATGGAGGATGGCAGAATGATGTTGTAAGCTGCTTTGGGTCTTCATTGGGTAGAAATGCAGGATATAAATATTTTACTAATAAACAAATAAATAAATAGACTACATATCAAGGCTGGAAAGTGGATCTCAACTGAAACATTTTTTACTATATCAAAATGGCTCCCTTTCGGACATTTTTCTACACTCTGTAGAAAATACACTCTGTGGATTCACTGACATCTATTCATTGACACTGCCTTCACTTGCTCTCACGCTCACTTGACTTCACCTGCCCTCGGTCATCGTACCCCATAGTCAGCTCTGAATTTAGGGGACAGTTCCACAACAGTGACAGTGGTGCTTTCCGAATCAGAGAAAATGCCTTTGAGGCATGCAATTTCGGCTAGCTATGTGACTGAAATGGAGCAAGGATTATATGCTCCGGCCATCTGTTGCCAGTGAGAATCCCAGTAGCCACATTTTTATACCAGCTGCAGCCTGTTCGTTTGTGTGTCCAGGGATACCCGCAGAAAAGGCATTAACAACTGGCCAAATTGAATGAAACAATGCAGGAACAAAACACTCCGGCAGCAGAGAAGACAGGGTGATGACATAGACTGGCTCTCTTCCTAAAGACGCGGGAGAAAGGCAGATTTCAACACGCCAGATTCGATTGTGCACCGTACATACGGTGCTTCAGTGTGCTCTTTAAGTGTTCCATACTGTAATACATGTGTTACATTTCTGTAATATTTACAGAGTATTGGGGTATATGCCCCAATATACCCCAAGAGTGTATTGGAGTCAGTTCTGATATAATGGTTTTCCTCTATAGAGGAATACTTATGGAAGTCCATATGAAAAACGACATGTTGGAATGCATTGCAGTCCAGAATTTGTTTATTTATCTATATTTATAATTTAAATTTATAGACCAACCTGCCCTGACTACACAGGGCTCAGGGCAGTCCTTGAAAGTGCAGTGCCGTGAAAATCAAGGATCAGTTTCAACACGACCAGTCAGGGGTCAGCATGATTGGGTACCTGCCGAGACCTCCAACTAAGCAAGTGGTCCACCAGCAAGAGCCCCTGGTGCTTCTCCTCTCCACTGGTGCCTGCTTACTTGTCTGTCTTCTCCCTCTGGCCCAAAGGGTCAAGCAGGTGAACGCAGGACGGGGCTGCTGAGATATGTAGCCTGGGGGAACACAATCCCCTGGATCTGGGTTACTTCCTGGGCTTGAGAAGACAAGCAGTCCACCTACCTCGTTTTTTCTAATATGAGAGCAAGGAAGCAGCCACTCCAATTCTTGGAGCTTCAGCAAGACTTAGGGCAATTCTGCATTGGCTTTTCCCTCTGTTGTTTTACGAAACCCACGTTGGAACAGAAATTCCCCTCTGCACTTCCTCTGATCATCAGGTTTTATGGTACCTTCTGCGTGGATTTATGGCCCTTCATTGGTGCCTCTGCAGTCAGTACAGAATTGGCCTGAAATATTTGAATCTGGTTTTGAGCTGCACTTTTTCCTTCCAGTTGAAAAAATGTGGAGCGAATGCTAGATGCAGAATCACCCCTAGAAGCCTTGCTAGGAATCCATAATCACTCATTTTAACCTTTCACCAGGCCCATGTGACTGGGGCCAAGGATTGTTTATTCTACAGGACCCATGTATGCACAGATTCTGCCCACTCTCATTCAAGGAGTTTTCCTGAAACATCTGTGTGGATTTTGAACACATAAAGCTGACTTTTCTGAGCGGTCGGGTTAGAACAGATAAAAGGAAGTACTTCTTCACCCAAAGAGTGATTAACACATGGAATTCACTGCCACAGGAGGTGGTGGCGGCTACAAGCACAGACAGCTTCGAGAGGGAACTGGATAAACATATGGCGCAGAAGTCCATCAGTGGCTATTAGCTACAAGGTAAAGCTAGGAACTCTCAGTCTGGGGCAAGGGATGCACTGTATTGTTGGTGCTTGGAGGGGTCAACAGTGGGAGGGAGGGCTTCTAGTGTCCTGGCTCCACTGTTGGATCTCTTGATGGCACCTGGTATTTTTGGCCACTGTGTGACACAGAGTGTTGGACTGGATGGGCCATTGGCCTGATCCAACATTGGCTTCTCTTATGTTCTTATGACTTATACTGAATCAGACCATCAGTCTCTCAAGGCCACTATTGTCTACAGGCACAGGTCTTTCGCACCACTTACTACCTGATACCTTAAAAAAAAAACCCTAGAGATTCTGGGGATTGAACCTGGGATCTTTCTGCATGCCGAGCAGATGCTCCACCACTGAGTCACAGGCCCTACATGTAAAGCTGTCTGCTGTATAGATACATTTTGGTACAGGAGCATTGTGATGAATTCTCAGTGTTATCATGGGTAGTTGTTTTCTAAACATCTCCTGGCCATAAATGATATGGTTCTTTGGATACTGACAAAGATCTATCGCCTTATTTAAAAATCTTTCTCGAATAATCAGTGGATGCGGAACATTCTCCAAGTGACCCAATGGCTTTTTGCTCTTGCCGGCTGGGAAACATCTTTTTTTAAAAAAAACACCATATTAACATTTGTATTTATCAGCATAATTATGATTACCAATTAAGAATTAACCTTTACATTTATAATATCTGTTTTTTTGTTTAATCTTTTAAACACCTGTGTCTGTTTCCCAGTCAGTTTTAGTTCTCAATTTTGTTCCATTGTACGGAGAGGGAAGTCTCAGAAGCTTTGTTTGTTGCAAGAGACATTACGGTAATTCAACACACTCTATATCATATGGTGACAAAGATTATGCACTTTGGCTGGACACTCAATGCACCTTCCTGGAACACTTTTGCCTTTCAAATCTGCAAGCAAACAGCTGACTCCGCACTGCAGTGTTTGCTTGCTACCTGTCCTCATCAAGCCTCTACAATCTGGAGTAGAGATGTTGACACGAGTAATCAATAGAGCAAAGAATGATGAACCAATGAAATGAGCCCGCCTGAAAGACTGCTGCAGGGGCCCCGACAGCCGCAACAGGCCGTATCCCTAATTATTGTTGTTATGGGAACTGGCAAAGGAAAGCTTCAGTGCCAAAATAATGAGATTGATATTTTAAACCTTGCGAAGCGGGTAAGGTTAAATGAGAGGAGGCCAGAAATATCTGCTAGGGGTTGCTGCTAGGGTCGCCGGGTCCCTCCTAGTAACTGGCAGGGGGTGGGGGTGGACTTACCAGGAAGGGGAGGGAGGCCTAGCCAATGTTGCAGCGACGTTTCTATGTCACTTCTGGTGTGACCTGGAAGTGACATCACCATGCAGCAACATTGGGGTGATGCTCTGGTATTTGGGAAGAAGCTCTATGGTGAATTTGGCTTCTACCATACAGTTTTTGCCCAAATACCAGAGCACAGCCAATGCTGCTGCTGTGATGATGCCACTTCCTGGTCACATCAACTGGGTCTCGCTCTTTTCCCAGATAAGTCCCCCTCGCTGACCAGCTGATTAGCGGTGGAGCGCTTCACTGGGGGGGTCTGGCAACCCTAGTTTCTGCACATGGCTAGTAGATTGGATCTTTTTGATCAGTAGCAGCTGGTGCCATCCAAAGCTGGGTGAGGTTCAGGTGCAGCTCTCACTAGGTTTGTCATTTGTTCTGTCCTCACCTGCGATCCCCACTCTCAAGGAACTGAGGAGAAAAAAATGGCCAGAAAGTGTTCTCCATAGTAACGTGCTAGGAGTTTCCTCATGTCTCTATGGTCTTTACTACAGAGTTTGGGGGAAATTCCTAGAGCTTCTCATGGAAGTGATCACATCCTCCCCAAAATCCACCCTTTCCAGGCATCACCCTCAAAATCCGGCATTTGCTGGCAACCCTAGCTCTGACTGAGGTAATAAACCTGCTTCTGGTCTTCTTCAGACTGCTTTGGGAAGGGTGATTTACATGACCTAAGCCTCTTTCATCCAGAACTCTCCTGAAGAGACCTGTGGACCCTTCTTCCTGATATCTAATTTTCTAAATCTAGGGAATTGTTTTATCCCCTTGTGGAGGAATATTCACTCATGAGATCTTTCACCTGCAATCTGAAATAGTATAGACGAGGCACAGGTTTTACCAAATCAGTGAGAATAAGGGTTGCCAAATTCCAGGTGGGGCCTGGAGCTCTCCGGGAATTATGATTGATTCAAAGGGAGCACCCAAGACTTTGATTGCAATGGTTGTAATGTGTTTTTTAAATTTGAAATTCAGACTGCTTGCCACAGTGCCATTTGCTATTAGTGTCCTGTTTATACTGCTGGACTTATATTGGGACTCCTGTGTACAAATTGTTGCCTGGGTGACCTTAGGTGAGAGCCAGTTTGGTGTAGTGCAGGCCCGTAGCTAATGTGGGGCCCATGGGGCCTGGCCCCCACTGTTTTTTGTGGGCCCCTCCCCCGATCCTCAGCTCCCCCTCCCTCTGGCCCCCTCACCCCCTGATCGATCTGAGCCGGCATCTCCGTTTGAGCTCATCTGTCATGAGCTGAGTTTCTTTAGGACTCAGCAGCAACTGGTGGTTGACTGAGCCACAGACACATTGGTCGGATTGCAGCAGTTAGCTCCTCCTGTTGGATTTTCTGCGCCAGGCTTCAGAAAAGATCGTCAGGGCTCAGGGAAGGAGTGAGGGAGGAGTAATGCCAATAAAGTGTGTGTGTGTGAGAGAATGACTTATGCTCAATTTTGGAAGCAGGAGCAGGTACCTGACAAATGGGAATGGATAAAAAAAAATGATTTTTATGATTGAAATGGACAAGTTGACAAGAAAACTGCATGGAAAAGAAGACAAAGAATTCTTAGCAGATTGGAAAGACTTTAAAGACTATTTAGAACTTAACTGGGATGTGAAAAATAGACTGTTATGTTTTGATAGTTATTAATAATAGAGGTGTTGTAAGAAAAGGGATTGTAATAGAAAAGTTACCTAACAGTAAAAAATAGAAAAGGAAAATATTGAAAATTATGAACTGAATATTGGAAATGAATTGAATGTAAGAGAATATTGTTAGAAATGTTAATGGGGGCGGAGCATCGTTGGAAGCCAGGGGAGGGGGGAAAAATTTTCTTTTTTCAGAAAAGGATATGTTATGAATTGGTTGCCGAATATGTAACATGCTACTATATCCTGTTAATAAATTTTCTGTAAAAAAAAAAAAGTGTGTGTGTGTGAGGGAGGGAGGAAGCTTGATCCCCGCTCTCCTTTTTTTAAAAATACCATGACAGCTTCCCTAGACCTTTTAGTGTCTATTAACATTGGGATTCTGGCTCGTCTCAGAGGAAGGGTCTAGTGGGGGCTGTGTGGGTGCACGCCAAGCAGACCCCCCCCATGCCCTGGAGCCTTTGATGTAATTAGCTGGTGGGCCTCCCCAAGGCCCCCTTCCCCCAAAATCCCTAGCTATGGGGCTGGTGTAGTGGTTAAGAGCGGCGGACTCTAATCTGGGGAACCAGGTTTGATTCCCCACTTTTCCATGTAGAAGCCAGCTGGGTGATCTTGGGTCAGTCACAGTCCTCGCAGAGCTCTCTCAGCCCCACCTACCTGTCTGTTGTGCAGAGAGGAAGGGAAGGTGACTGTAAGCTGGTCTGAGACTCCTTCGGGTAGTGAAGAGTGGGGTATAAACTCAACTCCTCTTCCTCCTTCTCCTCCTCCTCTTCTCCTCCTCCTCCTCCTCCAAACAACAAACTTCCCTAGAGCCAGCCACCTAGAAATTAATCTAGTTGTACATTCACTCCTCTATTTCACAGCTTTCTCAGTCATTAAATGTAAGCTTGTGGAAGTTAAAATCGTAATCTTGTGGTTTTAAAACTATGCCCCGATTCAGCTATAACTACGCACACAAGTTTGGTGTTTCTATGAAAATCCATAGAATGGGGTGAGGTGAGATCACAGAAGAAAATTTGGCAAAAAATGAAAACATTACAGAATGCAGATGGTATGAATAAAAGAATTAAAGAATTTCAAAGCCTAATATTGCAAAAGAGTATAAAATTCATTGATGAAAGTATAAAGACTTTGGCAAATTCTAGCTCAGGGGGAAGATTGTAGTAGATTTACCAGAAGCACAGTCAATTTCCGCACAGTCGCTGGGATTTTCTGAATCTGTGTTTTCCCTTTTATTGCAAAATTGAATCCAGAATCTGCTCTCACAAATTTTGGTACCAAAGTTACCAAAAGTTTCCGTGCGTTCGTCTGGCAGAGGGTACTGCTGTAGATTCAGTTGCCACAAACTTCTGTCATGGGCTCTGAAGACAGCACAGAACGGGATTCCTCTAGTTTTTATTTTGAACTGAAACAACGACTTTTGTGATTCCTGTGATTTTTGGAAAGCACAGTGGCCAAGCTGTGCCAGGGACTAGTTATTATCACGCTTAGTTAATAGTACATTCAGTAACCAGTGTCTACTGACTAGTTTACAGTATACATATCAAATGAGCTCCATCCATCCTTAGCAGCTTCGACGGATGAGCAGAACCTGAGGAAGGTGTCTTGAAAGATGGCTTTTAATAAATGTTCTGCCTGAATATAGGTCACTGAAGAGCGGTGTTGCTCCCGGTGTCCTTGGCAAAACCCTGATTTGTGCTGAAGTTGCAGAAAGTGTAAGTTGGGTGTCATCTGTTTCCAGTATTCCCCAAATGGCTGATTTATTTCACATTATTAATGAACTTTGGAGCAGTCCGACTTGTCAGGCCCACTCTGCAGGGGTCAATAATGAGAGGAAACCTGATGTTAGTGGATCCAGCTTAAGTGATTCTGTCATGCTAACGATTCAATATATCAGGGACAAATGTCAGCTCCTTCCAATATGTTAATTCCTCTGACCGCATTTGCATAAACTACAGTCAATGAAACACAAGTTCTTCCCTCAAGGGGAGTTGATAGAGATGTTGAAAGCCTCCCCCTCCCTAATTATTCTGGTTTTAAATAAAAAAGTTCATAAGAATTAGAAAGACACGTATGTAAACACGCATGGAAAGCAATCGGCATTAAGGCACTGCTTTTGGGTGCGAGACATCAGAAGCCAGCGGGCCAGATCTATTGAAACGAAGAACAGTGCTTGGTAAATGGTCTTTCTAAGGCAAAATGTGAACTGCAAATGGCTTCTGTTTTTAAGAATTGCGAGTACAGTGTTGACAGTGTCAGGTGGGTGGCCATGCTGTTCTGCAGCAGAAGAGCTAGACCAGAGTCCAATAACTCCTGAGAGACCAACAGGATTTTGGGGTATAAACTTTTGAGAGACAAAGCTCCCTTCATCTGAAACAAGTAGGAATGGATATAGGAACTCAGAGATCTGATATATCTGATGAAGGGAGCTTTAACTCTCAAAAGCTCACCCCCCCATCTTGTTGGTTTAGAGAAGAAGAAGAAGAAGAAGAAAATATTGGATTTATACCCTGCCCTTCACCACCCAAAGGAGTCTCAGAGTGGCTTACAATTCCTTTCTCTTCCCCTCCCCACAGCAGACACCCTGTGAGGTAGGTGGGGCTGAGAGAGCTCTTTTGAGGACTGCCCTTGAGAGGACAGCTCTGAAAGAACTTATGACTGACCCAAGGTCACACCAGCAGCTGCACGTGGATGAACAGGGAATGAAACCCAGTTCTCCCAGATTAGAGTCTGTGCTTTTATCCACTACACCAAACTGGCTCTCTAAGGTGCTGCTGGACTTGAATTTAGGTGAAGTACATTGTTGGTCTGTTTCACAAGAACACTGAGGAAAAATTCTTCTTGTATTCTTCTTGTATTCAAAACCATAGAGTTCAGTTCTGCAGGGCTTGTAAGGAAAAGATGGTCCCAGGGCTGAGGACAGCAATGTTTTTTTAATCAGTCTTCTTTTTCCGCTCACATCCCCTGGGGTAAGCAAATTGTCTCAGATGCCACCTGAAATTGTTACTGAAATTGTTTTACCATTTTTAACAATTTTAAATCTGATCACATTTGTAATTTGAATATTGTACACCGCCCTCAGCCCCAAGTATGGAGGAGCGCAGTCTAAGAATCCAATTAATAATAATTAAATAAATAGAGATAAATTTGCCTGGGAGAATTTTAAAATTGTTAATGTGACCATGTTGCCTTGGTTTCTGACCTTGGTCCCCCATTCCTCTGGCATTCTTTATGCTCATTGGTTTGTTTAGTTTGCATGTTCACTCGTGTTCTGATCCTGATAGCAAAGGTTGAGTGAATTACAGTAGTCAATCCAGTTCTTAGAAGACACAAACCTCTCTTGGTAATGTGCCATGAGAATCATTTTTGATTATGGAGCAGAAGATGCCCAACTGGACAAAAAAGGAGATAACTGTTGAGCCAGTTTCTGGGACATAATTGGTGAAACAGCAGGGAAATTGTCCAGCCAGGTCAGCGGAACGAGATCCAAGTGGCAGGGGAAGGCAAGTGTTGCAGGAGTCGGGCAGCTACTGAGGATTGTCTTAGCATAGGCCTCATCCTTCTCATGCATTCGTAGAGGCCCCAGTTCTGGAAATACCCCTCTAGAATCATAGAGCTGGAAGGGATCTCCACGGTCATCTAGTCCAACCCCCTGCACAATGCAGGAAATTCATGAATACCTCCCCCTCCACACCCACAGTGACCAATGTTCCACTCTTAATCAGGTCACAGGAGTTGAGAGGTCCTAACAAATGGATGTGGTACTGAATGTAATTGTTGGAATGAGACAACTCAGCATGCCTGGAATTGGGGTGCGCTCGATTGCTCTACGTGTTTGTGTGTGTGTGTGTCACCTCCTTCTTGGGATGCCTTAACCTGGGAGCTTCTCTCTGATCTCTCTGTGTGGTCTTTGTTCTATACCACTCTTCACAGGGCTCTTCAGGGGGTCAGACACATCCACAGGTTTCCCCTGTAGACGCCATGTCCTCTTGCTCCCACGCACTGGCTCCCAGACCAGCTGACCATTTGTGAAAGGCATAGTATTCTTTAGATCAGGCTTCAATAGGTGATGCACTCTATCCTTGCTGCTGGAGGGGGCAGCAGTGGGAGGGCTTCTAGTGTCCTGGCCCCACTGCTGGACCTCCTGATGGCACCTGGTATATTTTGGCCGCTGTGTGACAGAGTGTTGGACTAGAAGGGCCATTGGCCTGATCCAACATTGGCTTCTCTTATGTTCTTATGTTCTCTCTCTCCTTTCCACTGAAATATGGGTGAAAACTGAATCAGCCTGAATAAATGTATATTTACTGTATCTGAGGCAGTGTACTTGCACATGAAAGCTCATACCACGGATAAAACTTTGTTGGTCTTAAAGGTGCCCCACTGGGCTCCAACTTTGTTCTGCTGCTTCAGACCAACATGGCCACCCCACCTGAATAAATGTACGTTTTACTTTTTTGCAGTATACTTCTTGGGAGTTTATTTACTGCATGCAATACCATGCTTCCATGACTGGGCAAACTCTGCTACATTCACTAATACGTATCCCCCGTGATAATCACCTGGGAGTTGCCTGGCTACATGTCTGAACCAGCCTCAGATTATGGGAGAAGGATTTTATACCTATAATGTCTTGCTATAAATTTATGATAGGGCCTACAGTCACCAGGCAAACCAGGTGTTGGGGCCATGGGGGACACTGTCGGTGAGAGGGAAACCTGGAAGTAATGTCATGCCTCCAGGGCCGGCCCACTCGCTAGGCAAACTAGATGTTCCTCTAGGGTGGGCTGATCATCAGGGCGCCGAACTGCACTCGCCACCCCAAAAGCCCCCCCCCAAGCCCTGCATCATCCTGACCCCAGGCGCGCAGATGGAAGGGAGAAGGGTTTAAACCCCCTTCCCTTCCATGGCTTGCTCACACACCTTGCCCCGCCAGGTGCCTGAGCTAGCTGGCACGCAGATGGAAGGGACGGGGGTTTAAACCCCCATCCCTTCCATGGCTTGCCTGTGCGCCCTGCAGCTGCGAGGCACACAGGCAAGTCGGCTCTCAGATGGAAGGGAAGGGGGTTTAAACCTAGTGTACAAAAACACCTGGGGCCGGCCCGGCATGCCTCTCTGAACTAAAACCATAGAGTTTCTGGTGATTCTTAGAAAGAACCGACATCACCAACACCAGTTTTCAAGATGTTTATTTCCTCCTGCTGGCCACTCTGGTGGTGGTGGTAGGGTTGCAAGAAATAGCAGAGCATGTTTTGTGCAAGGAATGTCTACATCATTCGGGACCTGAAAATCTGGAGTAAACGGTGACTTGGTCCAGGTCTATATAATTATGATTGTGATGAGTTTTTTTTTCTTCTAACCTGCAAGGGTTCAAAAAATATACATTCACAGAAGACTATTAGTGCCTAGTAGTTCCGACAGCTTAATGGACACCCCGTGTTCAGAGGCAATGCATGGACAGCACCATCCTAAGCAGAGTTACATCCTTCTAGGCTCATTGACTTCAATGGATGTACAAGGGTCTAACTCTACTTAGAAGGGCACTGCAAATGTCGAAAGGTTGCCTTTCTGCCCTGCACGTGAGCTTCCCAGAGGCAGCTTGCCAATGCTGGAAAAAGAATGCTAAATAAGGCAGACCTTTGGTCCAATCCAGCGAGGCTCTTATGTGCTCTAAAAAAAAAGGCTAAGACACTGTTTATTTTGGCATACTTTCTTTCCTTAGGGCTATGGCTTATTAGCACTTAACACCGCAATAATGGTCTTATATGCTAATCAGCGTCAAAAGAACAAGACGGCCTTTCCCACCGGGTGTGGAAAAAGTTTCCCAGGACAAAATAATGATCAGTTAACTTCTGTCGCTCCCTCCCTCCCTCCCCCCACCACCACTTCCTCTGTGTATGAAATCAGTTTGATAGATCTGCAGGAAGAGATTTAGTTGCAGGTGGCAGAGGTCAGTGCATTGTGTATTCAATGTAGTCAATAATAAAGTCAGGACTTATGCTAACAGAATGTTAATAAGGCGTCACAAGGACCTTGGAAAGTCATTACGTCTGGTCATTTGCCTCACAATATTTGCTCCAAACAGGAACTGGAGGCCAATGCAAGGGAATTACAAACCAGGCTCCCCCCGGCCCCCCAAAAAAGTGTATTAGAACAGCAGAAGGGCTAAGTATAAGGTGCATGTCCTGCTTTCCCATTTAAAGTTTAAACCCCTGATTTCTGCTCCCTGAGGCTATTTGTGGGGAACAGAAAGCATTGGTGGAGACATTTAAACCAAACAGCTGCTTTTTGTGAAGAGCAGCTCTTCACAAATTGCCATGAACCACCATGAATGGCATCAAAATTCATGAAAGTTATTGGTAGCTCTTCAGTTTGCAAACATTGCTTCATGAAACATGAAGTGGCCAAAATGCACTATGAACTTTAGTTAATTAGCCAGTTCATGCCCATCCCTAGACTCTATGGCCTCACATCTTTGATGAGCTTCCTCCCCACCCCCAAACTCTGCCCTCCCCAGCCTCCACTTCCAAATCTCCAGCAATTTCCCAACCTAGAGTTGGCAATCCTAGTAGCCCATGGAAGTAACACTACTTTCCAAATGAGCCATTTGCCAGACTTCTGGTATAAGCCTATGCAGAATTACTCCAGCCCATTTAAATCACTTAGGTTAGAATGGAGTAATGCCATAGGATTGCACTATTTATTGCTGAGAACTTAGGGACAGGTGTTCAAACTAATAATTTTTAAATGAAAAAATTGTACCTAGGAAGGAGCAATGCTGACTATTCTACATGATTCTGTCAAATAATGTGCATCCCAGATACAGACATTCTTGGCACAACATGGGGCCCCCAGAAGGCAGCATGGTACAGCCCAGTTTCATCAGATCTCGGAAGCTAAGCAGGGTCAGCTCTGGTTAGTACTTGGATGGAAGACCACCAAAGAAGACTTCTATAGAGGAAAGCAACAGCAGTCCACCTCTGCTTTTCACTTGCCTTAAAAACCCCTTGCTGGGTTCACCATAAGTTGGCTGTGGCTTAATGGCACTTCACACACACACACACACACACACACGGGAACCCCCCCCAGACATAAATGATGGTTAATGGAAACCATGATTCCCCAACAGAAAGAGAATTAAGTTTAAAATGACCACGCTTGGAATGGTACCACCAGTCTAGTACTAGGCTAATAATGCATGCTGCTATTTCAGCGTGGCAAGCTGCCCTTTGGAATGAATTTATTGCAAATGTCTATACAATGAATGTAGAAGGCAAATAGGTCTGCCATAAATCTGAAAGAATAAGCTCAACTCTCCTATTGTTTGCTGGATGAATTTTTCGGCAAGAGGCCTATGTTTTCATTATGATTCTGTGTGAGTGGGAGGAGAGACCAGCAGGAAAAACGCTAGCCTCAGAAGAACATTCCCGTGTATTTGCACTGGAAAGAGCCGAGAACTTTGTTAATGGAGCATTGCATTCTGATCTAGGGGTAGTTTCCAGATGGCACTCATAGTCACTGTCAGCTCTGTAAAACAATGGTAGGGGTCAGTCTTTTACAAAGAAACATGTAAGGGGACCTCCTGGCCTCCTTCTCCTGGCAGGGAGGGAAAATGTTGAAAAAAGCAGTGATGCACCAACGGCACACCGTGACTTCAAGTGAATACCCAGAGGTGACGTCACATTGCTGGCGTGACATTAATGCAACCCTCTAGGATTCAAGCATAGAATTTTACCATTAGGGATGGCTGACGAACTAAAGTTCATCACGAATTTTGGCCGATCTGTGGTTCGTAAAGTGATGGTCATGAACTGAAGAACCGCCATGAATTTCCATGAATTTTGATGCAGTTTGTGGTGGTTCACGAAGAGCAGAAAGCAGGGGTCCTTTCCGCACTTGGATCTCATCCCTGGTTTTAGTAGGGTACAACTCATGACAGAATACATTGCATTTATCCCTGGTTATAACAGCATCTGTTTGTCCCAGGACAAGTGGGGGGGTGAAACCGGGGTGACCTCAATGTAATGGAGAGAGAGGTTGGATTTATACCCCACCCTTCACTACCCAAAGGAGTCTCAGAGTGGTTTACAATCTCCTTTCCCTTCCTCTCTCCACAACAGACACCCTGTGAGGTAGGTGGGGCTGAGAGAACTCTTTCGAGAACTGTTCCTGAGAGAACAGGTCTGAGAGAACTTATGACTGACCCGAGGTCACACCAGCAGCTGCATGTGGAGGAGTGGGGAATCAAACCCGGTTCTTCCAGATTAGAGTCCACACTCCTAACCACTACACCAAACCAAATCTCTCAAAAAATACCCTGAGATAATTACAGGGGTGAACTCAAGTTTAGTGTAGAATGTAAGTTCAGGGATAGGGTTGAACCAGGATTTAAAGTCTAGTGTGGAATCACCCAGGGTTTTCACAAAAAACAGCTGAACAGCTGGGAGATCCCTGCTGCTCAGCTGTTTGGTTTAAGTGGTTTGGAGCCATTTAAAACACTGCTTCCTGCTCCCCTTGGATTATCTTGGGGAGCAGAAAGCAGGGGTTTCCAAACAGCTGAGCAGTGGGGACACTGCTCAGCTGTTTGGTTTAAATGGCTCCAAGCCATCTAAACCCTGTTTTCTGTTCCCTTCAAAAAACGCAGGGAGCAGGAAAGGTAAAGGTAAAGGTTCCCTTGCTCGAAAGCCAGTCGAATCCAACTCTAGGGTTGCGGTGCTCATCTCCGTTTCAAAGCCGAAGAGCCAGCGCTGCCCGAAGACATTTCCGTGGTCATGTGGCCAGCATGACTAAACACCAAGGTGCACGGAACGCTGTTACCTTCCCACCGAAGTGGTACCTATTTATCTACTTGCAATTTCTTGCTTTCGAACTGCTAGGTTGGCAGGAGCTGGAACTAGAGACAGGAGCTCACCCTGTCATGCGGCACCCGGGTCTCGAACTGCTGAACTACTGACCTTCCACAGCCTGCAGTTCAGTGTCTTAACCACTTGAGCCACCGCAGCATGGAAGGGAGCAGGAAGCAGGGGGTTAAACTTTAAATGGCTCACAAACCAATACAAACCAGCTGACTTTGCAAAAAGAGTATATGAGTTCATGGTTCAGTTTGTGATTCAGCCTATCCCTATTTACCATAGAGTTTTTTTTCTGAATTCTGGTGTGTCACATCAACATCACACCGGTGATGTGACATCATTTCTGGGTATATGCCAGTGTGCCATTGGTATACGATCAGTCCCTCCTGTCCCTGTCCCCTTCCTCTCTCATAGCCTAGCAACCTCAAAAATGCATGATATTCCACTTGGGAAGTTCTACGGAAGCATGCCCTAATCTGGATAGCCCAAGCTAGCACAATCTTATCAGAACTCAGAAGCTAAGCAGGGTCAGCCCTGGCTAGTATTTAGATGGGAGATGTCCAAGGAATACCAGGGTCATGGCGCAGAAGCAGGCAATGGCAAACCACCTCTGAATGTCCCTTGCCTTGAAAACCCCATAGAAGCATAGCCAGTCTCATGATGAGGAATGATGTGACCTCCACTATGTTTTGTCTGTAGAGCATTGGAATTGACTCAGGAATCTCCGGAGTGAAATGCTCCCTTTTCATCAACTGACTAGATGCATTTCCATTTATTTATCTCCCTCTTTTCTCCCCAGTTCAGACTCAATGCAGTTTCCAGAACATTGTTCTTCCCTCATTTATTTTCTCACAACGGTCCTGCGAAGTAGGCCAGGCTGTAATAGATAACCTCTATCTCATCCTTACCCACCCTTGATCTGTGATGTAACGCTAATCATCACCCTTTCTTGCATTGTTCTTCCAAGGAGCTCAGGGCAGGCTGTGTGGTCCTCCCCATAACATTTCGTCTTAATGGGAGAGAGAATGAGAGGGCGGTCAGTGAGTTTCATGGGAGCACTGAGTCACAGGGAGGGAAAGTGGGCATGAGCAGGCTAGCCCCACCTTGCCTTTGTATGACTGCCTGGTCATCTTCAGAGTGCAACCACACAAAAGAAGTGGATGCAAGCACACCCTCACTCAAGGATCAGATTACTGGGATACTGGGTTAATATAGCAGAGTTTTTCCCACTCATAGAAGCGTGGTATTGAGCGCAGTAAATAAATATCCCGAGAAGTATATTGCAGAAAAAGGTAAACTTACATTTATTCAAATAGATCCATTTCACATTCAAGTTGCAGTCAAAAGGAGGGAAAGAAACCTAATCTAAAGAGGACTTGCCCTATCACAAGTGGCCAGCTCATCTGGCATCATGTGTGTGGGAGTATGAGGGCATTGTCTCTACAGGAGAGACCTGCAGAGACATGTGTCTCCATGGAAGGCTGTGAGAAAGAGAGGAGGGGTCAGAGGGCATCTCCCAGGTTAATACAAAGAGAGGTGATCCCATCCAAGGAGAAAACACCTATATACAGTCAGAGTGATATAGCGCCCCCCCCCAATATCCAGGCATGCTGAGTCTCTCACCCCAACACAGGGACTCTACTTTCAGAACGCATGAAATCGGACCAGGCCATTGTGCAGAGGGAGAGGGAGAGGCCAGCATGATCGTGCAGGGGGGGTCTTCTGTACCAGGTTCAGGCAACATTCTAACCACTGCATCACACCCGGCTC
Source organism: Gekko gecko (assembly GCA_029375565.1). Lineage (NCBI taxonomy): Eukaryota > Metazoa > Chordata > Lepidosauria > Squamata > Gekkonidae > Gekko > Gekko gecko. The sequence goes on along the minus strand of JAPDNY010000010.1, from coordinate 109,504,421 downwards.
TCTTTCCTCTCACACAGGGTTGTTCTAAGAATAGCAGCAAGATAATGCAGGTGGGGCAGTCTGAATATTCTAAAGGGCTATCCAAATGCTAAGAATTATCAGGAGGAAGATATCTGTCAGGTAGTCCTGTCATGTGTATGCAGGGCTTTTTTTGTAGAAAAAGCCCAGCAGGAACTTATTAGCATAACAGGCCACACCCAACAGCAGGAGGCACACAAAATGCTGCTACCTTCCCACCGAAGCGGTGCCTATTTATCTACTTGCAATTTCTTGCTTTTGAACTGCTAGGTTGGCAGGAGCTGGTACCGGAGATGGGAGCTCACTCCGTCATGCGGCAGTCAGGTCTCGAACTGCTGAACTACCGACCCTCTGGTCTGCACTTCAGCATTTTAAGCACTTGAGCCACTGCAGCCCCATTTCAGTCAAATAATGAAGACCTTTGTGCACTGATGACAACGGCTGCCCAAGCAACATTTTTTAAAAATCTGCACAACCAATCAAATCCCCAAAGGCCAATCAAAAGCCTTGTGGGCAAAAAGCCCCATCTGGCCCCACCCACCTTCTAGAAACATTTGACAGGTGTCAGGAAAGGCGCCTGGGACCGCTGTGCTATATATTAGTACCTTCATTTACAAACCCCAGTTGTGTTTTTTGGTAGCAGTATCCCTTCCTCAATTTACTCCTACGGCTTTAGTTCCCGTCTTAGCCCCTTACATTTTGGGAACATTGCGGAGTGTCGTTTTAGCATGTATAATTATGTGCATTTTCAACCAAGTCTCAACTGCAGAGATTTACCGCCTCTTCCTGCTGAGTACTGTGCCAAGCGCAGCACGCATAATAATCAGCAATGAAAAGTGTGGACGTAGTTTGAGTTTACGCGATGCTGTGGAAGCTTGAAGAGACGAAAGGCATTTGACTTTCAGAAAGTTCTCTCATGTTGTTGAAGCAGATGTAAGCATTGTTATGGTTTTACAGTTCAGAAATGAAACATGAGACTCTGTTATTACATTCAGGAAAATGCAATCGTCAAGTCCACCCCCCCCCCAGGATTACATTGTAATGATCTTTTAATTGAATAGTGACTTCCAGGTGTATCTGGGTGTGAGTAAAAAACCCTGTTAAGTATGGAACTCAACAACGTTTTGATTTCAGCAAGTGATTTCAGTTTATTCGTAACAGCAACTCCAACTCAGAACGCCACAACAAACACACCACAAAACAGTGGAGCACAGCTCCTTCTTTTAAACTCTCCCAGGCTGTCAAAGCCACTCCCAAAATAAGTTAAGGACCAATAGAATTACAGAGATAAGGTCCAATCACAATTATTCCCGCTTTGATACATATTTACAAGATGATTGGTTCTGTACAGAGGTTTCTCAGAAACCAGCCAATAGTAATGCGACAGCTGAAGAGCCACATTTGAAATCAAGCTTAACATAGGAATGTATAGCCCAGATTCACATTCCAATACACAACAAACCCGATTCAAAACTATACAGTACTTAAATCTGCCGGCAAGGGCTGTTTTTCTGCAGCAGCTGTAGGGCTGCCCAGGGCTCTTTTTGTAGCAGGAACTCCTTTGCATATCAGGTGACACACCCCTAATGTAGCCAATCTTCCAAGAGCTTACAGAGCTCTTCTTACAGGGGCTACTGTAAGCTCTTGGAGGATTGGTTACATTAGGGGTGTGTCGCATAATATGCAAAGAAGTTCCTGCTACAAAAAGAGCCCTGGCCGGTTGCCTGGTCCTAGTGTTGCTGGCTCTAGGCTGGGAAGCTCTTGGAGATTTGGGAGCGGAGCCTGGGGAGGACAGGACCCTCAGCGGGCTACAGTGCCAGACAGAGCCCACCCTCCAAAGTGTCCATTTTCTTCATAGCAGCTGATCTCTGTAGTCTGGAAATGAGTTGTAGAAAAGAGCAGGAGTCCAGTAGACCCTAAAGACTAACAAAATCTGCAGTAGGATATGAGCTTTCATGAGTCACTTCTCGCTTCTTCAGATACAGCTATATCTGAAGAAGTGAGCAGTGACTCGTGGAAGCTTATATGGTACCACAAATGTTGTAAGTCTTTAAGGTGCTACTGGACTCCTGCTTTTTTCTACTGCTGCAGACAGACTAACATGGCTACCCATCTTGATCTATCTCCATGGGAATGAGGTGTAATTCCAGGGGATCCCCAGGTCCCACCTTGAGACTGGTATCCCTATGTAGCTGTCTTCAGATTGTTAAGGCTACTGAGATGCCTGAGACCAAACACGGGCCTTGGGGAAGAAGTATTTCAAGGCATGTAATAACAGTGACTTTTCGAATGAAGTTCTGGATTCTTCTTGCTAACTTGGGTATGATGTTCTCTCAAGAGAGCCATAAACCAAGAAACAGAGGCGGTCTATTTCACTGGTGCAAAACTAGATAACTGGGGCAGCATCTTCCCACTTTGGCAGGCAACCTCCCACCCTTGGCCTCTGTCCTCTGCCATCATTCAAGATGCCACCGGGGAGGATGGCATTTTGTGACAATGCAATGTGACTTCCAGCTGCATGACCAGAAGTGATGCTACTGCATTGTGGGATGCCCTGGGATTCATCCCAAAAACTCTATGGTTTCTGCCATAGACTTTTGGGAAATCCTAGAGTGCCCTGAATTGTGGCAATGTCACTTCCAGTTATGCAGACAGAAGTGATATAGCAGTGTTGTGAGATGCCAGTTCCCAGTCTCCCCGGGGTTACCAACAGAGGGCTGGGGACCCTGGTGATAACCCTTTAGATAACACTCTTGTAAGATAAAAGTGGCTGATTATGTAGAAGAAACAGACTGAAATGCCATAACAAAATAAACAGAATGGTTAATTGCACGACTTTCTTTACTGCTTGGTTAAAATAAGATTACCCTGCAGGGCTCCCCAAACTGTGCACGCTTCAGAAAGCTTTTGTTCAGTCCCAGTTGATGGGTGCAAGAGGGCACGGACTGCCCTGTCCAGCAAAGCCCATTGATTCTGGGGATGCCAGGATCCCACCCACCGCTGTGAAACAGAGTGTGGCGGCGGGCGACAGCCGGCGTTCATTCTACGAGCGGCTCAGAAGCTGCCTTGAAAAATAGACCTTTTGAAAACATTTTTTAAAAACCACTGCTTCGGCGAGCCTATTGATTTCCGTATTGAAATCAATATTCATATAATGAGCTTTGAAGCAATTCTGACCCATGTAGATGCAGTGAATTCCAAAGGAGGGGAGAGGAAGAGATGGCGGGGGGGGGGAGGACGATGTTAATGGAAGCGTAAAAGGCCTGCGTTAGACCCGGAGCAGGCAGACAATCCAACGTCAAGGATGTTCTGGCCCCTTTAATGATGACCCCTGAAGTCGATGCATTTTAAAGAGGCTGTAGGGTCCTTTGATAACATGGTCACTTAAGCTCTAAGCAATCTGACACTGTTCTGGGTGAGGATTTGGATTGCAAATGGGGATTAGCTATGCAAGGCTGAAACTGAGCAAATCGTCAAGCAGGATAATGACATGAGGAAAAGTCTGCGCGGCCGTCAAATGCACTGCTGGCTACTGACCCAAACAGAGAGACCGTGTATGAAAAGAAATCAGTGTACAGACTGAAGCCATTTTTAGAGCAAAGGAGAGCACAATTGAAAGGTTTGTTCCCTTGGGCTTTCCATCCAACTGCAGCTTACCTGCCCACCAGAAGTGAGGTCAGCTGGGGAAGGAGCACTTGAAAGTGGGAGGAGTCTACAGGAGAAGGAAATGGGTACAGGAAGGCCTCAAGGGCCTCATCGTACAGATGCCCCCATTTGTTCTAAGAACTGGGGCCCTGATAAGGTTGTCAACTCCATACCTGGAGATTTGGGGATGGAGCCTGGGGAGGGTGGGGTTTAGGGAGGGAAAGGACCTCGGTAGGGTATAATGCCATGCAGCCCACCTTCCAAAGCAGCTGTTTGCTCCAGGAGAAGTGGAATAAATGTTTTAAATAAATACATCATAAGTGATTTGTGATTATGTAGTCCAGAGATCAGTTGTAATTCTGGGAGATCTCCAGCCCCCACGTGGAGGCTGGCAGCCCTAGGCCCTGACCTGCTTTACCGTGTTTAAACAAACAGGTCTGCTATGTTCATTTGGTCTTGTGTGGTCTGGTGAACTGAGGCCCTTGGGCACCAGGGGGGTGGTTTGTCCAGTAAGGCTGCTGGGAAAAGTTCCCCTTGGCCGATGGCCTGGGGGCTGCACGCCTCCTCTGGGGCAGCCTTGCTGCTTGTGGCCCTGCACAAGATAAGACTGGCCTGGCCTTGCCTAGGGCTGCCCCATACCAGATGAGATTCTTCTTGCCTTGCCTGAGTCCACTCCACATGCGAACCGTAGTTAGGGGTCCCATTGCCCCTCAGCTCCTCTTGCCCACCACTGCTCCAAGCCGTGACAGGAGATTTTTTTAAAAAAAACCCTCAGTGTCACATGTGGTAGGTCACTTGTGATAAAAACCAAGACATGACCCAGGGTAGCTCTAGGAGTCATAAGATACTCTATGGTACCATAGAGTTTCTGGCAATTCCTAGATCTACCTATGTAACTTTCAGAGGTTTTTTTTTTACAGGAAGTGATGAGGCGCTGCAGCTCGTGCCACACTCCCCGTATCCCTACCCACAACTCTCCCTCCAGTTCCCAGGCACTGCCTGGAAACCCTAACTGCAGTTCTTGCCATCGACCAGTCCTTTCACCATTGGCGGCATGGCCAGGGAAGGGTGGGTCCTTTTCCTGGTTTGTTTTTGGTTTCCCAATCCGCCCCTGTTTGGCTCACACTCTCGCAGGGCCAAGACTTGCGACAGGAGAGACAATCTAAATTTTACAAGCCAGCAGTCATCTTCCCACAATTCCCCCTCTGGTTAGAAGTGCCTCAAGCCACACCCTGGCTGTAAATAACAACAAAACACTTAACCTGGAATTTATATTCTGTTGTCCATTTTCCCATTATCCCCTCTTCTGAATTTACAAAGTCAGACCAATGGTCCCTCTAGTTCAGTATTTTCTGTCCTAACTTGTGAGGGCTCTCCAGGGTCCCCAGCCAGGGAGAGAGGTCTTTCCGGACTCCTAAGATGCTTTTCCTCAGAAACTGGGTTCTTCTGCATACAAAAATGATGCTCTGCCACAACCTCTCCCAAAACTATAACAGTCCTCCTATAAATCTGGAAGCGGCTTTACACCAAGTAAGACTGCTAGCCCGTCCAATTTAGGATTTTCTGCTCTGAGTGGCTGTCCAGCATTTTAGGCAGAGAAAGTCTCTCTCAGCTCTTATCTGTTCTTTAACTGGAGACACCAAGAACTGAACCAGGGACCTTCTGCAAAGAATGGGCTCGACCAGTTCCTCCTCTGTTTTTTTAATTTCTTTTTTAAGATTGGAGGAGTTTGGCGTCGGGCATGTGTTCAATTTTCTACTCCGGGCCTCTGCAAGGAGCTCCATGGGAGGTGAAACACAAGTGCAGCACTCGAAGAGGGATGGGAGCAAAGCTTATTTGACCCCAAGAAAGTACTGGCAGAGTTTAAACATGCAAAGAAACGGAGCACCAACTGTTTAAATTAAATCTTGGCTAATTAAAGAAGAAATAAACTGATAGAACAGAGGAGAGGGAGAGAGGCTTAACCAACTGACTAACTGCTGTGTGAGAGAGGAATGGGGGGGGGCCCTCAGTTGGACCAGAAAGTCTCCAAAGAGCCAATCAGGAGACAGGAAGGACATTATTTGGAATTCTGGGGAATCCCTAACCTAGCTATGTGAACTAGCAGTCCTTCAGCTGCCCCTATAGGCAGTGTTTCAGATCTTCTTCAAGTAGGTGCACTATAGACCAGGTATATTCCAACAGCAGGCTGATGTTGTGCCGTGGCAAAGAGACCCTTGCTACAGATTAGGAAGCCCTGGCTTGAATCTCATTTCTTCCATACCGTGATTCCACTGTGTGATTGCATTAGGTAGCCTTAGGCAAACCTCTTTTTCTCAAGCTGTGTAATGTGGGCGTGAATATGCAATCATATTGACCTACCTAACAGGGTCGTTGTAAGGATTACAACAAAGACAATATAATGAGAAGTGCTTTGAACACCCTTGAGTTTCACAGAAATGCTAAGGGGTGTTACTATAGGTGGTGTTATGAACAGATCTTCTTAACAGGGTTGCCAGGTCTTACCTGAGTCCTGGCAAGGGGCTCCAGCCTGGCTTCTGGTGTCTTCTGGTTACCATAGAGTTTTTGCCCAAATGCTAGAGCATCCCCCGTACGACGTGCCTGGGGCAATGACATCACCTCCGGGTGATGTCACCACACCAGGCATGTCGGGAGTGCCAGGGTTCTTTGGGGGCAGGGCTCTTTGATGGCTGGCAGTGGATTGGGGGGCTGGAAAGTGGGGGAAACCCCACCCCCATCGGGTGTTTTTTTGGGGGGGCAACCTAGATCTCAACCATGCATCTAACCATGGTGTGAACAGGCCTTCAGAACACCTCTCTGTGACTCTATGTGCATATTGTTCGTTTTTAAAGCTCTAGTCTGGGTCAATTTTCATAAATTAAGACAGTTGAGAGACAAAAGTTAGTGCACTTAGGTTATTCTCAGCAACTCAGGAGCGCAGGCATAGGTATTTAATCCCAGGATCCATTTATAAGAGCTCGAATCCATACATATGTACAAATGATGAATTAAGTGGATCAATTCTACCTTATGTGTATTCATCACCATACCGTTCATTAGCTGAACAAAGAAAATAGCTTCAGCCGTTTCAGATCAGGAGTCTATCAGGGCTTGGCAAGACAAAAGGCCCTGTTTTGAAAGGTATCACATTGCTGTGTGAGAGTCCATACTCCACAATAACCTCGATGCCCTCTTTTTAGAAGAAGAAGAAGAGAAGAAGAGATTGGGTTTATATCCTGCCCTTCACTACCAGAAGGAGTCTCAGAGTGGCTTTCCCTTCCCCTCTCCACAACAGACGCCCTGTGAGGTAGGTGGGGCTGAGAGAGTTTTCTTGAGAACTGCCCTTGAGAGAACAGCTCTGAGAGAATTTATGACTGACCTAAAGTCACACCAGCAGCTGCATGTGGAGGACAGGGGAATCAAACTCGGTTCTCCCAGATTAGAATCCACACTCTTAATGTCAAACGGTAGCTTTTCATTTCACGGAATGAGTTCCTTCAGGACTTGCTGATTTATGTGCTCCCTTGGTTCTCCATTTGTATGTAGTGCAGTTATTAGACACTGGCCATTTTGGAGTTGTTTGTTACCCTGAGCAGTTAACCCACCATTTGTGTTACTTTCTCCTTCCTCTCTGTTGGCCACCAACCATTCAGTGAGAACCACAGCCTGCTCTCCATCCCCTTTTCAATCCTAGGAAATCAAGCTTCTTATGCCCAGCAGTGGCAGGCAGTATTGCCAAGTTGCAGCCAATTCATGGTGACCCACATAGGATTTTCAAGGTGACAGATGAACAGAGTTGGTTTGCCATTTCCTGGCTCTGCATGGCAACCTTGGACTTCCTTGGAAGTCTCCCATCCAAATACTAACCAGGGATGACCCTGCTTAGCAGCCAAGATCTGATGAAATCAGGCTAGCCTGGGCCATCCAGGTCAGGGCTCTTCACATGATGGTGCCACAGAGCAACTGATGGCAACCCCGTAGGGTTTTCAAGGCAAGAGACAAACAGAGGTCATTTGCCATTGTGTGCTTCTGTGCAGCAACCCTGGAATTCCACGGTGGTCTCCCATCCAAGTACCAACCAGGGCTGACCCTGCTTAGCTTCCAAGGGCTGTTGAGGTCAGTGTGCATAGTACTGTAGCCATGTTGGGGGGGGGGGGGGCGTAAAAACCCTGTTCATAGTATAGTTCCCAGGTGGAACTGGAAAGATATTTGGCAATATCAAAGACCTACTGATCAGAGGCTAGGACAGTGTGCAGAATTCAGAACATCCAAGTATGAGAGTGGCTGCGACAGGAAGCTGATTGGTCTTAGGAAAAAGCTTGGGAAAATGCAGGGCTACTGAGTTGTTCAAAGACAGGGCTGGAATCCTGGAGGGACAGATAATGGAGGCGGGACATGAAGCCCAACAGAAAACGCAGGCAGTCCTTGCCCGATTCCTGGCCGCACCCAAGATTTACAAGTAGGTTTGCCAGCTCTGGGTTGGGAAACACCTGGAGATTGTGGGGGTGGAGCCTGAGGAGGGTGGAGCAATGCTCCCTCTAAGCTGTGGAGTCTTGTGAACAAAAATTCTTCTTTGTGAGCTCCTGGCATTAACGTTGTGAGCGAGCGATTTGGCTGCTGCATACATTAGTTTGCTCTGGAGTCCTCCTTCCTGAGCTGAGACAAAAATGTGCGAGCCGAAGTCTAAAAAACTGAGAGCTAGCTCACATTAACTCAGCTTAGAGGGAACACTGGGGTGGAGTTTGGGGAGGGGACAGGGGAGGGACCCCAGCAGGGTACAGTGCCATAGAGTCCACCCTTCAAAGCAGCCATTTTCTCTGGGGGAACTGATCTCGCTCATCTGGAGATCAATTGTAATAGTGGGAGATCTCTAGGTGCCGCCTGGAGAGTGACAACCCTACTTACAACATGAACACACATCATCGCCAATGTTCCCTCGAAGCTGTGGAATCTTGTGAGCAAAAATACTACTTTGTGAGCTACTGGCATTAAAGTTGTGAGCAAGAGATTTGACTACTGCATAAATTAGTTTGGTCTGGAGCCATCCTTCCTGAGCTAATACAAAAATGTATGAGCTGGAGGCTAAAAAAAAGTGAGCTAGCTCACACTAACTCAGCTTAGAGGGAACACTGCCCATCGCTGACAAGTATGAGGCCATCAACATAGTACCTCCTATGGGGGAGGTGCAAAGCTTGGTGTAAGAACACATGCAAAGGCCCCAGGCATCTCTGGCTAAAAGATCTTAGGTGGCAGAGCCAGAAAAATACCTTCTTCTGTGTGAGACCTTGGAGACTGGCTGTTACCTGTCTAGACAGTACTGGCTTTGATGGATTAGTGATTTTAGAAGAAGGAAGCTTCAGATAGTCATAAGCTTGGGATCAAAATCCCAAGTTATTGCCCATTTTTATGAAGATTAGATCTGATTTCCTTCCTCCCTTAAAGGGTCGCCAGCTCCAGGTTGGGAAATACCTGGAGATTGTTTTTCCGGTTTTGGCACTCACTATGGCAGTCGCCCTCCTGCGGATCTCCCGGGAGGCGATTGCCAGAACTCATGGCAGGAGGGGGTGCGATTGTCCACACTCCCCACGGAACTCTGGGAATGAGTTCCAAGCCATGGGGTGTTAGAAGGCTCCCCCTCCAGTGACCATACCAGTGAGGGGCGGGGCCATCCTTGCCCCGATGGTCCTGCTACGGAGTTTCCTGAAGGACCTAGAAGCGCTGGGTGATCTAGCGATTTGACATGCAAAACGAGGTGAATCCACGTTGCCAATGAACTGTGAGTTAAGTCTAAGTGAGAACGACAAGAAACAATAAAGCCAGAAAGCTGCCCCACGGGAAGCAAGGGGGGGAACTCTCCCCCGAGAAGATAAATAAAAGCGAACTTTGCTATTATGCGGGGGGGGGATGCTTTTGAAGCGATTAGGACTGGAATAAAAGACTTTTAAGAACTTACCAAGCGTTTTGAGGGCTTGAGAGACTTTGATAACTTTTGTTGAAAAGTAAACATCCTCGTAAAAATGGCGCCTCCGATGAAGAAGGAGGAAAGGGAGAAGATAGCGAAAGATGAATCTGCCAGAAGTGCCAGCCCAGCGAGTGTTCTGCCTAGACAGGACACAACTATTGATCTGCAAAGGATTTTAAACGAAGCACCGTGCCCTCTGCTGGAGCAGCTGATGGAAATAAGCCAAAAGCTGGACATACAACAGGCTCAAATCGATGGAAATACTAAGAAGATTGACCAACATGAGCAGAAACTTAAAGAAGTCAACACCAACACCAAGAAGCTGCAAAAACAAATGCAGACAATGGCGAAGAAGCGTCTAGAAGATGAGTCTCAACTACTACAGCTACAAATGGAAAGGGCAAGCTATGTCCTGAGATTTCAGGGGATTCCTGAGGAAAAAGGGAAGAACTTCATGCAGATGATGAGCGAAGCTCTGGGGCAAATGGCAGACATGAAAGCGGAGAATCTGCAAAGCAACATAGATACAGTCTTTAGATCGTACACAGAATTTATAAGGAAAAATGATCTGCTGGGAGAAGTGACGGTGAGGTTCTCCAGAAGAGTGAGAGATCAAATTCTCAAAGCGGCTAACGGAGTTACTCTGAAAATCAAAGGCAAAGAGGTAAAGGTTTTAAAAGACATTCCATTTGAAGTAAGGAGGAAAAGACGCAAATACAAAGACTTATTTTTACAAAAGAAGCAAATTGCCTACAGATGGATACTACCTAAAGGAGTCATCTTTAAGTTTGTCAACGGAAAGGAGAAAATTGACTCTGTTGAGAAGGCAAGAGAATTCTTGCACCTTCATAGTCGTCCAGCAGACGGGGAAGAAGGAGAAGAAGGGGAACAGTTCCAAGGAGGGGGGTGGGGATGGAGCAGAGCCATCGTCTGGTGAAGAATCAGAAGAAGATGGATAAGAAGTGATTTGTTATCATAACTCTGAAGTTCTAAAAAATGTATAAATTATATTGTCTTAATTTTTTTTTATGAAGTCACAGTAGATGTGGACTACAGATTTGAAATTTATAGAAGAAGATGACCACGTTCACTGGTCTAACGTGAAGTTTAAGCAGCTTAAATATGTAATCTTGTTAAAGCAGTTTGTATGACACCCGTTCTTGGGTTTTTAGAGGTACCTTTTCTCTTTTCCCTTAGTGTGTAGACCCTTCCCTTATTTCTTATGTAGTATTTTAGCTTTAGAAATTGCAATAAAAAATTCCCCTTTGGGGGGCCAAAAAAAAAAAAAAAGGAAATACCTGGAGATTTGGGGGAGGGGGTGGAACCTGAGGAGGCCAGGGTTTGGGGAGTGGAGAGACTTCAATATGGTATAGTGCCATTGAATTCACCTTCCAAAGCAACCAAGTTCTCCAGGTGAACTGATCTCCGTCACCTGGAGATAAGAAGAAGAGATTGGATTTATAAACCACCCTTTACTCAGAGTCTCAGAGTGGCTTACTATCTCCTTCCCTTCCTCTTCCCACAACAGACACCCTGTGAGGCAGGCAGGGCTGAGAGAGTTCTTTGAGTACTGTGCTTGAGAGAACAGCTCTGATCTACCAGTGGATCACGGAGGGGTCAGAGGTAGATCACCAGCCCCACTTGGTCTCCTGGTTTGCTGGGCAGGTGTTTGGGATTTTTTGATGATTGTTTGCTAGTATTTGATTATTGGTGCCAGGATGATGAATTCTTATTTTTACTCTTAGAACTGCATGTGTGGTTTTGGCATCATCCAGAGGTCTTCAGTTCCTGTTGATCTTTAATACTTTGGGATAGTGACAGTTTTGGGCCAGATTCAGCCAGTGTTTACACTAACCTAGCACCCCAGTGCAAAAGATGCATTATAAAGGGGGGGGTGGAACCCAACTTTAGTGGGTTAAAATCTAATTTGAAATTAATTTCAAACTTTATTTTCATGGTGGTAGATCACCGGCACTTTTGGTGCTGGAAAAAATAGATCACTACCTGTTCGAAGTTGGACATGCCTGCACGACACCAAACTGGCTGTCTTGAAATAATTACCACTTATAATAGTGGGAGATCTCCAGCTACCACCTGGAAGTTGGCACCCCTACTCCATGAGATGTTAAGACCCATAACCCGAGACCCCAGTTTGCTGAATTGGCAATAAACCAAAAGTGGGGAGCGGTGGAAGAAGTTTTCCGCCCCCCCTTTTTTTGTCTTGCAAAGAAAGTAGACATTACTCCCTTCTGACAAGAGACAAATGTTTCATTCAAATGCAGCATTTTCGCATATTGGAAACGGTAATGAATTCCTCGGCACCTCTCTGCCTAGTTCACAATGTCAGCCCCCGGGCATTGTGGGACCTCAAGCTTCCCTTACAAAATTAAATTTAATGTTACACCCTCCAATGGAACGGTGCATAAATCAAGTGTTTGATTTGCATGGACTCTTGTGAACAACCCAGTTCTGGGCAAACATAAACCCTGTCTTGAATATTATGTCAGGGAGAGGAACAAAGCAATCTAGGGCTGCCAATAAAAGCTTAGTACCTGGCGTAATTCATGCCGGTATTACGCTGCTCTCGTGTCAAGTCTGTTATTAAAATTCTTGTTTTTGCCTCCTTTTTCATTTCAAAGGAAAATGTTTTCCCTGACCTTCTATGTATTCTGGAGGGGGGGGGAAGAAAGGAAAGAAAACACCCAGTATTCACCAGTACTATTTATACACTGGTGTCTGTTAAGGGGAAACGGGGAGAGAATTGTTTCTCCTGTATACACCGCAAAGCTACAGAATGGCCTATAGAATAATTTAAAATGGAGGGGGAAGGGAGTCCACCCTGTAACTATGGATCTTGCTGGGAAAATTCATTTGGAGAGATGTGAGGCTCGATGATCTGCCTTGGATGTTTGGGCCATATCCGGTGCGGGCCGGTCTAAGAAGTTATTTATTTATTTGTTTATTCATCAAAATATTTTTACCCCAACATTCCTGCCCCCCCCAAAGAGGGGGCCAAAGACAGTTGTCAATTCTGGGTTGGAAAATTCCTGGAGACTTGGGAGGGTGGGTTTGGGGAGGGAACTCTGCAGGGCATAATGCCATAGGGTCCACCCTCCAATGCGGCTGTTTTCTCCAAGGGAATTGATCTCTCTGGTCTGGAGAGGAGTTGTAATTCCCGGAGATCTCCAGTCCCCACCTGAAGTTTGGAAGCCGTGGAGGATGGCAACCCAAGGCATCATAAGAACATAAGAGAAGCCAATGTTGGATCAGGCCAATGGCCCATCCAGTCCAACACTCTGTCACACAGTGGCCCAAAATACCAGGTGCCATCAGGAGGTCCAGCAGTGGGGCCAGGACACTAGAAGCCCTCCCACTGCTGCCCCCCCCAAGCACCAAGAATACAGAGCATCACTTGCCCCAGCCTGAGAATCCCTATCCATACCTTGTGGCTAATAGCCACTGATGGACTTCTGCTCCATATGTTTATCTGTCTCCTGACAAAAATATGTAATCTTTCTTTAAAATCATCTGCCTCCATTCCTGAGGACTGGAAGGTAGCTAATGTCACTCCCATCTTTAAAAAGGGCTCCAGGGGAGATCCGGGAAATTACAGGCCAGTCAGTCTGACATCGATACCGGGTAAGTTGGTGGAAATTGTTATTAAGGAAAGAATTAGTAGGCACATTGATGAACAAAAACTATTGAGGCAGACTCAGCATGGGTTCTGTAAGGGAAGATCTTGTCTCACTAACCTGTTAGTGTTTTTTGAGGGAGTGAACAAACATGTGGACAAGGGGAATCCAATAGATATTATTTACCTTGACTTCCGGAAAGCTTTTGATACAGTTCCTCATCAAAGGCTCCTAAGTAAGCTCAATAGTCATGGGATAAAAGGACAAGTCCTCTTGTGGATCAAAAACTGGCTTATAAATAGGAAACAGAGAGTGAGTATAAATGGAAAACTTTCTCAGTGGAGGGTGGTAAGCAGTGGGGTGCCACAGGGATCAGTACTCGGTCCGATGCTTTTTAACTTGTTTATTAATGATTTGGAATTGGGAGTAAGCAGTGAAGTGGCTAAATTTGCAGATGACATGAAGTTGTTCCGGGTGGTGAAAACTAGGGAGGAGTGTGAGGCACTCCAAAGGGATCTGTCGAGGATGGGTGAGTGGGCGTCAACGTGGCAAATGGATTTCAATGTGGCCAAGTGCAAAGTGATGCACATTGGAGCCAAAAATCCTAAATATAAATACACGTTGATGGGGTCTGAACTGGCAGAGACGGACCAAGAGAGAGATCTTGGAGTCGTAGTGGATAACTCAATGAAAATGTCTAGACAGTGTGTAGCTGCAATAAAGAAGGCCAACGCTATGCTGGGGGTTATTAGGAAGGGAATTGAAAACAAATCAGCCAGTATCATCATGCCCCTGTATAAATCATTGGTGCGACCTAATTTGGAATACTGTGTACAGTTCTGGTCACCACATCTCAAAAAGGATATTATAGCATTGGAAAAAGTGCAGAGAAGGGCAACTAGAATGATAAAAGGGGTGGAACACCTTCCCTATGAAGAAAGGTTAAAATGCTTGGGGCTCTTTAGCTTGGAGAAACGACGGCTGAGGGGTGACATGATTGAGGTTTATAAGATTATGAATGGGATTCAGCAGGTTGAGAAAGAAGTGCTTTTCTCCCTTTCTCACAATACAAGAACTCGTGGGCACTCCATGAAATTGCTGAGCAGTCGGGTTAGAACAGATAAAAGGAAATACTTCTTCACCCAAAGAGTGATTAACACATGGAATTCACTGCCACAGGAGGTGGTGGCAGCTACAAGCATGGACAGTTTCAAGAGGGAATTAGATAAACATATGGAGCAGAAGTCCATCAGTGGCTATTAGCCACAAGGTATAGATGGGAATTCTCAGTCTGGGGCAGGTGATGCACTCTATCCTTGGTGCTGGAGGGGGCAGCAGTGGGAGGGCTTCTAGTGTCCTGGCCCCACTGCTGGACCTCCTGATGGCACCTGGTATATTTTGGCCGCTGTGTGACAGAGTGTTGGACTAGATGGGCCGTTGGCCTGATTCAACATTGGCTTCTCTTATGTTCTTATGTTCTTATGTTCTAATTCCTTCTTGAAGCCATCCATGCTTGTAGCTGCCACCACCTCCTGTGGCAGTGAATTCCATGTGTTAATCACTCATTGGGTGAAGAAGGACTTCCTTTTATCCGTTCTAACCTGACTGCTCTTTCCAAAACATCAGAAAAGCATTGAATAAGTAAACAGTAAACACAAAAAACCACAGAAATAGCAATGCAACCTTCAACTGCCCAGTTTATACCTAAACCCTCAAAATTGCCTCACATAGCTTTTTAATAGCATTGCCATTCCCCTGATGGTGGTGGGGGTTCCCCTACTTTTGGGAGCCCCAATCCACCCCCACATTGGCTGGTAGGGGAAGCCCCATCCCCGAAGGGCTCCAGTGTACCCAACATTGTGCTGGGCACGTTGTGTGGGGGATGCTCTAGCATTGGGTAAAGACCTCTGTGGTGACCAAATGCTAGAATGTCCCCTGCACTATGTGCCCAGCTCGATGACATCACTTCCAGTCAAAAACTCCTGGTCAGAGGACTGGAACCCCCACTGGCAGCCAGGTAAGACCTGGCAACCCTACTTCTTAAGGCTGGGTGGATAAACTCCTTACTTCCAGAGGAAGGCTGTTGTGCAAGTAGAAAGCATTGAAAGGGGATTAGATAGATTCATGGAGGACAAGTCTATCAGTGGTTACTAGCCATGGTGACTGACGGGAACCTCCACATCCATAGGCACTAAGCCTCTGAATCCCAGAGCCCAGAGGCAACATCAGCGGAAGGCCTCGGCTTCTATGTCCCGTTGTTGGCCCTCCAGAGGAACTGGTTGGCCACTGTGTGAGACAGAATGCTAGATGCAGCAGGGCTCTTCTTACTTTCTTAAATCCTGGGCCATTGCCGACAAAGCTGAAGGAAACAAGGAAACATCTGAAAAGTCTGGGTTTTTTTCAGTTTAGAAAGAAGATGACTAAGGGGGGACATGGCAGAGGTTTACTAACCTAACACCCCAGTGCAGAAGGTGCATCAGAAATGGGGGGTGGGGGTGGAACCCAACTTTAGTGGGTTAAAATCTAATTTGAAACTTCATTTTCATGGTGGTAGATCACCGGCACTTTTGGTGCTGGAAAAAATAGATTACTACCTGTTCGAAGTTGGACATGCCTGCAAGACACCAAACTGGCTGTCTTGTAATAATTACCACTTATAATAGTGGGAGATCTCCAGCTACCACCTGGAAGTTGGCACCCCTACTCCATGAGATGTTAAGACCCATAACCCGAGACCCCAGTTTGCTGAATTGGCAATAAACCAAAAGTGGGGAGCGGTGGAAGAAGTTTTCCGCCCCCCCCCTAGTAATAATTGTAATTTTTCTGGTTAAAGGTCTTGTAAATGTGGCATGTCTGGTGAAAAGTACTGAGGTCGGAGACTCTGCATAGTGAAATTAGCTCAAGCTTATTTAGTTACATCTGAACGAAGATATGAATAGCTGGTCCACACCCGGCTTATATTCATATCAGCACACACACACAACACCCCTCCAACACCTGTGTTGGGATCTTTTTATATGGCCCCAGAAACTATAGGTTCCTTGCAGGATCCTGGTGCTCCCATTGGTCTGCGCCTAGGATCCAGGATGTCTATTGTTCTAGGACCGAAGGTCTGTAAGCCCGTTGGACCACATGGCCAGGCACACGCGGTCGCAACCCTCTTGCTACCTTACACCTAACCCTCTTGATACATTACACCCGGGATGACTTGGCAGCCGTCAGAGCCTTTTCCCAAGGAGTCGCAACAGAATCAAAGGCTGCTAAAATGCCTGTTCTAAGGGACCCTCCATGCGTCATCATGGCCGTTTAAAGCACAACGTGTTGGTCTCCCAGCAGAGGAAAAGCACACCTCAGTGGGGTGACCTTCCTGCAAAAATTTCACAGGGGTCCTGAATCACAGGGAACCTCTTTACATATGAGTTATTTCTCCGACGATCTGAAAATACTCCATATAATCCCCACAAAATTAATTGAGCTCTCTCTGTGTTACAAAACTTATTTCCTCTTAAATCCTACAACAGATGTACAATCTGGAAACCCGCCAGTTCGGCCATTATTTTAGAAAATGGTTCATATCTGGCAAACGGTTCTGGAAAGGATTCATTGTTGAGTATTACTCATTGCATTTTAAAATAATGTTTGGCGGTGCGTTATGAATGGATCAAGCAATTGCTTGCTGCATCGTACACTATTATTTTTAGGTTAATATTTTTTTGCTTTTACTTTCAGCTTGAGTTCCCTTTGATTCTTGGCATCTCCCCATTTTGGAAGCGGATATTAGGACATGCTGAGAAAAAACACGGGAAATATAATTCCCTGAGATCCATTACGTAGATCACTTGGCTTCTTGGGACAGTTAGTTAGAAATGATTACTGATTTGTTTACAACCAGAAAGGTGGTCCTTGCATCTTACTGGGGAAAGGGGGATATCCAGCTGCGATAGAAACTGTACCTACTAGACCTCTAGGAGTGCTGCAGATGTGGGTTCAAATTCCTTTCTGAAAATATAATACCCTTTTTGGCAGGAAGCATTGCCGCTCCAAACTTATCACCTAGGCAGCCCTCTTCACACAAGATATCCCCTTGGAAAGAACTCTCAGTCTGGGGCAGGCACTGCACTCTATTCTTGGTGCTGGAGGGGGGGCAGCAGTGGGAGGGCTTCCAGTATGCTGGACCCCACTGCTGGACCTCCTGATGGCACCTGGTATATTTTGGCCGCTGTGTGACAGAGTGTTGGACTAGATGGGCCATTGGCCTGATTCAACATTGGCTTCTCTTATGTTCTTATGTTCTTAACAACCTCTCCCGGGGACAGGTTGGGTCAGGCCCATAGTTACAGTGGGCCTCTCAGGGACTCCCCCCCAAATTACTGCCAAGCCCCCCTGACTTCCCATCCAGCTGTGGTGTGCCGCCTACTGGAGCTGAACCTGCCTGCTGGAGTCCCACCCCTGCCCACACCCTATGACCTGCAGGGGGTGGGGTGTGTGGGGGTCATTCCAGCACCCCCGTCTCCTGGTTTTCATCCATGTTGTGAATCGCAGCATGATGATGGCTGCTGTGGTGGTGGCAGCGCTGCTCCCTCCCCACCTGCCCCGTGCTTCCCAACTTTTAATAATGCCCCGTGACTTAAAAAATCCCATCTACGCCCCTGGGTTGGTTGGAACCATTCTCTATGGAACAGCTTTAGGCAAGCAGGAGGAACAGAGACTCTGGGACAGCAACAAGGGAATGCACAACAGTACATTCATGGAAGGCATTTCTATTCTTTTCCCGCAGTTTCCTAGGGAAAGAATTCATGTGAGAAACAGGACTGCGGAGTCTGAAGCCCACCCAGGCAAAAGCTGAGAATAAAGCAGAACTCACTGATCAGGGGAAAAAATAGGAGGAGGAGGCGGGGCTTGAACCCATAACTCGCATACTACAGTCTTCTAACACAGCCAGCGACAAAAGACACATCATAGTGAATCTGGAATCCTCTAGTCGTCCTGGTGTCAAAATCAGCTCTGTATAACAGGGTAGGAATAACTGCAGTGGAAGACATAGTAGTGGGAGACATAGTTGTGGAAGACATAGTAGTATGGAAGAACACACATTTAGCATGCCTGAAACCCCCAGTTCATGCTCTCCATGGGACTAATTTTGCCAGAAACCCTTGGGAGGAGACCTAGGCACATCTGAGATTTTGTGCCATCAGCCACTGGAGATGGGCAACTTGTATTGATTGGAGAATCCAGATCCCAGTCATTTGTCTTCGCAACTTCCCATGTAGTCATCCCTCTGTTTCATTAATGGAGTTAATTACTGTTGCCTGCTACCGTGCATCCAAACAACACTTCCTCTCCAACAGCCTGGTCAACAGATGGCAACAGTGCTAAAACAACAGAAGAGGCGGCCTCACACCCAAAACAGCTAGATGCACATTGGTCACTGGAGGTGCTGGCCGTGGTATAAGCTCAGTGGGTAATTGGCACTGTGGTGTGAATGAGGTCTATTCTGGTTTCCATCCCTGCTGGAGAGCTGTTTAGAAAGATCCTAAAGAGCGTCTTATTCCTTGTGGTCTCCCATGCAAAGGACCAGGTGAATGCACCAGGCTAGTCCAAGGCAGGTTCATGTGCTGAAGGATCTTCATTAATGTTGATGCCGCATTTGATTTGGAAGAGAGGACTGTACACTGCTCATTACATTATACGTTACTCATAGCGTCCTCATCACAGCACTGTAGCTAAAGCAGCGCCATCGGTTCATGATATGCAAGGAGATGTTTCCTTACCGAGGAGTATTCTTGACCATCCTTAGGCTTGTGCTGATGCGGGCCAACTTAGTCTGTGACCTGAATAATCATATAGATGTGATTGGTAGCCCTGTGTGAGATTGTGCTTGGCACTTTCTCCAGCAAAATTATGCACAGAGTAGGCCCGAAGGCACTTCTTCTTGGATCCAAGGGTGCATTGTGCCGTCTACTTTAGCTCTTAATGGCATATATTAGAGACAGAGATTAAAACTTTCTGATTTTAGAAAATTAAAGCTTGAGCAAAGATTCCAGCAATACATCCCGTGGAGATCAGCACCATGTCCAATTTTGATTGCCATCATTGTGATTAAGAGAGGACATGAAGGGTGACCCCTGGTCTTGATTAAATCTGTAAAAAATAATGAGAGTGGTGGGACCCTGTTCTAATCAAAATGGGGGGGAACAGCGGCTCGAAAAGGCAATGTGGAAAATCAGTTTCCTTTTTTAATCTGCTATCCAATACTGTGGGCTCCCCCCCCCTAAAACTAAGAAATAAGAATGCAATTTGTGAAGAAATAAGAATGCAATAAGACCTTGTCCTAATAATATAGCCTATAATGGTTGGCTTTGTGAACTTATTTATTCATTCATTCACGTTATTTATAATCCACCGTTCTCACCGCAAATCAAGGCAGATTACACCGCGTAAGTCAAAAACGATCAACAAGATGAGATGTCCAGTGAACAAGGCCATAAGGTTTGGATTGCAGAAATCCGAAAACAGGGATTAAAACACAATTTGTAACATTACTATATATTTTCACTAAACAGTTAACAAAATACAAATGCACCGATTCTGCCTCGGAGTGCAGTGCCTCCTGAAACACAACTGCTTTGCTCACCTTCCTAAACACAGACAGTGAAAGCACCCTTCGCTTCCTCTTTTGTAGACCACCCCAGAGGATGGGACCTAGCACAGAGAAAGCTCATGACCTAGCTGTTGCCATACCGACCATCCTGAGAGAAGGCACCACAAGAAGGCTGTTTGAGGCGCATAACTCGCACATGGGAGTATACTGCACGATGCCATTTGATGAGATCTGTGGAAATGCTAGATTCACATCCTCATGATAGGAGATGAGCAGGCGGTTCGGCTTTCTTTTCCTCAGGTACCTTGCCAAGGGAAGGAATAAACTCAATCTTGTGCTTTGTAAGGGTCGTTTAGGTAGAGAGGAAAGCACACGGCTTCCTCCCATAATGTTGTACACATTTTTAAATTTTTTTTAAAATGGTGAGGTGTGAATTTCTCCCTCAGTTTGCTGCTCCTCCTATCCAAGGAGGTGTCTTCTTGACAGCTGGAACAGGCCTGGTACATGGAACCAAGATTTAGAGCCAAACTATACATTACAGCAGCCACGGGTCCAACTCATGGCGATTGATGCCCTTTTTGAGGAAAAGTGCAAACTTTAAAAAATCTTTTCCACTTGTTTTTTTAAAAGTGCTAGCTATTAAAATCACCACAAACCTATGCTGTGGTGGCACCAAACAATTTCAAGTGCCGAAACAGCAATTTTTAACACGGCAATTTGAAACAGCTACATTTCCCTCTAAAATGGTGTCAGTGGCCACAGGTTGGACCCATGGCTACTGTAACATGTAGTTTAGCCATTAATGTATTTACATTTCCAGTCAAAGGATCTCAGGTAAGAAAAAATCTCCGTTTGCCCAATACTCAGTTGATTGGGATTGTAAACTATAGCGTTATTTAGTCTAAAATGAATCCATTCTCATGGCTTCCAGCCAGCTAAGGTTTTTGTTCCCAGTGGAATCGCTTGAGATAACAACTCTATTTTTGCTCTTCATATACCATGTACCAATTTTAGCTGCAAAGTGACTCAATGAAATAAGGACACGATATTCTTGCCCAGCTGGCTCTGTGCTCCCCTTCTATTTAATCATGAAGAATAATGAATCAGGGACAATTGTAGTGGTAAAATCCAAATGTAGATATTTGCTGCCCTTACTAATGAGAGAAAAATATAGTAGACCATTGGCCTAAAGGTTCCAGCTGCGATTCCTTTGTAGCTTAAGAGTGCATTAAAATGGCTTCATTCGGCAGGATAAGTTAATTTTTTATGACCTTTATAAGCTGTTTAGCACAGAACTCAGGGACATCTCCTCCTTAAGATTAAATTTCTTAAAATCCTCTTAGCTCACAGTCGCTAAGCCTCTTTGTTTGGAGGGAAACATCCAAAATCTATAAAGAAATTCTGTTTGTGACAATTATGGTCGGGGTAATGATTAGCTAACATGGCACTTTTAGTTTGAAGTCAGGTTGCCTCTACAATACTAATCAAACAGAGCACACTTTCCCTTAATGCAAAAGCTGTGTACAGGGCTGAGTTACTACCCATCGCGAGTACCCCCAGTTGCAAACTCTTGGGAGAACAAATAGAGTTTCCACTAATATTATCTCTTTGCGTACTGTAACCTGTTGCTGAACCTGGGAGGGTGGGAAAGTCAGATTATTATCATAACATGTCTGACCTTAGAAATGGCAGAATACTCCTTTTCAGACACCCTAAGTGAGTTGTGGGTTAGTGGGATTGTGGTGACAAGCTCCCTCCCCCTGATCAGGATCCCTATGGCTGAGGACAGACTGGCAATTTGCAACGGGAGCCAGTCGTGGCAAAAAAGCCCTGGAATAAACTGTTCTGGGTTTTCCCAGTCACACAGCTTGGACTGATGTGGGAGCATATTGGGAGGAAGCACGCGGGAGCGTTCAGACTGCTGGCCTGGAGGCACAGTTGTAAACGGCTTTTTCCTGGTAAATCGGCTGGATGCCTATGTGTGTATGAGCACATGAGCGCATGAGCTCATGCGCCCATACACATAGGCATCCAGCCGATTTGGGGAGGATCCCGCTGTGCCAGCACCGCATTGGGCGGTCTCTGCTTCCTTATGTGCAACGCGGGTTGCTCCTGGCTTTTCTGCGTAGCGTTCACACTGTCAGGAAGTGGACAAACGCGGCATAAAGGCACTCTTTGGGGATTTGCTACCACTTTTATGAGGTATCTATTAAATGCAGAAACGAAGCAGAATAGCCCGGGTTGCCTACAGGTGGGGAATGCCAGGCAGATGTTCCTGTGTGAACGCCCCCTTTAATCTGCTTTTAAAACGTCGCAGAAACGGGACTTTAGTGGGGCAAATTGCCAGTCTGAACTCAGCCTACTTTTTGAGAATGGAGAGTAGTCTCTAGCTACAGGGGGCATTTGGGGGCTATGCCCCCTCAAAAATTGCTAAGCTTCCTCCCAGAGTCCCCAGCTTTCATTTTTAGAAAGTATGCCTCTAATCCTTTTTACTGTGAAGATATAAAGGAAAATGGGCATTAATGAGGAGCAAGCAACCCTATCCCACTGCCTCAGTATACTCATGCCTCCTTACCATAAAATTTCTGGGGCTCATGGAGAGATGGCATGTATATATTTGTGTGTGCACAGAATCTAGCACAAATGTGTGTGAACTGGGGTGGCGCTTACTGTTGTGCTCTCACTCTTCCTCATTCATCGTATGAGCTTGGTGGCGGAAAGTACTGTCAAGTCTTAGCTGATAGACAGCTACTCTGTAGGGTTTTCCTTGGTAGCCTCCCATCCAGGTACTAACCTTGGTGGACTTCCTTGGTGGCCTCCCATCCAGGTACTAACCTTGGTGGACTTCCTTGGTGGCCTCCCATCCAGGTACTAACCTTGGTGGCCTCCCATCCAGGTACTAACCTGGGTCAAACCTGCTTAGCTTCTGAGATCTGATGAGATCAGGCTCTCATGTATAAACTTAGAACAGCTGAGAAGATTGCAGAAATAACACAACAATATGACAGTCCCCAGCTGAACCCTCAACATCTTTGTCGAAGGCAGGGGTCCTCAACCTTTTAGCGCCTGTGGGCATCTCTGGAATTCTACCAGAGGGTGGGAGGCACAACTACGAAATGTAAGGCAGTAACTCTCCAAGGTATCAGGCATAAGTTCTGCTTAACAGGATGCCTTTTGGCTTAACCTTCAGTGTTTCAGTAAAGATCCTTGTGCTGTGCTAGCAGTTGCTGCCAAAGCAACATTGTAAAGATCTGCACAGCAAATCAAATCTTCAGCGGCCAATCAGAAGCTGTGCTGGGCAAAAGCCCCACCCAGCCCCACCCACCTTCTACAACACTTGACGGGAGCCATGAATGGTGTTGGTGGGTGCCACGGTGCCCATGGGTGCTACATTGTGGACCCCTGGTCTAAGGAGTAGCATGGTAGCAAGGGTGGAAAAGAGCTTTGGTTGAGTCCCCCTACAGTAATGGATTCAAAACCAGACCAAACCTATCTGCACCCAACATACTTACCAATGATAACACTTATCATTTAGAAAGCGTATTCTTTGTTCAAAGATTATAAATAAATAAATAAATAAATAAATAAATAAATAAATAAAGCAATTAACATTTGTTTGATGACTATTCTCCTTGATACATGATCAGGAATGGTTTCGAGATGGACAAGATTGCATGTATGATGTAGTTGTTATGTGTCCTGGATGGGGGGGGGGGGAACCTATTGTCTGACCTGATAAGAAAATATTCAAAATGTTTCCCGGCTTGTGTAATTATCTGATACAGGTCACTGTGGTCGCCTCTAGGGATGGACACAAATTTTAGCTGGTTTGTGATTCGCAAAGCAATGTTCGCAAACTGAAGAACAGCCAGGAACGTTCACAAATCTTGAAGCAGTTTGTGGCAGTTCATGAAGAGCAGGAAGCAGAGGTTTAAACCCTACTTTCTGCTCGTCATGAAAAATAGAAAAAAATGGCTCCGAGCCATTTAAACCTCTGTTTTCTGCTCCCTGTGGTGGCAAGCAGAAAACATTGGTTTAAATGACCCCCAACCATTTAAACCAAACAGCTGAGTATCAGGGAGCTCCCCACTACTCAACTGTTTGGTTTAAATAGCCCCCTGCTTTAATGCTTCCTGTGAAAAGCCACAGAGAGCAGAAAGCCGCGGTTTATTTATTTATTTATTTATATCTTCGACTTATATCCCGCTCGAACCCCCGAGGGGGTCTCTGAGCGGCTTACAGTTACTCTGAAGTCCTATCTAAGGCCACATAGATGATTGGGAAGGGACTGCCCTACCAGCACCCCGTGGAGAGATGTTCTTGTCAGTTTCATCCTGGGTCGGGTCGGCGTCCGCAGGTCCCTTCGGCGCGTGGTTCCTGCGTCAGCGCGGCTCCGGCTCTGTCTTCTGACTCCGCCGCGCCTGCGCCTCCATGATCTCCTCGCGCTGTCATCCTGGTTCCGCCTTCTGCCGTCCAGAGTTCTCGCCATCTTGCCGCCCGCCTCGTTGCTGCCAGTGCTCCACTACCCCCACAAGGGGAGAGGGGTGCTCCCTGCCATCTAAGACAGGTACCCATTTTATCTACTTGCTTTTTGTTGTTATTTGACAGCTTTCGAACCGCTGGGTAGACGGGAGCTGGGACTTGGGCCAGGTGCTCACCCTGGCCGCAGCGGGATTCGAACAGCCATAATGGCTGTTCGTAGATGTTACCAGCAGGCATTAGCTGCCTGCGCCACCACTCCCCTCTTTAAATGGCTCACAAACTGGGTTGCTTGGGAAACCAACCTCCCCATTTGTAGGGGTTTGTGGTTCAGTCTGTGGTTCAGCGATGAACCATGAACTGAACTGAACTGAAAAAACTCAGTTCATATCCATCCCTAGTTGCCTCTTTTGTGAAAGGTTTCCAGAGAAAACCCCTTTTCTTCCTTAAAGAAATCCCCTTTCCTTCCTTAAAGAAATCATACTTTTGACAGGCTGCTGTGAAATATCAAATGTGTTGTTGGTCACACACACGATTGGGTGGAAGTTCTTTTTCGGACTCCCTCTATAAATTTCCTTCCAGATGCTGCTGCCACTCAGGCCTGAGTATACTGATTTCAGAGTGGTGATATTGTTGACGGTATCAAAGACAAAACGCCGCCAGTGTTCCTTTAGTAGACTTCGCTATAGTGCCACCACAAAAAGATCTCAGGACTGTTATTTACTGGAAATAAAAGAACCAGGCAGATATCGATTACTAGGAATCAAGATTTATGTCTCTGCTGGTTGCTGTATACATCTCTGTTCTAGCTTCATGGGAGGATATTTTAATATATAAGGGGGGAAGTGGCTTTTGCTTTTCGTTTTCCTTTTTGCTTATTATTTTTGGCATTCTTTTGGAGGAATTCCGCAAGCCGATACTTAGATTATGTGGGTACCAGGTCACCAGTGAAAAGTGAGGGATCTGAGCCTTTTAGGGTGACCTGCAGTTTTCTGTCCACTAATTTTAAAAGGTGCATTTAAAAAATGAAGGACTTTAAAGACTATTTAGAGCTTAACTGGGATGTGAAAAATAGGCTACTTTGTTTTGATAGCTATTAATAATAGAAGTGTTGCAACAAAAGAGACTGTAATAGAAAAGTTACCTAACAGTTAAAATAGAAAAAGGAAAATAGTAAAATGTATGATTCGAATACTGAAAATGAACTGAATGTAAGAGAATATTGATTGAAATGTTAATGGGGGCGGAGCATCGTTGGAAGCCAGGGGAGGGGGGGATAAAAATTATAGAAAAGGATATGTTAAGAATTGTTAGTCAAATATGGAACATGCTATTATATCCTGATAATAAATTTTCTTTTTTTTAAAAAAAGATGAAGGTGTATTTAAAAAATAACACAGCTGGGAAAGTCCCAGTAGCTGTTCTTCCAGAAACCTAAAAATTAGGACTTTTAATTGATTTAGAACACAAGAAGAGCCATGCTGGATCAGAGCCAAGGCCTATCTAGTCCCACATTCTATTCACACAGTGGCCAACCAGCTACCTCTAGGAAGCCCACAAACACGGAAGACTACAACAGCATTATCCTGTTTGAGCTCTCCAGCAACCAGTTTAAGGAGGCATACCACCTCTGGTTCCGGAGAGAGTAGATGTCCATCATGATTAGTTGCCTCCAGGAATCTGTCCACCATGCCCTCCATGAAGTTGTCCACTCCCCTTTTAAAGCCTTCTAAGTTGGCAGCCATGACCACGTCCTGTAGTAGCGAGTTCCACAAATTAACTATAGGTTGCACGAGGAAATGCTTTTGTCTGTCCAGAGTTTCCCATCCTTCAGCTTCCGTGGATGTCCCCCAGGTTCTAGTATTATGAGCTTCTAGTATCATAGGGGAAGGAGAAGAATTTGAAGAATGTCTAGTTGTTTTCATCATCCCTTATTTCAAAGGCAATTTAATAGAGGTAAAATTGTTCTGGCAGATCTGGCTGTGTTCGTTGTGTATTTTATTTTTATATTCATCCAACCATCGGAGAAAAAGGGACACCTAAAACAGTATATTGGCAATCATGGGACCGGCATGGAGAAAGTTGCGTGGAATGTGTGGGGCTGTAGTAAAGAGGGGAATTGGGTGAAAAAGCTGGTTAGATCCAACTCTGTGTTTTTTATCCTCTTGACTGACGGTTATATTATTGCAATGTCTTTGCACTATAATTAATTAATTAATTAAAATCAAGCAATCACTTAATTAATTGAAAACGTTTACATCCTGCCTTTCCTCTTGGCTCAAGGGAGCTTACAGTAGTAGGTAAAATATCCCCAGCTAAAACCAAAAATAAAATAGGAAATTCCTTGCCCTTCCCCCCCCCCAAAAAAAAAGAAAAGAAAAAAAGATGCCTGCAGTTCAAACCACCTTCAAAAGCCCTGGCAGACAGGCAGGCCTTGCAGAAATTTTGGATTGGGGGGCATATGGGGAAATTTTGTGGGGCAGCAGGGGAGGGGAAGGAGGGAGGAGGGAGGGGGAGGGAGAGAGGCAGCCACATGCCTTCCTTGAACCCCAAGCAGCAATTCTGCCACTTCGAGATCAGGCGTGGGCAGCCCCCAGTAGAAAAACAGCATTTAAAGACCTTCGAAAGACCTCTGCCTGAGACCTTGGAGGAGCTACATAGACAATATTGACCTTGATGGAACCAGTGGTCGGATTCAGTAAAAGCCAGCTTCATGTGTTCAATATACAATTTGACCCTAAAGAGCAACTGCAGAAGGCTCTGGAAAGCGGGGTGAAGGGACCAGAAAAGCCACCAAGAAGGCTCAAGACATTTTCTCACTGGTGCTTAACGCTGACCCAGATTTTCACTGGTGATCTTGCAATGCGTTTGTGCTACACATGGCCCGCCTTTGTTCTGATGGCTCACCATCCTAGTAATTCATGCAAATGGGCTAATTGCAGCAGGCTATTGTGAAAACAGCCACCCCATTAACATTGCTCTGCTAGCGTATCTGGCATCTGCCACTGTGCCAGAAGCAATCAGAACCCATTTTTTCCCTGGGCGAGCAAACTGCTGTGAAGCCTCTTCAGTCTCTCTGCTGTGCAGGAAACTTAGCGGAACACAACATTACCTGTGCCCTTTGCACTTCTGCTGCTTCAGCAATCTTCCTGTCGGATGCCATTTCCTTTTTTCGCCATGACTAAGCCATAGGCAATTACGTTCAAAACAAAAACGCCGCTCTTCGTGCAATATTGAGCATACGTGCATTCCTGCGCTTAACTGGGAGGGCGTTGCGTTGTGGTTAAGACAGCGCATGTTGGACATCTCCAGTTTAACCTCTGCCACAAATCACTAGGTGGTCTTAGGAAAATCACTTACCTCTCCTTTTACTCTCCCTTTTTATTTATTTATTTATTTTGGGGGTGGATATTTGTGTGTGTGTGTGTGCCTAGAAATCATGGTTGACTTCTGGCAACCCCTAGTGGGGACTGAACATTTCAGAGAGGTGGCTTGCTGTCACCTGCCTCTGTGTCCTGGCCCTGGCATTCCTTGGAGGTCTCCCATCCAAGTACTTGCCAAGGTTGGCCCTGCTTAGCTTTCAAGATCTGACAAGATCAGGCTTGCCTGGGCTATCCAGGTCAGGCGGCACATTTATGTATTGCATTATTTATTTATTTATTTATTATTGCATTTATTATTCATTCATGCCCCGTCTTCCTCCCCGACGGGCACCCAGAGGGGCTTACCTCATTTCCCTTTCCTCCTTTTATCTTCACAACAACCCCTCTGAGGTAGGTTATGATAAGAGTGTGTGACTGGCCCAAGGTCACCCAGCAAGCTTCCATGGCAGAGTGGGGATTTGAACCTGGGTCTCCCAGATCCTAGTCTAACACCATCCTGGCCCATTTGTAATATAAGGATGGTAGGACTAGTCGGCTTCCAAGGTGGCTGTAAAAATGATTGGCATGTATGCGTAGCTCTTTGAACCCATAAGGGAAAGTGCTATATAAATGCTAAGGAGCTGATCCAGGCAAAACTTAGCAGTTTTGCTTTCCCTTGATTTTAATTAAAGAATTAAGCACATCCTTAAATGTCTTCAAGAGAGAAGAGACTCAATGTACCTAACTTTGGCTGGATCTTTCCTCAAGTACTAGCATGGTTTAGTGGCCAGAGTGTTAGACTAGGATCGAGGAGACCTAGGTTCGAATCCCCACTCTTCCCATGGATGTTTGCTGGGGGACCTTGGGCCGATCACGCACTCCCAGTTTAACCTACCTCAAAGGGCTGTTGAGAAGGTAAAATGGAGGGGAGGAGAATGATTTCAGCTGCTTTGGGTCCCCATGGGAGAGAAAGGTGGGATAGAAATGAAGTAAATAAGGAAATAACGGGATTGTACCATCATTAGTGTGCAGTGGTTAAGTGCGTGGACTCTAATCTGGGAGAACCGGGTTTGATTCCCCACTCCTCCACTTGCACATGCTGGATGACCTTGGGCAAGCCATAGTTCTGTCAGAGCTGTTCTTGAAAAAGAGCAGTTTCTGTCAGAGCTCTCTCAGCCCCACCTATCTCACAGGGTGTCTGCTGTGGGGAGGGGAAGGGAAAGGAGTTTGTAAGCCACTCTGAGATTCCTTTGGGTAGTGAAGAGCGGGGTATAAATCCAATCTCCTCCTCCTCTTCCTTATCTTCTATTGGAAGAAATAGCGTATGTGAAATTTCAGAGACTGTAGTAAACAATGAGCAAATGAAATGGAAGGACATAGTTTATGTGAATAAAAATGAAGAAATGGATAATCAGATAAATACTTGAGAGAATAGCATGATATATGCCATCCACAGCTTTAATTTGATGTCTTTTTGCACATATGACCCATGACGTGACTGTTTCTTTCTGAGCCGAACCAATGCCAGAAACCACTTGATTCCAGTAGGACTGGAGGAACTTGCTGTTTGGAATTTGGAACAGGCCCCAGGCCACATTCTGGAAGTTCAGTGGGATCTGGATAAAGACAATCCAGTCCAGTCAAAACTAATTTTGGAGCACACCTATGAGTGTTCATCAATGCTAACTATACTGATCCTTGTCCTTCTTGACTACTCCTCCCGTGTTATGTTTCTGGCTCAGTACAAACTAGAAAACACTGTGGATACATTTCTTCCCTCTCTAAGAAGACAGTCCAATTTCCTTCCTTTCCTGCCAAATTAGGATAGAACCCTTTCCCCCCAAAAAAAGCTGTTGTGGGGGAAAGAGTTGAATACTGCATGTAAAGTACTGGTTTCCGTGCCTCATGACTCGGACGACGACATAAGAGAAGACGCGTTTATTCGTACTTCACACAACAAAAGACAAACAGCAACGGCTGGAGGCCAACTATATACAGTAAGGGGGGGACGCCCCACATTCTCATTGGCGGGTTTGAATCTCCCGCCCATGTTCCCATAGGCTCCCTTTTGGCTAGCTCAGGAGCCTAGTCCCTATTGTTCTCAGGAACGGAGCTCGGCTCCTTTTTGCCTGCTTTTATTCCTGGTCTAAGGACATAACACTGCAGTCATTCTATTCAGGTGCTGAAGCCTCTGATTAATATAATTAAAAGTCCGGTTGGATTGCATTACTGCCCATTAGCTTTCCCCGTTTTTTCATCCGCTTCTCAGTCTGAGGCCTTCCTCCGTTGAGAATACCCAGCGGGCCTCCCGTCCCGCGCTCCTTTGAAGGAGACTGCCGCTTCCCAACGGCACCTTTCATCAATCTCCTATTAATTAGCTAAATGCCGCATCGTATTATGTATTCTGGCGTCCTGTTGAGGCAGCTCTCTAATACGAGCAGACCTCATGATCCGCCCGGGCTCTTCTTCCAGGCTGGTCATTGGTATTCCAGGATAAGTCAGCTTACTGTAATTTGAAATTGGTCTGCCGTCCCATTAGGAATCTACCCAATCAATAATGAGTGAATTAGAGTTTCAGTGATCTGATTAACTCCCCATTATTTTCTACCCGGGCTGATTTAGAATGCATGATGAGACAATATTCTGGTTTCTCTGCTCTCTCCCAGCTTAAATGGGATGTGGGCGTCCTAGGAAGCGGTGGCCGTGCATTCGATTTGGCCGAGCTGTAATAAAGCTGAATAACATAAGCATCGGCTTTATTATCATGACAGCCGTAAGTGTCGGCCATGCCGAGCACACGCAGAGCCAGCAGAAAATAAAACCGTCGGGCTAGTTAGTGGCAAGTGTGACTGCAGTTTAGTTTGATCGTCTAAATCCACTGGAAAACAGCAAAAGTCTGGTAGCGCAGGCCTGTCTCCATCTTCATATAAATTATGTCTAATTTTCAACATGATTCCATCTCTGGAGACTTAAATCCAGACAATGGAGCCGTGAACAGATGAGACGTCTTTCTGCAAATCTGAGGGAAACCCCAGGTTTGCAGAAAAATCTGAAACTAAAACAGCAGCAAAACATTGAGGGGTTGGTTGGTGGTGGAAAGTGTTGTCAAGTCACAGCTGACTTATGGCAACCCCAAAGGGTTTTCAAAGCAAGAGATGTTCAAAGGTGGTTCACCATTGCCTGCCTCTGCATCGTGTCCATGGTATTCCTTGGAAGTCTCCTATCCAAATAATAGCCTCTGCTTAGCTTCTGAGATCTGACAAGATTCGACTAGCCTGGACTATTCAGGTCAGGGTCACTGAGGGGTTAACCTCCCCCAATTATAGAAGTAGCACCTGTACTTTTAAGAAATGGGTGCTCTCTGGGAACCCAGTGACCACTGTGGGGGTTGCAACAATATTGCCAGGCTTCAGACCTTGGTTTCTGTGAGTAAAAGGCATTTGCAGGGCTATTTTGACTCTCAGTCCACCCTTGCTCCCCTCCCCCCTGCCTCTGGCAACATCCTGCTTTTCCAAGTTGTTGAAAACACAAGAAGAGTCTAAAGGTGCATCTAGACTAGTTTTCTGTTTCCCACAGTACCCAACCAGATGGTCCCAGCAAGCAGGGCACCGAAAGCCAAAAGCTCACCTATTGTTGACTTCAGCAACTAGCATTCAGAGGTTTTCTGCCTCTGAACAAGGAAGTCCTATCTAGCCATTATATTGGCACTCCATTGTCAAAGCAGTTTTATATACAAGTCGCTGAGAGGAGAGCAGCAGCAGCCGGAGAATTTGGCCTCCATGCCTCACTTGTAGACTTTTATGGGTTCCTAGCTGGCCCCCTAGCTGGCCCCATAACCCACCTCTATGTTCTAAACCCAATACTCTGCTTTTTATCCTAGGCCCCGGTCACACAGGAGGATTTGCCCCACGGGAGGGATGGATCGGGGGTGCATCAAGCGGGCGTGATCATACCACAACATCTGGGAAGCGGTGCGCACCTGTCCCCTATCCGTCCCTTCCAGGCGAAAACCCACTGCAAAAAGGTAGCACCAAAAGGGTACTACCTAACAGTTGATGCGCAGCACAGGCCGGCGTCTGATCGCCCGACGTGCCCGTCTCCCTGCAGCATTCAGAGGCAGTACAGAACTGCACGTGTGCAGCGGGCTCACCTCACGCCCCAATCTGTGGCTTCCCCCTGGCATCTGATCATGCCGGGGAGTAACTGCGCGGCGGCTCGGGGGATCTGTCTGATCCTGCCGCCATGCTTCTCTTTTGATGCAGCTCAAAAAAGCTGCACTTCAGTCGCACCTTTTCCCCCAGTGTGACCGGGGCCCTACTAGTCTTCAGTTCTCAGCAAGGTCTGAAGTATTCCTAGAGTTTAAGAAGCCTTCCAGCAATAACAGTAGGTCTTCAGAAAAGCATCTTCCATTGAAGTAAGGTTCCTTAAGCTGTGTTTATATAGCTTCTGTAACCCCATTTTGGAGTTCTGTTAGTTCCTGACCTCTAGTTGCCTGGGAGGATGGCTGGCAGGCCGCTCCCAAGAGAATGTTTTTATTCACACTCTCCCCAATTCTTGTATAGAAATCTGACTTGCTTTCCTCCGCCTCTGAGTACCAGGTGCAAGATATGGCTTGGTTTTTCTCTCAGCATTTAGGCATGTAGATCTGATGACGATTTTGACTCGTAGCCAGCAATTAGGGTATAAAATGTTTAGTTTTAGCTCTATATCTCATCTCAGAAAACCCAGACCCCAAATAGCCCTGCATTTCTATATAAACTGCCGAGGCTGTGAAGAGCTCAGTGATTTAACCCATTATTGCTTCTATTTATGGCAAACTCACATTAATGGCAAACATGCCTTAGGCAAGACAAATGCCTAGTGGATTGTACCCATGTAGATTATTTTATTAAAAGGTACAATTTGGAATTGCATTTGTTGTGACATTTTGGACTGTGGCCTTCAAAGAACTTACTTACAGTGGAATCTTATTAATTTTTGCATGGCAATCCCTGAAGGGGGGGAAAGGCAGTATGGCATAGCCCAGTCCCATCGGATCTCAGCAGTTAAGCAGGGTCAGTACTTGGATGGGAGACCACAAAGAAAGTCTCTGCAGAGGAAGGCAATGGCAAACCCACCTCTGCTTCCCACTTGCCTTGATGTCTCCTTGCTGGGGTCACCATAAATCAGTTGTGACCTGATGGCTATCTATCTATCATCTATCTATCTATCTATCTATCATCTATCTATCATCTATCTATCTATCTATCTATCTATCTATCTATCTATCTATCTATCTATCTATCTATCATCTATCTATCTATCTATCTATCTTCTATCTATCTTCTATCTATCTTCTATCTATCTTCTATCTATCATCTATCTATCATCTATCTATCTATCTATCATCTATCTATCATCTATCTATCTATCTATCTATCTATCTATCTATCTATCTATCTATCTATCTATCTATCTATCTATCTATCTATCTGCCTGCCTGCCTGCCTGCCTGCCTGCCTGCCTGCCTGCCTGCCTATCTATCTGCCTGCCTGCCTGCCTGCCTGCCTGCCTGCCTGCCTGCCTGCCTGCCTATCTATCTATCTATCTATCTATCTATCTATCTATCTATCTATCTATCTATCTATCTATCTATCTATCTATCTATCTGCCTGCCTGCCTGCCTGCCTGCCTGCCTGCCTGCCTGCCTGCCTGCCTGCCTGCCTGCCTGCCTGCCTGCCTATCTATCTGCCTGCCTGCCTGCCTGCCTGCCTGCCTGCCTGCCTGCCTGCCTGCCTGCCTGCCTATCTATCTATCTATCTATCTATCTATCTATCTATCTATCTATCTATCTATCTATCTATCTATCTATCTGCCTGCCTGCCTGCCTGCCGCCTGCCTGCCTGCCTGCCTGCCTGCCTGCCTGCCTGCCTGCCTGCCTGCCTGCCTGCCTGCCTGCCTGCCTATCTGTCTGTCTATCTATCTATCTATCTATCTATCTATCTATCTATCTATCTATCTATCTATCTATCTATCTATCTATCTATCTATCTGCCTGCCTGCCTGCCTGCCTGCCTGCCTGCCTGCCTGCCTGCCTGCCTGCCTGCCTGCCTGCCTGCCTATCTATCTATCTATCTATCTATCTATCTATCTATCTATCTATCTATCTGTCTGCCTGCCTGCCTGCCTGCCTGCCTGCCTGCCTGCCTGCCTGCCTGCCTGCCTGCCTGCCTATCTATCTATCTATCTATCTATCTATCTATCTATCTATCTATCTATCATCTATCATCTATCATCTATCATCTATCATCTATCTATCCCTCCCTCCCTCCATCATCTATCCATCTCTCTCATCCATCCATCTATCTGTCTGTCTGTCATCTATCACCTATCACCTATCATCCATCCATCCATCCATCTGTCCATTGTCTGTCCATCTGTCCATCTCTCTCTCTCATCGGCAGCATATTATAGCCTGACCTGGTCAGGTCTTGGAAGCTACGCAGGCTGGGTATTTGGAAGGGAGACCACCAAGGAAGACTCAGCAGAGGCAGGCAATAGCAAACCATCTCTGTTTCTCATTTGCCTTGAAAGCCTCTTGTTGGGGTCACCATAAATTGGTTGCATTTAAAGCATGTAATCCCTGCCTATTGGAAGACTGCAGCTTGGTCCTGAAGTAAAACCCTTGATGGCTGCAGTTTACATTGGCCTTTTGTGTGTGATTCCCCCCACCATATGAAACTACCATCACCAGATAATTACAAGAAAAAAATGATGTCAAACACAGAGTACAGCAATTGTAAGACTATATTGTTTTCTTTGGAAGGGTGATCATTCAACCGCCCCCCCTCCGTGCACACTGAAACACTTTTAGGAATAAAAGCAGGGTCTAAAATATATGCACAATGTTATTCAGTGTGATGAGATTTATGTTGGTCATGTTTTATTGTTATTTCTGAGAAGACCGTATAGAACTCTATTAATTAAAACTCAGTCCCGACACTTGGGCTCCAGAAGATTTAGAAATTAGAGAGATTTTATCTCATTAGTGCATTTATTGCCATGTTTGCCCTTTTAATTAAGCATTACCTCCCTCCGAGGTGAGCTTTATCATCCCATAATGCAGCCGATCCTTAGCTATGTGTCCAAATGCCCATTAGGACATGACAGCCGCTTACAACAGGGCCTCTCTGTGCATCTGTCTCTCTCTATAATTTTCTCGGAAGTAAGTACCACGGGTTGTGAATAGCTGGGATTAAGTAGCATGGAGTAAATGTCATTCAGTGTAGTGTTGTCAGGCCGTAATGGTCATTTTTGAATTTATTGAATCATCGTCTCAGTGCTATTATCCAATCTGCAAAGGAAAAGGAAGGCTAGAAATTCGAAGGAACAAATGAGACAAAGGCTTCGTTCAGACATCATGTGGAACCGTGGTTTAATTAGACTAGTTAGCGCTAGGGAGATCATTCAAATGCAGGCCACTCCACAGGTTCATTGGAAAGTGCCATCAAGACACAGCCAGCTGGTGACCCTCTCAGCTTTCAAGATAAGGGACAAACAGAGGTGGTTTGCCACTACCTGCCTCTGCATAGCAACCCTGGACTTCCTTGGAGGTCTCCCATCCAAGTACTAACCAGGGCCGACCCTGCTTAGCTTCCAAGATCTGGGGAGACCAGGCTAGCCTGGTCCATCCATTCAGGTGCCGGAGATGCTTCCAAAAAACCCAGGAGGCCATGCTGTTATGCCTCCAGAAAGCAGCTATTCAGAAAGAACTGACTCTGTCCTAGGAGAATGCTTCAGCCAAACCTTCCAAAACGAGGGGCTGTGGCTCAGTGGGTAGAGCATCTGCTTGGCATGCAGAAGGTACCAGGTTCGATCCCTGGCATCTCCAGTTTAAAAGATCTGGCGGTAGGCGCTGTGAAAGTCCGCTGCCTGAGACCCAGGAGAGCTGCTGCCAGTCTGAGTAGACAAGACTGACCTTGATGGACCGAGGGTCTGATTCAGTATAAGGCAGTTTCATATGTTCAGTGTTGTGGCTGTAGCTGTAGGGCTGCCAACCTCCAGGTGGCACCTGGAGATCTCCCACTATTATAGTTGATCGCCAGATGACTGAAATCAATTCCCTGGAGAAAATGGCTGCTTTGGAGGGTAGACTTTATGGCATTATACCCTTCTGGGGTCCTTTCCCTCCCCAGACTCTGTGCTTCCCAGGCTCCACCCCCACAAATCTCCAGGCGTTTCCATTCCAGAACTGGTAACCCTATATAGCCACCAGTTTGTGTTGGTGCCCACTTCCTGTCCTCAAAATTCCCAAAGTTCCCCTCAGGCTGTAGAAAGCTGGGGACCCATGCGCTAGGTTATATCGTGGACACTCAATAAAACTGCGGAGCAGTCGGGTTAGAACAGATAAAAGGAAGTACTTCTTCACCCAAAGAGTGATTAACACATGGAATTCACTGCCACAGGAGGTGGTGGCAGCTACAAGCATGGACCGTTTCATGAGGGAATTAGATAAACATATGGAGCAGAGGTCCATCAGTGGCTATTAGCCACAAGGTATAGATAGGAACTGTCAGTCTGGGGCAGGTGATGCACTCTATTCTTGGTACTGGAGGGGCCAGCAGTGGGAGGGCTTCTAGTGTCCTGGCCCCACTGCTGGACCTCCTGAGGGCACCTGGTATTTTTGGCCACTGTGTGACAGAGTGTTGGACTAGATGGACCATTGGCCTGATTCAACATTGGCTTCTCTTATGTCCTTATGTTCTTATATGGGGAGAGACAAATTGGACTGATGGTGTTCTTGGAAGTTTGGCGGAGCCAAGCTTATATCCTCGCATCTGCTGGGACCAGAGAAGACGGCATTTTACTGGCCTTTCAAAGTACTAGCAAAATGAACTCCCTGAAGCTTCAGACTTTTTCCTGAGTAGGCAGTCTTAGGGTTTGTCTTGCCCTTCGTACGGGTGATGAGATGATGGAGCCCGGGAAAGTGGAATTGGAAAGCGCTTGCGATTGAGGTCCAGGTAGACAAGCTCACCTTTTCCCGTTTAAAGAGATTATCAGCTCTGAGTGTCATATTACGGAAAGTTCTTCTGCTTGGCTGCTGTAATGAAAAGCCACCTATTTCCCCAACAAATTAGCAGAAAAGGCTTTTTATCGTATGAGAAATACTGCATCATAGTCTGCTAACTGGCCACCTTTCGATCCCTATTGTGGATGCTCAACTTTGTAAATTTAATAATGAAAAAACAGAGAGATGTGGGTGGGGGAAATGTGCAAGCGTTTTATATCTACAGCAATAAAGTCTGATTAGATCTTGGGGGGGGGGAAGGGGTCCGAAGTCTCTCTCGGTAGCATGGAGGTGAGATAATGGTTTCAGACAAATGGCAACGTCTAGGAAGTTACAAAAACCCTTTCAGCTCTCAAAGAGTTTAGGAAATGAAAATTATCAGTGTAGATCTTGTCATGCTGCCAGCGCATTTAACTGCCCGTATTGTTCCTTTGTTTTCTCTCCGTAATATGGAACAAACGTGCTCTCCGAACACAGTGCGTGCAGTCCTGGGAGCAATGGGGTCCCTGTTCAGCTTCTATAAAAGGTCTTGTCTGTATAATCTCCCCAACCCACCCCCAATTTAATGTAGTATAATCACCAAGGCCACCTAAGTCAAACTAGATGAGACGCTGGAAGAGACGTGATCTAGTGGGATTTTTCAGGTTGTTAAACAGTAACCCTGATGCTGGGAAAGATTGAAGGTCAAAGAAGAAGGGGACGGCAAAGGATGAGATGGTTAGACAGTGTCATCGATGCAACGAACATGAAATTGAGCAAACTTCAGCGGACAGCGGAAGACAGGAGGGCCTGGCGTGATCTGGTCCATGGGGTTGCGAAGAGTCGGACTCGACTGTGCGACTGAACAACAACAACAACAAACAGTAACCATGGTCTCCTTGGGCTGGATCATGGCTGCACACCCAACTGGTGGTGGTGGAAATCTTCCCTCCATGCTATTTTCTTGAACTCAAGCATGCATGACCCTAAGTTTGGGTGCCCAGCAGTGCCTGGCAACTGCCAGGATGGCTTTGGGAGAGGATATGGGGGGCTGCAATCAGAGTTCCCTCTAAGCTGAGTTCATGTGAGCTAGCTCAGTTTTTTAGCCTCCAGCTCATACATTTTTGTCTTTGCTCAGAAAGGGTGGCTCCAGAGCAACTATTTTATGCAGTAGCCAAATCACTTGCTCACAACTTTAGTGCCAGTAGCTCACAAAGTAGAATTTCTGCTCACAAGACTCCACAGCTTAGAGGGAATATTGGCTGCAATGCCAATTGTGCCGTTACAGCACATCTGGGGGGAAAAGCAGAAGTGACACAGGTGGGTCCAGGAATTGCTGGAAACCCTATTGTTTTACCATAGAGTTTCTGGCAATTCCTAGAGCTACCCTATGTCACTTCCATTTTTTTTTTTACCAGAAGTCACGTGGCTCTGCAGCCAGTGTCACAGGGTATTTATTTATTTTTCTCCCAAAACTGTTCTGAGCAGCAGTGGGCAACAGAAGATCTTCCCCACAACTGGGAGTATGTGATCCCTACTCTAAGCTTGCTCCATTGGAACTGTAAGCCTGCTGCTTTGGTGAGACATACCGGCTCCTGTGTATTTCTGGTTTGCTTCCTTCAATGGGGCAAACAGTAGTTCCATTAGGACTCGCCAGAGATTGGACGAGATAAAGTAATAGTGCAGAAAAAACAATTCTAAACAAGTTCAGCTTCTTTCTTTCCAGGGTCATTCTCTGGGAATGGGTCATTCCCTGCAAGCTTGGTTTCCATTATTGGGTAGGAGAAAGTGCTGTCGGGTCACAGCTAACTTATAGTGACCACATAGGATTTTCAAGTGAAGAGGTGGACAGAGGTGGTTTGCCATTGCCTGCCTCCATGTAGTAACCCTGGACCACCTTCTTGGTGGTCTCCCATCCAAATAATAACCAGCGCCAACCCTGCTTAGCTCCCAAGATCTGCTTAGCCTGGGCCATCTAGGTCATCTGCCTTGTAAAAATTATTCCGCATATTACTGTTAAAAAACCCAAGTGGGAAAATGGCATTCGCCTTGAAAGTGTCTGTTTCACCTGTTTTTCATAATAAGGCCATAACTATATTCGCTTTCTGGAGGGCAGGCACCACAATGGATACTGGAGGTAACTATGAGAACAGGGCATTAAGCGAGTAATTTTCTGAACTGGGCCAATCCGATGGATTGGATCCAGACCAAACTGGCAATTTCCACCAATTTTTTCCTTCCCCATTGCAGATTTCCCTTGGAAAGACATTGGTGTTTATAGTACTTTACAGCAATATTCATGATGGTCACTAACAATCATATATTTTTTGGTTTTAAACAAAAGGCACATCCCATTCCGAGTCATCACTCTAAGTCCTACTGATGTCAGCCAGAGAAAAAGAAACACATTAGTGTCCATCATAAACTAATATATCTAAACCAGCATAGAATATACATTATAACATACATTTGCCACTCCAAGCCATGAACCCTAGATTTCCCTTCACCTTCTCCTTCCTGTCTGTTGGACTACCTTGGTGGTCTCCCATCTAAGTACTAACCAGGGCTAGGGTTGCCAGCTCTAGATTGGAAAATACCTGGAGATTTGGAGGTGGAGACTAGAAAGAGCAGGGTTTGGAGAGGGGAGGGACCTCAGCAGAGTATATTTACATAGTATCCACCCTCCAAAGCAGCCATTTTCTCCAAGGGAGCGGATCTCTTTTGTCTGGAGATCTGCTGTAATTCCAGGAGATCTCCAGGTCCCACCTGGAGGCTGGCAACCCTAGGGCTGACTCTGCTTAGCAGCCAAGACCTGACAAGGTAAGGGTGGCCTGGGCCATCTAGGTCTGAGCTCTTCACATGGTGACACCATAGGATGACTTAAGGCAACAGCATAGAGTTTTCAATGGCTTGCCATTACCTGCCTCTGCATAACCACCCAGGTCTTCCTTCGTGGTCTCTGATCCAAGTACTAACCCTGGCCGACCCTGCTTGGCTCTGTCCTATTAATACATGATAACATAATACAGAGATTCTAGAAGTCATCCATAAAGGTCAGGAACAGGATATTAAAAGCAAGAAAGCAGGGTGATTGATCCCATTAATCTGTTTGACTCTGATCTAGAAGACATGTGCCTAATGGTTTACTATCATTTGGGGCATCTTCAAAGAGAGAGATGCTCTGAGACTGGCCAATAGACAGGCTGCACTCAGGGTGTCTGTCAGAAACAGATGGGTAAGAGCACTACTAGATCAAACTGAAGGGCCATCTAATCCAGTGTGCTGTTTCTCAATGTTTGCCGCCAAACTTCACCACAGAAAGAAAACTTCCATTCCTTTTCTGTAATTATAGAATGTAGTTATGGTGGTGATCTATGAAGGTGTGTGTGTGAGAAGACAAGGAAGTATTAGGCAGCTCAATGAACATTGTCAACCCGGTGTGCTGCAGCTGTGAAGAAGGCAAACTCTATGTTAGGGTTTATTAGGAAAGGGATCGATAATAAAATGGCCGATATTATAATGCCCCTGTATAGATCAACGGTGTGGCCTCATTTTGGAATAATTTGTACAGTTCTGGTCACTGTATCTCAAAAAGACATCAGAGGTGGAAATAGTACAGAAGAAGGCAACCAAGATAATTATGAGGAAAGGCTGAAGAGTCTGGGACTGAGAGGAAAGGCTGAAGAGTCTGGGTTTTATCTGTTTTAAGGGTTGTGAACCAGCCTGAGCCCTGCATGCAGGGAAGGGTGGGATAAAAATTCAACAAACAAACAAATCCTGTCCTTATTAATATTTGAATTTTGGTTCCACCACATTCTATACTTGCCATAATTGATTCGGCACAAGAACTGGCAGTCAGAGGACACTGGCCAGGACTGACTGGCTGCTTGGCGAAGTCCCGCCCACGTCAGCCCCAGTCAGTGTGTTCGGCCCAGTCTGCTCCAGTCCTCCGACAGGAGAGGACCGTCTGGAGTGTGAGCGCAGGGACAGGCCCTCAAGGCTGAGGCAAGTGAGAGAAGCCCTTTTCCGCCTCCCCCACCATCCCCTGGGCCTTCTATGAGGGGACTAGGCCCAGAAAAGCCCTTTTCCGCCCCCCCATCCCCTGGGCCTTCTATGGGGGCAGTAGGCCCAGAAAAGCCCTTTTCCGCACCCCCCCATCCCCTGGGCCAGCTCTGGCACAGCTGTTCTCTCAAAGACAGTTTGTGTTAGGGTTCTCTCAGCCCCACCTCCTCACAGGGTGTCTGTTGTGGGGAGGGGAAGGAAAAGGAGTTTGTAAGCCGCTCTGAGACACCTTTGGGCAGTGAAGGGCAGGGTATAAATCCAATCTCTTCTCTTCTTCTTCTTCTATGGGGGCAGTAGGCCCAGAAAAGCCCTTTTCCACCCCCCACACCATCCTCTGGGCCTTCTATGGGGGCAGTAGGCCCAGAAAAGCCCTTTTCTGCCCCCTCACACCATCCCCAGGGCCTTCTATGGGGGCAGTAGGCCCAGAGAAGTCCTTTTCCACCCCTCTTCCCTTCTTTTCCCCCTTTCCTTTCTTCCTCTCTCCTTTCTTTCACTCTCCCTTCCTTCCTTCCTTCCTTCCTTCCTTCCTTCCTTCCTTCCTTCCTTCCTTCCTTCCTTCCTTCCTTCCTTCCTTCCTTCCTTCCTTTCTCCAACCCTCTCTCCCTTCCACCCTCCCTCCCTTCCTTCCTAGGGCCCCTTGTCTTCCACCACAACGGGCTTTGCTCCCTAGGAAATAAATAAATAGGAGTTTCATGTGTTCAGGGTTTGGTGACTGGATCTCTCGTAGATTTCTTTAGTTTTCTTTTTAAAAGCCCCCATGGTGGTATATGATTTTGATTGTGGTTGCAACAGTAGGGCAGGGGGTTGAAAAACCCTTTCCCTATGCTCTGTATGCTCAACAGAAATTACCCCCTCCGTAGCCAGGGCTCTTTTTGTAGCAGGAACTCCTTTGCATATTAGGAGACACACCCCTAATGTAGCCAATCCTCCAAGAGCTTATAGAGCTCTTCTTACAGGGGCTACTGTAAGCTCTTGGAGGATTGGCTACATTAGGGGTGTGTCACCTAATATGCAAAGGAGTTCCTACTACAAAAAGAGTCTGAAATTATTGTCCTGCAACACTTTCACATATTGTTGATGGGACACCTTCAATTTGTATAATACGCAGAACTGAAATGTTCAGAAGGACATTCTTATAAAAGGATCAGAACTATACTACAATGGATCAGTTCAGAAGGTTGTTTCTGTAAGTGATAGCATTATCGCACATTGCAATGTTTATTGTGCATATCACACTTTTTTTTTTTTTACTGCAACTCAATGTCTTCTGCTTTGGTAAAATAAAA
The DNA here is from genome assembly GCA_029375565.1 of Gekko gecko. NCBI lineage: Eukaryota > Metazoa > Chordata > Lepidosauria > Squamata > Gekkonidae > Gekko > Gekko gecko. Next base: position 109,462,349 of record JAPDNY010000010.1, on the reverse strand, counting down.
GTCCAGCGGCAGCCTAAAGATTAACAATACTTATCTGGTCAAGATGGGTAGCCACATTCGTTTGTCTGCAGCACTAGAAAAGAGCAAGAGTCCACTAGCACCTAAAGAGGGCCATGGTGGCTCAGAGGTTAAGATGCTGAGCTGCAGACCGGAAAGTCTGTAGTTCGGCAGTTCACGACCTGAGGGCCGCATGACAGAGTAAGCTCCCATCTTGGCCCCAGCTCCTGCCAAACAAGCAGTTCGAAAGCAAGAAATTGCAAGTAGATAAATAGGTACCACTTTGGTGGGAACAGCATTCCATGTACCTCGGTGTTCAGTCATGCCAGCCACATGACCATGGAAACGTCTTTGGACAGTGTTGGCTCTTCAGCTTGGAAACAGAGATGAGTACTGCCCCCTAGAGTCGAATTCGAGTGGCTTTTGAGCAAGGGAAACTTTTAGCTTTACCTTAGCACCTAAAGGCTAACAAAATTTGTGGTAGGGTATGGAGCTTCATAGAACAAAGTTTGAGCCAAGGGGCACCTTTAAGACCAACAAAGTTTTATTCAGGGTGCGAGCTTTTGTGTGCACATGCGTTTCCTCAGATACATTGAAATGGAAGGTAACAGTAGTAGATGGTGACGATAACAACAAGAATAATATGTTTAGAATTCCATTCCATGAAGGGGAAAGGGGAGTAGAAACTTCCAAAGAAATATTTCTTATTGGTGGTGGAAAATTCTGTTAAGTTGCAGCTGACATATGGCAACCCCATCGGGTTTTCAAGGCATGAGATGTGCAGAGATGATTTGCCATTGCCTGCCTCTACATAGCAAACCTGGACTTCCCTGGTGCTTTCCCATCAGAGTACTGACCAGAGCCAGCCCTACTTAGCTTCCGAGATCCGGGCCATTGTTTCTTATTGGCAGGGTCTGTTTCTTCCACGAGCAACTATGTCTGTCTCCGAGCTTTTGTTATGGCCTTTAGATTGTATTCCTGGTCTGCACTCTGCTCAGCTCAGGGTGGTGCAGTTCATAGGTCGAAGTCACATTCCATCAGTGCAAGGAGTGTCCCCCTCCTCTCCACTGTGAGAGGCTCTTTCACTTGGGTGGAGAGCCAGTTTGGTGTAGTGGTTAAGTGCGCAGACTGTAATCTGGGAGAACCGGGTTTGATTCCCTGCTCCTCCGCTTGCACCTGGCTGGATGACCTTGGGCAAACCATAGCACTGGCACAGCTGTCCTTGAAAAAGAGCAGTTTCTGTCAGAGCTCTCTCAGCCCCACTTACCTCACAGGGTGTCTGTTGTGAGGAGGGGAAGGGAAAGGAGTTTGTAAGCTGCTCTGAGACTCCCTTGGGTAGTGAAGGGCGGGGTATAAATCCAATCTCCTCCTCCTCCTCTTCTTCTTCTTCTTCTTTTTCTTTTGGTGGGATGTGCCTTGCACCAGCAGCATTCATATTGTGTCAACAGAAAATACTTAGCTGAACAGAATGGTAAAAAGAACCCATTATTTCTTTTCCTCTTCTATTGATATTTTTGTTCTTTGTAATTGGACAAATAGACCCATACACTTTCACACCTGCCGAATAATGCACTTCCAATTCACTTTGGCGACTGCTTGCAAGTGGATTTTACTGTTTCACACAGTTGTGAAAGACACTGAAAAGTGGATTGGAAGTGCATTATTCAGCTTGTGTGAAAGTAGGGTTGCCAACATCCAGGTAGGACTTGGTGATGTCCTGGAACTACAACTAATTTCCAGATGAGTTCAATCTGCCAGGAGAAAAATGGGTCCTTTGAAGGTGGACTCTGTGGAAATGTACCCCGCTGAGATCCCTCACCTCCCCAAACTTCACCCACCTTAGACTCAGTGCCCAAATCTCCAGTAATTTCCCAACTTGGAGTTCGCAGCCCTATATAGACCCCATTCAGCCTGCCAGGACAACCTGAGGTGCCCACCCCACTGGGGATGCCAACCTCCCGGTGGGGCCTGGAGACTGGGGGGGGGTGCGGAGTGATGGCTTTCCTGGGCACTCCGCAGCTGCAGGCCCCCCAGGAAAGCCAGGGAAGGGGTGGAGATTCTAACCCCCGCCCCTTCCCTCCCAGCGCCGGCTTGCTTGGGCGCTCCACGGCTGCAGGGTGCCCAAGCAAGCCAGGGAAGGGGGGGGCTTTTCATGTGGGGGGCGCCTTTGGCGCCCCTGCGACTGACGCGCTCTAGGCAAGCACCTAGCTCGCCTAGTGGGTGAGCCAGCCCTGACAACAAACGTGATTAAAGCACAGTTTTGAGTTTAAGCCAACTCCCCACCTGCCTAGCCCAAAACAGCCTTGTTTTGTCAAAGTAAACAAAGTAAACCTGCCACAATCACTGTCTTCATATATCTCCTCTGCCAAGGTTTCCCTCACCACTCATTGCTCGTGATGGGCATGAACTGGCTCACAAACTAATGTTCATTAAGAATTTTGGCCGGTTCATGGTTTGTGAAACAATATCCCTGAACTGAAGAACCGTCATGAACTTTCACAAATTTTGATGCAGTTTAAACCCCTGCTTTCTGCTCTTCACAGAAAACAGCTGAGCAGCAGGTTTAAATGTCTGGGAGCCATTTAAATATCTGGGAGTCATTAAATGCCCCCCTGCCTTCTGCTCCTCATGGCTTTTCAGAGGGAGCAGAAAGCAGGGATTTAAACTTTAAACAGCTCATGAACTGATACCAACCAGGTTGGTTCATGAACCAGTCTCCCAGTTCGTATGAGTTTGTGGTTTGGTTCATGGTTCAGTCACGAACTGAACAGCAAAAATGTGGTATTCATTCCTTTCAAATTACTCTTCTATTGTTACTTCATCGGTTGGAACATTTTGGCCCCATCCATAAACCATCACCTTCACTTTGAATAAGCTAAACAAATACAGCTGCCCAGTAATGTATTCTAAACCTTCCCTTTTTATTCATTGGCAGTATGCGGACAGGGACGGAATCCTCTTTTAGACAAGGGCCATAAATTCTTAAGTGACAAATATCCAGAGCCTCTTTATTTATTTATTTTATTTTGAAGGGTTTTTTTTTTGGGGGGGGGGAAGCCTGTCGGTATGAAAAATACGGCCAGCAAAGTTTGTGCGCGGAGAAAGATTATTAGAAAAGAAAGTTATTATTAGGCATATAAATTGGCTGTCCTTATGTAAATGCAGGCAAATGTCCTTAATTTATTAATCTCATCTGCATATAAAATTACTGCCTTCATTGTCAGCAAGAACTTTTACTTACTGGAGGGTTTAAAAAAAATATTGAAAGGGTTGTTACCACAAGGAAAATTGGCCCGTATCAAACGTTACAGAGTTTTTGTATTTGGGGCTTTGGTTCCTTATTTTGAAAAGAAATCTAACTTGTGATGAATTTTTTTTAAAGAAAAGCACAGGCAGTGATAAATGTGACAATCCCATCTCCTTATGCTGTGGTGCTTTGACACTATCCTGCAAGTTCTTTGTACTACTACTACTACTACTAGTAGTAGTAGTAGTAGTAGAAGAAGAAGATGGGAACTCTCAGTCTGGGGCAGGTGATGCACTCTATTCTTGGTGCTGGAAGGGGCAGCAGTGGGAGGGCTTCTGGTGCCCTGGCCCCACCGCTGGACCCCCTGATGGCACCTGGTATATTTTGGCCGCTGTGTGACAGAGTGTTGGACTAGATGGGCCATTGGCCTGATTCAACATTGGCTTCTCTTATGTTCTAATGTTCTGAAGAAGAAGAAGAAGAAGAAGAAGAAGAAGAAGAAGAAGAAGAAGAAGAAGAAGGAGAAGAGCTGGTTTTTATACCCCTCTTTTCTCTACCCTCAGCAATCTCAAACTGCCTTAGAATCACCTTCCCCTTCCTCTCCCCACAACAGTCACCTTGTGAGCCAGGTAGGGCTGAGAGAGTTTTGAAGGAACTGTGACTGACCCAAGGTCACCCAGCAGGCTTCATGGGGAGGAGCAATGGGGACTCAATCCTGGTTCTCTAGATTAGAGTCATCCGCTCTCAACCACTACACCACACTGGCTTTTCAAAGAATTCTGTTCTGCCCGGCACCCAGGAATGATCTGCCTATGTTATGGCAACTGGAGAATCTCCGATTCTCCCAGTGGGATATACAGGATCTCAAGCTCCATGTGTAATGGCACTTAAACCATGAGGCTGTCAACATCTAACACCACAGGTTGATGAGACAGGGTCTTAAGATCTTTTTTTTGGGGGGGGGTAGTTTTGCATTTTGTGTGCCTGGAAGTCATGGCGACATCTGGCAGTTCCTACTGGGGCATGGAGGACGTTCAGAAAAAGTGGCTTGATAGCCTGCCTCTGGCCTCCCAGCCCTGGTATTCTCTGGAGGTCTCCCATCCAAATACTTTCCAGGGTCGGCCATGCTTAGCTTTTGCGATCTGACGAGATCGGGCTTGCCTGGGCTATCCAGGTGAGGGAAGGGTCTTAAGATCTTGACGTGGAAAAATCTGCTTTCTTCCTACTGCGTTTAAAATTTTTTGTATCATCCAGCCTGCTGAAGAGTTCTGATGAACTCAAAAGCTTGCGCAACATTTTGTGTTATTATGGCTGGCACTAGAAAAAAAAAAGGGGGGGGGGGTTACACAGCAACCCCATTTGTCAAGTGGGTCTGTTGTCTTTCTTGCGACGCTTGCTTAAATGCCCCCTTCTACGCCATCGCTGGAAGTGCAGGTGCCCTGCCTTCTGGTCACCCTTCCCTGCAGAGATCCGGGCTTGTCTAAGGATTGGCTCTATAGCATGTATAAACTAACGGTTAATCCTTTTCGGTGCCTCTTTCCTAGGTCTATGTCAACAGCTGTTGTTTTCGAGGTGCCTCAGCAGCAACCTGCTGTTAAAAATCACTCCAGCTGGAACAGATGAGAAACGTCATGGATAATGATTCCCCCTCCCTCCATGTTTGGGCTTAAAACATGCCTTCCCCCTCTTCCTTGCTTTACTTTAATCATTCTTTGGAGAGAATGTTGCCGCCGCCGTCGCTCCGTCATGATGTCGGCCTGAGAAAGTGTGAGCGCAGTCTTCTGGAGCCAAAGGACGGAACGGCCATGCGCGCCAGCTGCAGATGTTCAGGGCGGTAACTTGGGGAAACAAGGGCAATTAATGAGCATATGGTCAATAATAAATTCATACAGTAGTGCCGGCTCATATTAATCGCAGGATTAAAAATAATAGCACATCCCTCACAAGTTGGGAGCAAAGGCTCCGGTTCCACTTTGTGGGCTTCATTTTGTCCCGGCTTTATGCCTGCTGCAGCCTCCTAGATTCCGGATCCAGAACGGCAGAGGATTTATGGCGCTGTGTGTGACAACGGACCCTGATAAAAATGGAGAAGAGGGACCAAATAAAACATAAACATCTGGGAAGACATATGTCACTCTCACGAAGCAGGATGGATCTGACTGGGAATATCTGACAGGGAACGGGAGAGTGAGGATTCTGAGCTTGCCGGATCTGAGTTAGTTCTGCCATGTCTAGGTGAAATCTTTAGGCCTCTTGGCAGGTATGCTTGGATGCACGCGTGAGGATACACACACGGGGAGGGGCTGTGGCTTAGTGGTAGAGCATCTGCTTGGCATGCAGAAGGTCCCAGGTCCAGTCCTCTTGTAAGAATCAAGTGACGTGAAAGACCTCTGCCTGAGACGATGGGCAGCCGCTGCCAGTCTGAGTGGGCAATACCTGATCTTGATGGACCAGTTTTCTGATTCAGTGTAAGGTAGCTTCACGTTGATGTTGCATGTTGATGAATGCGGAGAGGGGTGATCACAGTCATACCTGCTGGTGCTGCCCATAAACTCTATGCATTCAAAAGTCTTATCGGCACCGAGCTTATTCACATGCCCTGAAATGCATATCAACTCATGGGCACGGGGACCCTCCATTTTCCAGGGCAGAGCCAGAATGTTACAGCGGCTAGAGTATCAGACTAGGATCTGGGAGGCTGAAGTTTGAATCCTCACTTGTGCCATGGGAGCTTGCTGGGTGGCCTCGGGCCATTCCCTCCCTCTCAGCCTAACCCACTTCACAGGGCAGTTGAGCAGGAAATAAAGAATGCTGTAAGCGACTTTGGGTCTCCTCTGAGGAGAAAAGTGGGGGTATAGAAATGAAACAACAACAATAATAAGGGTTGCCAGGTCTGGGTTGGAAAATACCTGGAGACATTGAGGCTGGATCTGAGAGAGGCTGGAGTTTGGGGAAGGGAGGGGCCTCAGCATGTTCCAAGGCCACAGAGTCCATCCTTCAAAGCTGCCATTTCCCCCAGGGGAGCTGATCTCTGTCACCTGGAGATCAGTTATAAAAGCGGGAGATCTCCAGGCCCAGGCTGGCAACCCTACAGCCCCAGGTCTTTTAGGTCTTTCAAGATAACAGCTAGTGAAGCTCTAAACCCACTGGCTTGGCTCCCATCCTGTTCGCCAGTCACAAATTGGAAGCTGATTTTTCAACATTCTGCTCGTCTGCTCATTGACCATTCAGCGTTTTCCTTCCTAACAAGACACACAGCATAATCAGCTTCTTTTGCATGCGTATTCTCAAACAGGCCAATGGAGTACGATTTTCTTGCTGCGCCCTAGGCTTGGCAGCCAGGGCTGGCCAAGGATTCTGGGTGCCCTAGGCTACCCAAACTCCCTCCCCCACTGAGGGGAAGCAGGAAGATCAAGCCCAACATCTCCCCCCACACACTGCAGCAAGGTGGGGGAAAGGCAGGAAAAAGGCACCTGCACCCCCCCCCCAACAGCAAGTGGTGAGTATGGGGCAGCAGGACTAGGAGTGCCAACTTCCAGGTGGGACCTGGAGATGCCCCAGAGATCAGTTCCCCTGGAGAAAATTGATGCTTTGGTGGGTGGGCTCTGTGGCATTGTACCCCACTGAGGTCCCTGTCCTGCCCAGGCTCCGTGATCCCCAAATCTCCAGGAGTTCCCCAATCTGGATCTGGCAAGCTTACCCCCCTCATCCCCTGCCGGTGGCCAGGAGGGGCCTGGCAGTTCTGAGCAGGGCTGGTTTTGAACCCCTCCACCACCAGAGGACGGGGGCAGCCTAGGGAATGTATCTGCCCTGTTGGCAGGTGATGAATGTTTCAACAGGCAGTTAAATCAGTCACAAATCATATAAATCACTGATAAATAAATGCTGTGTTGTTTTTTTAAACTACCTTTTGGTGTTCCTCTGAGTAGTCCTTACCTACATTCATGGCTGTCCATCTGTTTGGGCTGGTGGCATTTTTGTACATGCAGTTCTGAAAAGAATACACTGCAGATGTGTCTGGCAGGCATTTGAGTCATTCCATGCCAGCTCCTGTCTGATTGCCATGGTCCAGTACACTAAGTTCAGCTGCTAAACCCATTCCCAGCAAAATCTACAGTAGGGGTAGACACTTGAGAGCCAGTATGGTGTAGTGGTTAAGTGCGCGGACTCTAACCTGGGAGAACTGGGTTTGATTCCCCATTCCTCCACTTGCACCTGCTGGATGACCTTGGGCAAGCCGTAGTTCTGGCACGGCTGTTCTTGAAAAAGAGCAGTTTCTGTCAGAGCTCCCTCAGCTCTGCCTACCTCACAGGGAGTCTGTTGTGGGGAGGGGAAGGGAAAGGAGTTTGTAAGCTGCTCTGAGACTCCGAGTGAAGGGCGGGGTATAAATCCAATCTCTTCTTCTTCTTCTTGAAAAATTTCATTTTAATTTCATTTTTACGGGCATGATTTTTGTGGAAGTGTTGGTACCGTTCCCAAAAACCGTTTCAGGAACAATTTTCAAGTTCGGGTTCCATATTTTATACCAATTTCAAGTGTCCGGACAGTCTTCTAAGGTAGTCCCTCGCAGAGTGCATTGCAGTAATCTAACTGGGATGCGACCATTACAGCCAGATCATCCTTTCTGAGGAACAGCCATAGCTGGTGTATCTGATGAAGCAAATGGAAGTTTTGGAATTTGGATGATTCATTTATTTGACTGTACCAAGAGAGAAAGTTGTGATGCAGCCTTGGGAGATGAAATAACTTTGTGCCGAGCAGCATCCCGGGGTTCACCTTGTGGTTGTCACCTTTGCTTCCCTCTGCCTTCCTTCCCTGTATCCTCAGTGGGGACAGCAGCTGTCCAAGATTTACATCCCTGCCATCTGAACACGGACGCAGCTGGCGATGTTGTGATGATGCATGCAATCCGAGGCAAGCAGGTTTATATTGCTGCCTGTGGAGGATTCTTTTGCGCTTCTACGTGGGACGTCTCTTGGACGTGTCCGAGCTTTTAGCACAGTCTGGAGCCGGTTGAGATGTGGCTTATCATGCGGAATGGTAACTGGGAAATGTCTCGGTGAACAGACTGAAGTCTGCCAAAGTGTCTGAGATGTCAGTTTTGGGACTGACAATGCAGAAATGAGTCCAACGCTATTCACTGGGGCGCAGTTGAGGATTGCCAGCCTCCGGGAGGTGGCTGAAGACCTCCGGGGATCAGGCCTGTAGCCAGGTTTTCCTTTTTCAGGGGGCATTTCAATTTCTCAGGGGGCACCAAGTTGATAAAATTAAAGCTAATTGAATTAACTGCCCCTTCTCCCCCCCAGGGAAGTCAGGCAGGCAGTAAGGCAAGGTGGTGGAGGAGAGTGGTGGTGCGCTCGCCTGCTCTGAGAGCTGCCAGCCAGCCAAAGCAAGCACAGCCAACCCGCCAGCTCAGGACTCACATCCCCTCCCCTCCCCCCAACTCCCAGGATGCAGCTGGGGCGGCTGCTGGCAGGCAGGAAGTCACCAAGCCCCACTAGGGGAAGGGGCAGTGGGAGTGGGGGGGGGAGTGAGTGGAGGAAGACTCGTGGGGCCCTGGCAGGAAGTTAGGGGGGCCAGGCCCCCAAACGCCCCACTGTAGCTATGAGCCTGCCTGGGGTTACAACTGATCTCCAGGAGACAAATGTCAGTTCACCTGGAGGAAATGGCTGATATGGAAGGGGGATTCTGTGTCATGGTACTCCATGGAAGTCCTGTCCCTCCCTAAATCCTGCCCTCCTCAAGCTCCACCCCCAAAATCTCCAGAAATTTCACAACCCAGAGCTGGCAACCCTAGCTTAATCCCAGGAACATGCTTTTAGGAATACATCCTACCTTGCTTTGAGAAAGGATAGCTGATTGAATTGTAAAGTTTTTTGCTAAATCGGAATGAATGGGACAGTTGTCAGGCAAACATGGTCCTTATTTTGTTGAAGAATTACTGGCCAATATATAATTCAGGGCTGGCTCCAGGTTTCGGGAGGCCCTAGGCAGAGAGTGCGCAGGGGGTCTCTCCCCTACCATGCCTACTCTCAGGCTAGGTTGCCAACTCTAGGTTAGGAAATACCTGGAGATTTTGTGGGTGGAGCCTGGGGAGGATGAGGTTTGGGGAGGGGAGGGACCTCCGCAGGTTATAATGCCATAGAGGCCACCCTCCAAAGCCGCTGTTTTCTCCAGAGGAACTGATCTTGGTCATCTGGAGATTAATCATAATAGCAGGAGATTTCCAGGTGCCACTGGGAGGTTAGCAACCATTCCCAGGCCGTCTTCTTATGCTTCCCTTCCTACTATTCATCTGCATGTGAGTGATCAGACCCCTCCTCTCACTGATGGGCAGTTTATAGGCAACCCCCCCATAAACCCCCTTCCTAATATATATCAGCTCAAATATCGTAAGATGTAATGCACTGCCTGGCCTAGAAATGACACAAACAAAATGGATGCCAGCCAGGACATGTCTGACACATAGTTTAGAAGTGTGTGGGAAAGAGCAGCAGACCCACTGGTGACCTCCCCTCCACCCTAAAGAGATGCATATTTTAGGAAATGGGTCTCCCAAGATAGGTCACTTCATCTTGAACTAATATCATCAAGATTCAGCCTCTCTTCCCCTCACCCATTTACCCTTAATTATGCAGTACTTACCACTATTCACAAAACCTGGTAGTTTTCCCATCCGGTACTCAGAGCATCATCAAGAAACACCTATAGTTCACCGCAGATAAACCCATCAAGGTTTCTCCAAAATTATTGTCCAACTCAAAAAAATCCAATCAAGGTATTGTTTTGGGAGCAAATACGGTGAACCACCCCAAGGAGCATTTGCCCTATAATTGCAAGCATGCTGGTCATTTTGCTGCTGCTTCTGTGGACCTCTTCCTTCAAGACTTGTAACTATAACCTCTCCGAAACTGCTTTTCCCCTCTCCTTCCTGATTTCCTCTTAGTTAGCCTGCGAGTTTTGAGTATGTTTGTATGTGTGTTTTGCTCATTTCTATTTCTTTTAAATAAAAACCTTACCTGTGGAACTTGTGCCTGATTTATTTCATGATATATAATATCAAAAAAGATATTATAGCATTGGAAAAGGTGCAGAAAAGGGCAACTAAAATGATTAAGGGGATGGAACACCTTCCCTATGAAGAAGGGTTAAAGAGGTTAGGGCCTTTTAGCTTGGAGAAATGATGACTGAGGGGTGACATGATAAGAGGTTTAGAAGATTATGCATGAGATAGAGAAGAGGTTTACAAGATTATGCATGGGATAGAAAGAAGTACTTTTCTCCCTTTCTCACAATACAAGAACTTGTGGGCACTCACATTAAAGAGCAGTAGGCTTAGAACAGATAAGAGGAAGTACTTCTTCACCCAAAGAGTAATCGACACAGGAATTCACTCTGGTAGGAAGTGGTGGCAGCTACAAGCATGGACAGCTTCAAGAGGGGATTGGATAAACATATGGAACAGAAGTCCATCAGTGACTATTAGCCACAACGTATAGAGGGAACACTCTGGGGCAGTGATGCTGTCTTCTTGGTGCTTGGGGGGCAACAGTGGGAGGGCTCTGGAGTTCTGGTTCTGCTGGTGGACTTCCTGATGGCAACTGAGTTTTGGCCACTGTGTGACACAGGGTGTTGGACTGGACGGGCCATCAGCCTGATCCAACATGGCTTCTCTTATGTTCTTATGCCCAATTCAATGCTAAATTGTGGATTTTTCCCTCTCCGGAAGAGGAGAAAAATATAGAGTTCTGGAATAAAAACATTTAGAAATATATGGCTTGATCAAAGGATGTCTACAAATTGCAACCTCAATTGAATCATGTTGCAGCTAGCCCTCCCCCTGGTGTGGCTTCAGTTCTAAGATGGAGGTGCCTTTTATCTGAAACACTTTGTCCCAGAACTATTTGCATTTCAACGGAAAGAGTTTATTGCGTTGTCACTACAACAATACAGTAAATCTCCCTGTCAAGCTGCCTTTGCACTATGCCATGCAGGTTTACAACCAATGGACACACTGCACATCTTGGAGGCTTTTCCTCTCAGGACTTGTTCCCGTGCTTGGAGTGCAAATGGTCATTTATTAAGGGAAGGGATATTAACCCAGTTCAAAGTTACTGGAGATTCTACCTAAGTTTTGCATTTACTTACAAGCGGAAATTGATTCTCCCCCAATGTACTAGCCCCATGGGATGAATGCCTCTGAACATCAGCAGAGTTCCTTTCCCCCTGAAGGGAATAAAATTTTGAGACTACATCTAAGGGGGAAGTGCTCCTCAGCATGTACAGAGTGCTTTTCCTGTCAGGGTATCTCACCCAGAAGATTAGGTGAATATAGGAATGATGTGGATGGCTCAGACTAGCCCAGTCTCATCAAATGCCAGAAGCTAAGCAGGGTTGGCTATGGCTAATATTTGGATGGGAGACCACCAGCTAAGTCCCTGGTTGCAATGCAGAGATAGGCAGGGCTCTTTTTGTAGCAGGAACTCCTTTGCATATTAGGCGACACACCCCTAATATAGTCAATCCTCCACGAACTTACAGAGTTCTTCTTACAGGGGCTACTGTAAGCTCATGGAGGATTGGCTACATCAGGGGTGTGTGGCCTAATATGCAAAGGAGTTCCTGCTACAAAAAGAGCCCTGGAGATAGGTAATGGCAAATCACCTCTGAACCTCTCTTGCCTTGAAAACCTTATGGGTTGCCGTAATTTAGCTGCAGCTTTATGGCACTTTCTACCACCAGGGGTGAGTGAATTCCCCTGACTCCATTGCATCACAATTCCACTGCGTGTAGGCAATCTGGTCTCCTAGTCCTCTCTTTAGAATCGTTTGGCGATGTTTACCCACAAATACACTATTTGAATATGTATTTTATGTCACTGTTCGCTGTGACATCCCATGTCTGGCTGAATGAACTCTGCGGCTGTACACAATTCCCCAGGGTTGTATGTATATATGGACCTGGTTAAGGTGTGCGCTATAGGCTGCATGGCACACTGAGCTCTGAAACCAGCTGTTGTCCCCACTCTCAGGCTACCCAACTCATAGATTTTTGTGAGACAAAGTCAAACACTGTTATCCTCAAGGAAGACAGAGGTTACTGGCAGCCTCATTGGTCCCAAGCAAAACCCAAGGGCCAAAGCCATGAAATACTTTTTCTTAGTGTCAACCAAAAGAACATAAGAGCTCTCAAGATCTCCACAATCTTCCTGATGAGCTTGGTGAAGAGTTCTGGAAAACTGGAAAGCTTGCCTGCTCTTCTGTGTTATTTTGGTTGGTCCTAATAATGGGCATTGCCCCGACCTGTATGGCCCAGGCTAGCCCGATGTCATCAGATCTCAGAAGCTAAGTTCTGGTTGGCCCAGGCTAGTGCTTGGATGGGAGACCATCAAGGAAGTACAGGGTTGCTACGCAGAGGCAGGCACTGGCAAACCATCCCTGAACGTCATTTGCCTTGAAAACCCTACAGGGTTGCCATAAGTTGGCACTTTCCACCAACAGCTGGTATTATAGGAATTTTGGTTTTGGAAACCTGGTATCTTATTCAATATGTAGTAATATATATATGTATTAAATAATCGTTCTGTAGGCAATAGAGAGAAAGCACTATCAGGGCTGTTTCAATTTGTCATGTTGTTGACTGGATCAGATTTGGTGGAGAAATGTGGAAGTAGAGATTTTAATGAGTCTCCTGGGCGATAGTTGCCCTGACCTGGATGATCCAGGCTAGGCCAATCTTGCCAGGTCTTGGAAGCTAAGCAGGGTCAGCCCAGGCCAGTATTTGGATGGGAAACCTCCAAGGTATACCAGGGTTGCAACATGGAGGCAGGCAATGGCAAACCACCTCTGAACACCTCTTGCCTTGAAAACCGCACAGGGTCACCACAGGTCAGCTGTGACTTGACACAGTAGTTGTGGAAAGTTAAGGTTCAATCATATGAGGGACACACCCAGGGCTATTTTGGGGCAGGTATGCACAGGAATGGAGTTCTGGCTGGCTTCCAAGTTGGTCACACCCAGCAGGAACTCATTAGAATAATAGGCCACACCCAACAGCAGAAACTCATGAGGATTGGCTACATTAGGGGTGTGTGGCCTAACATGCAAAGGAGTTCCTGCTACAAAAATGCCCTGGGTTTTGAGAACAAACAAGGTAAACAGAATAAGAAGCAAAAGGTGGGTGTGGCTGGATGACCACACTTCTGGTAACGTGGGGGTGTGGCCTAACATGCGAATGAGTTGTACTGTCAGGGTGTGGCCTAATATGCTAATGAGTATCTGCTGTTGTTGGGGGAGCCTATTATGCTAATGAGATCCTGCTGGGCTTTTTCTACAAAAAAAGCCCTGGACACACCAGAGGAAAAGTAAATGAAATAATTTATTGCCAAACAGCGACAATATTCTCCTAGCTTGCCCGACTGCTGTCTGACTCCTACTTGCTCTAGTTCCTCTTTCCTAGCCAGCAGAGATCCTCTGGAAACTCTCATCCTCTGTGCTCTTATAAGGACGTGTCTCTAAATTACAACAGCCACTGCAGTAGTAGCCCCTGAATCCTATGCTAAAGCAGCCTGGCTGGTTTAACTGTGTGATAGTAGCTGAGAGACCAACAGTGGGGTCCTAAGCATACCCTTTTAAACCCATTGATATCAATGGACCTAGGAAGGTATAACTCTGCTTAGGATCACACTGCAGTTTGTGCCGCATGCTCTCTCGCCAAAACGTCACTTGAAGGCACACTGCCCATTTCATATCCTATGTCTTAAAAGTAAAGGTAAAGGTTCCCTTGGTTGAAAGCCAGTCGAATCTGACTCTAGGGTTGCGGTGCTCATATCCATTTCAAAGCCGAAGAGCCAGCGCTGTCCGAAGATGTTTCCGGGGTCATGTGGCCGGCATGACTAAACACCAAGACACACGGAACGCTGTTACCTTCCCACCGAAGTGGTACCTATTTATCTATGTGCAATTTCTTGCTTTTGAACTGCTAGGTTGGCAGGAGCTGGAACTAGAGACGGGCGCTCACTCCGTCATGCGGCACCCGGGTCTCGAACTGCTGAACTACCGACCTTCCACAGCCTTCAGTTCAGCGTCTTAACCACTTGAGCCACCGAAGCTCCTATCTTGTCTCTTGTACTGCAGCAATTCCCAAGTGTGATGAAATATAGATCTGTCCTTAATTCTTGGATTAGCATGCAGTTAATTGTAGACAGAAGTCAATATTGAATATTTTTTTTCAGCGTAGGAATTGAAGGGGAATGCAGATGTGAGTGATACATTATGCAGATATGTGAAAAAAACAAAAGACAACTAATTGCCCCCTTTAGATCTTCCTGCATCTCCTTTGAAGCTGGGAAACTGGGAAGGTTTCTCGGCAATGCAGTCTGGCATATCCCCCCATCTCTAACACTGTGTGCCCTCGAAAGGGACCAAGATGCTCGTTCTGCATTCTGAACTGCCGAAGAATGTTAACACCTCATTAATATGCACCGGTGCTGGTTATCTGTTGTTTTTTAATGCTGTCCCATTTATATAGTGGTAGTACTTGAAGGATATAAGAGAGTCTGCTCCCAGCTATCAGGATTGCAAAGTGAAGCCAGCAAGTTATTGCAGAAGTAATCAGAAAGCTCACCCAAGTTCAGGATCAGATGTCTCACTCTATATTAGCCTAGCTCTTGAGGCCCTTCTCAGACGTCTCTTCGAAAGCGTCTGTCGCACAGATGCCTTTTCTCGCGAGCTGACAGCTCTTTGCTACCGTGTCTATGCGTGACATAATCTCCCAGGGCTCTGGAAGAAAGGATAAGATGGTAAACGAGCTGTTTGATACATCTTTCTTCTGATTCTTTCCGGTAATGTTACCCCTGAGTTCGTTTAAGGAACCTGCACATTCATTTATATTAATGACTAAGGGTAACACTTCATTTGCTAAATCTGAGTCCAGGAGCACCTTAGAAACCAACATGTTTTTTGGGGGTATAAGCTTTCGAGAGTCAAAATTCCCTTGATCAGATACCAATGAAGGGAGGTTTGACTCTCAAAAGCTCATCCCCCGAAATCTTGTTGGTCTGTAAGCAGGGGCATAGCCATAAAGTTATGGTTGGTGTAAAGGTAAAGGTTCCCTTGCTCGAAAGCCAGTCGAATCCAACTCTAGGGTTGCGGTGCTCATCTCCATTTCAAAGCCGAAGAGCCAGCACTGTCCGAAGACGTTTCTGTGGTCATGTGGCCGGCATGACTAAACACCAAGGCGCACAGAACGGGTTGGTGAGGCATGGGGAAATCCTGTGGGGCACTTGCTCATCATTTGTTCTTCCTTCCAAAATGAAATGCTCAACCAACAAGTTTTTTTAAAAGCAGCTAATGGGCTGCAGCATCCTCGAATATTTCAAACATGTTCGCTTTTGTCAGGTTTTCAGTGGGGAAATAAGCACATGGTTCAGTCTCTCCTGTTGACATCTGCACAATTTTATCTGGACTATGTGTTTGAGAGAGTGAATGAGTAGCCCAGAGGAGCCTGAGCTCATCACAGCTTAGAAGTTAAGCAGGAGCAGCTATGGTTAGTACTTGGATGGGAGACCACCAGAGAAGTCCAGGGTTGCTTTGCAGAGGAAGGCAACTGCAAACCACCTCTGAATGTCTCTTGCCTTGACAACCCCATGAGAGGTCACCATGAGTCTGCACTTAATTATTTCGATATATGTCACTGGACATTAAAAAATAATGCCATAGACTTGACAGCACATCATTTTAATATATCTCACAGGGATGTCAACAAATAGGCACATCCACACACTGTTGGTGATGTTGTGGAAAGATCCAAACATTTTGGGAGGAAGTTTTATGGCATATCAAAGTAATTACCAACATAGAGATTCCCTTCCGACCGGAGATATTATTTCTAGATTATTGGCCTGAAAA
This sequence comes from Gekko gecko, assembly GCA_029375565.1. Taxonomy (NCBI): domain Eukaryota; kingdom Metazoa; phylum Chordata; class Lepidosauria; order Squamata; family Gekkonidae; genus Gekko; species Gekko gecko. The sequence continues at coordinate 109,446,197 of JAPDNY010000010.1, read as the reverse complement.
CATGGAAACCCACCACTTCAAAGCTACCATAGGTACTATGCTTTTTGCAGCTAAAACAGCCATTGCCTCCTGTTGGAAGGACACCAAACCACCCACCATAAAGGTATGGTTTCGCAAACTGTGGGATCCTTACGTTATGGATTACGTTACCTACAAACTAAACCTCTCCCTAAATAAACCCAATCGATCTTATTTCAATAGGAAATGGTACCAGCTCTTGGATTTCCTTTTGCAGAACCAATTCATACCTATTGAATGGTCCCAGCTACAACAATGGACATGATGTCAAACTTTATGCCCATTCACTCTTATTTCAGAAACATGTCTCCTTAACATGCACTTTCAGTTACAGTGTCTGTTACCCAAGCATCTCATCTTTCTGATATACACCAGACTAAGAATATACCAAATGAGAAGGGAGCACTCACTGGAGAAGATCCTGATGCTGGGAAAGATTGAAGGTCAAAGAAGAAGGGGATGGCAAAGGATGAGATGATTAGACAGTGTCATCGATGCAACCGACATGACACTGAGCAAACTTCAGAGGACAACGGAAGACAGGAGGGCCCCTGGCCTGATCTGGTCTATGGGGTCGCGAAGAGTCGGACTCGACTGTGCGACTGAACAACAAGAATATACTTACATGACTGTTCATCAACATAACATGGTATTTCTTTCACACCTTTATTTCATGTTTATTACTGGATTGAGTGTTCTAGTATGGATTTCATGTTACTTGTTACATCTTAAAATCTTCTTAACGCAGATTTTATAGATTTACTGTATAACTTTTGACATATTGTGGATTTGTATGTTATATTGCAGCAGACTTGCTTACTCCTTATATGTGGTTAACATGTTCATATCTCCTGTTGTTATATGGCTATATATGGATATATTATCAATAAAAAAAATAGAGAACTTTACATAAAAGTTATAGGGCCCTGTGATCCCCCCCCCCCAATCTGTGACTGCTCCAATTCTATTCACCACCGTTGCTTGTTTTCAAATTGGGCTCTACAGGATCTGGTAGATATTATAATATGGAAATCCAATATAAACCATTTGCAGCATATGAAAAGAAATACAGCAATCCGAGTGCCCCCAAAGGACTGCCAACTGAGATAAATATTATGGTATACTTCAAACAGTGCAAGTAAAGCTCAGCCCCCGAAGTGCCATTCTCAGCCAAATATGCTTTTGTGTGTGTGTGTGGGGGGGGGAGTCCGTCTTTTGAAATATTGAAACCTGATCGGTTGGATATATTTTTCCTCTGAGAAAAAAGTATTTGAAGACAGTAGGTAGGGGATGTGATATTTCAGTAGAATTTACATACTATTTATACCTCATTGTTTTATGAGAGACGGGGATAAATTTGGAAAGCACAGCTTGGGTAGAATATCGGAGTTCTCCGCTGAGACGAGGAGTGCACTGCCTACCCAGGAAGGGTGGAAGAAAGTTAAAGAGTTCCCGTGGGTTAAGCACTGGAGAGTGCCACGGGTGGCCTTTCCATATGCGGTTAGGGTTGCCAATTGCCAGGTGGGGCCTGGAGGTTTCCCAGAATTACAGCTGACCTCCAGGAGAGAGATCAGTTCCCCTGGAGAAAATGGCTGTTTGGAGGGTGGACTCTATGGCAGGAGGCCCCACTGAGATCTTTCCTCTCTCCAAAAACTCCGCCCTCCCCAGGCTCCACCCCCAAATCTCCAATAAGTCTCAACCTGGAGTTGGCAACCCTACTTGTGGAGGAATGCAGTACTATAACTGGAGGCTACTGAATCTTGGAAATAGGCACTTGGGTCCTATGAATGTGTTCCATGAGTACTAGCATGCTTCCTGTTCTGCTTAGCTTTCCATTTGTACAAGGAACTATTGAAAATAACTGATTCTGCACAAACAGAAGTTTTTGCAAAAGAGGAAATGAACTCCATGGCAGAGACTATCTAGCACAGCACTGTTTCATAAGATCTGAGCCATGAAGTTGGACCCTATGACTACTTTTTGCTACGGAGGATCCTGCAACTCACTTCCACCAAGTCTTCCTCCAATTAGGTTGGAAAATCCCAAAATATTAGAACTTCAGGGCATCCAATGAAACTGATGGGCAGTAGGCAGTAGGAAATACTACTTTACACAGAGAGTGATTAAAATGTGAAATTTGCTGCCAGAGGATGTAGTGATGGCCACAGGAATAAGCAGCTTTAAAAGGGGATTAGAGAGATTAATGGAGGATAAGTCTATCAATGGCTACTAGCCATGGTGACTGAGGGGAATCTCCACATTCAGGGCCACTAATCCTGTGAATCCTAGAGCCAGGAGGCAACATCAGGGGAAGGCCTCAGCCTCTATGCCCTGTTGTTGGCCATACAGAGGGACTGGTTGGCCACTATGTGTGACAGGATGTTAGACTAGATGGACCACTGGTCTGAGCCAGCAGGGCTCTTCTTATGTTTTTTCCTCCACCAGAAAAGACCTACCTCCATCAAAGGAAGACTTAGCAGAAGGGAGTCATTAGGTCTAGGCTGGCAGAAGGGAGTTGTAACTTGTAAGACACAACTTAGTGGAAGGGATCTGTCTTACTGGAAGGAATTTTTGGATCCAACCCAGGTGGCTTCCGGCAAGACCTCATTTTGTCACAATTCATTAGTCATTAGATCCCTGCCAGCCAACCCTATATTTCTTGCTTCAGGACTTGGAGTCAGTACCAGAAGAAGAGAAGCCAGTCATACAGTTTTTATTTACTTATTTAACAGTTCGGTTTTTGTTAATTAATTAATTAATTAAAACCACGTTCCTCCTTCAAAACAAATATCTGTTAAAATAAAGGCAGCAGCAATCGATAAAACTATTTAATTACCAAGGGCACACAGCAAAGAACAAAATCCCATGTAATAAAAAAAAATTGCATCAAACGGAAAGGCTTTCTTGGGGCACCATAAACCTAAGCTAGGCCATGGGTGCATTCTAAAGTCATAGCCCATCTTTCTGGTTGGGTCATGTGCATTTGCCCTGAACTGGGTCAATCAGGCAAGCCTATCTCATCAGATCTCAAAAGCTAAGCAGGATCAGCCCTGGTTAGTATGCAGGTGGGAGAGCACCGAAGAAGTCGACGGCCACCACGCAGAGGCAGACAATGGCAAACCACCTCTGTTCATCTCTTGCCTTGAAAACCTTACGGGGTCACCATAAATTGGCTGCAACCTGACGGCACTTTCCACCACCACCACATGTGCATTAAAGCAAATATTGGAGACCAGTTGTATTTTTGCTTGAGCTCTGTGGGCTGAAGTTCTTGGAGAGAAATCAGTCATGCTAGAGTCGATGAGAGAGCTCAGCCTTCACGAACCGAGAATAACCCTGTTCACATATTGGAGCAATTGCACACACTTCTTGCCTATACATGTATACACCTGTTTATAAGAAAGAGCAAACAAGGATTTACTTTACAAATGAAACTGGGGAGTAGTGTTTCAACCACATGTTAAGAACATAAGAACATAAGAGAAGCCAATGTTGAATCAGGCCAATGGCCCATCTAGTCCAACACTCTGTCACACAGTGGCCAAAAATACCAGGTGCCCTCAGGAGGTCCAGCAGTGGGGCCAGGACACTAGAAGCCCTCCCACTGCTGCCCCCTCCAGCACCAAGAATAGAGTGCATCACCTGCCCCAGACTGAGAGCTCCTATCTATACCTTGTGGCTAATAGCCACTGATGGACTTCTGCTCCATATCCTTATTCTAATTCCAGACCTTTTTTTTTTCTGTGTGGATACCTATTCCCTCCAACAGGGGCCTCACTCTCCCCCAACAGCTTTTCCTACATAGTCAGTAGACTTCCTGGGTTTGTAGAAAAATCCAAACAGTGAGGAAATCCCTTCAGGGACAGTTGAATTCCCCCCAAAAGCCCTTTGAAATGGCCTCTGCAGGGACCTGACTCCAGGCAGCATCGGTGAGAGATTAGAAAGTTGGGGGGGGAGGGGGAGGAGAGGCTTCTGACTGGCTCTGTCAGTCAAGGGTGGGGGGAAGGGCCCTTTCTTTCCAGGCCTCTTTCAGCCTTGGAGGGAGGGAGGGAGGGAGGGGGAGGGAGGGAGGGAGCCTTGGGGCCAGGCTGGGGGATTCCTAGAGGTTTTGGGGTGGAGTGCAAGGAGGGCAGGATTTGGGGAAGGGAGAGGCCTCAGCTGGGCATCATGCCACAGAATCCACCCTCCAAAGCAGCCATTTTCTCCAGGGAGACAGATCTCTGTTGTTCACAGATCTCTGGAGTTCACCCTCCAGCAGGCTCCACTTGGAGGTTGCCAACCCTAGGCCTGGCAGCAGTATAGGGTTGCCAGGTCCCCCACGGGCACTGGCAGGGGATGGGGGTAGTGGGGTTGCCAGCTCCAGGTCTGGAAACTCCTGGAGATTTGGGGATGGAGCCTGGGGAGGACAGGGACCTCAGTGGGGTACAATGCCCTAGAGTCCACCCTCCAAAGCATCAATTTTCTCCAGGGGAAGTTATCTCAGTAGTCTGGAGCTGAGCAGTAATTCCAGGGGATCCCCAGATCCCACCTGGAGGCTGGCATCCCTAGGCAGCACCCTCTGGGTGACTTGATACCACCTAATTTGCATGACTCAACTTGGCCTGGCTGCTTGCTTCTGTTCAGCAGCCACCCGATGAAAGCCAGCAGTGATGCAGCAGTTAGAGCCTCAGAGTAGGGTCTGCAAGACCCAGGTTCAGATCCCCATATTGCGGTGGAAGCTGACTGGGTGATTTTGGACCAGTCACATACTTTCAGCCTAACCAACCTCACAGGGTTGTTGTGCAGATAAAAAGGAGGTGAGAATAATGTAAGCTGCTTTGGTCCCCACTGTGGAGAAAGACTATAATTTTCCTTGGTAGAAGCTGTGGGGGAGGGGGTGGAGACAAAAAGCTGAAGACAGATAAAGGCAGATAAAGGTTAAGTTGGCTGTTGGGTGGGAAGGAAATAGGGTTGCCAACTCTGGATTGGGAAACTCCTGGACATTTAAGGGGTGGATCCTGGGGATGGTGGGGTTTGAGGAGGGGAGGAACTTCAGACCAGTATAATGCCATAGACTCCACTCTCCAAACCAGCCATTTCCTCCATGAGAACTACCATTGCCAGCCTCTGGGTGAGGGCTGGAGATCACCCAGAATTACGACTGTTGTCCGGGTGACAGAGATCAGTTCCCCTGGATAAAATGGCTGCTTTGGAGGGTTGAGTCTATGGCTCCACCCCCAGAAGGGAGAAAGAGTGTGAGATAGGTAAGGGTAGAGGGGAGGAAGCAAAGGTGTGAGGAATGGGATGACCATCCCGCAAGTTTCTTGCGGGTCTCCACTTGGGTTTATCTAATTCCCGCTTGAAACTGTCCATGCTTGTAGCTGCCACCATCTCCTGTGACAGTGAATTCCATGTGTTAATCCCTCTTTGGGTGAAGAAGTACTTCCTTTTATCTGTTCTAACCCGATTGCTCAGCAATTTCATGGAGTGCCCATGAGTTCTTGCATTGTGAGAAAGGGAGAAAAGTACTTCTTTCTCAACCTGCTCAATCCCATTCATAATCTTATAAACCTTGATCATGTCACCCCTCAGCCATCATTTCTCCAAGCTAAAGAGTCCCAAGCGTTTTAACCTCTCTTCATAGGGAAGGTGTTCCAATCCTTTTATCATTCTAGTTGCCCTTCAGCTGTATATGCATTGAATATAACATGAGAATTACTGAACACACATATAAAGAAAAATCAATTGTATACTTGTGTATAACTTGTGAACAGGGCTACTGTGTACCAAGAACTTTATTTATTTATTTACATAATTTCTATCCCGCCTTTCTGCCCTTCCAAGGGCTACCAAGGCCACTAACAATTTAAAATATCCATGATAAAATAACATTTTAAAACCATTAAGATCAACTCTGCCCAAATGCACATCATTAAAACAATTAAAAACACTTAAAATGCATACAAAACATAAAAGCAGGAATTAAATTATTCGTTAGGAAGGACGGATCTTGTACAATATTGAATGGATTATGCATCATAACCTGTCTTTCACAGGAAATCAACAACGCTGAGAGTTTCACCAGGCTGAATATTTCTAGGCTGAAATATTGGGCTGCTCTAGGTGACTGCTTCATCTACTGCTATATTCAGCATTGCCAGGCCCCCAGTGGGGGTGGAATGCTCTGCCCTGGCTTCTGCTTAGTGCAGTAGTGGGAGAAAAAAAAAAATAAAAAATGGCTGTAGTGCTGATGATGTAATGTTATTTTGGGGGGAAACCCAGAAGTGATGTTAGTCCTCTTTAGGAATCACTGGAAAACTCTATGGTTTTACCAAAGAGTTTTTGGCAAGTCCTAGAGAGTTGTGATGTCCTTCCTTGGCTTTCTGGGAGGTGACATTACCTCATCAACAGTGGTTATGCCTGGCAACCCTATGTACATTAGAGCTGTCTTTGTTTCTCTCTTAAACTTTGGTGACTACCCATACCCATATTCTACTGAGTATAATATTCATATATATCAAGGAGGTGATTGGGATTCCCTGCTCATGAAGGGCTTCATGCAAGTGCTCTGGTTGCACCTTTAAGGCTGCCGAGATGTCATGGCGCATAGACAACCGGATCAACCCCAACACTCCTCTCTATTTTCAAAAGTTAATGACAATTATCCCACCCAATGATATCAGACAATGGGCTTCTTCTCCCGCCATCCATCACCCTCCAGAAGACTCGCAGGTTTATCCTTTGTGATGGGACGATGAGCAATATACACAAACTCATACGCCTGTGCTGCAAATCAATTCTGCAGCAAAGTGGAAATAACTCTTGTTCCAATAAGACCTAAGGAGAAAAGAAAATATCCTTTTTCTGAATTTCCAACTTGCAGATAGAAAGAGGAGCCATCAATCATGATGGAAAGCTTCTATTCCGGAGAGCTGTTCTTTAAGGAAAACCCGATGAAATCGAACAAGACCAGAATATGTAAAGACCGCTAGTCCCCCCCCGCTATCGTGATTGGGGAATTTCCTTTCTTTTCTCCCTCCCCCTTCCTTTTTTGGCTTTAAATGTGAACCAGTAGCCTAGCAAAAGCATGTGCTCCAGCGAAATTTACTGTCAAAATGACTAATTAATCACATCACAAATGGCTATTAATCATACATTAATGAGATATTCCCTTTGCTTTGGCAAATGCGGATTCTGCAGCGATTCTTGCTCCTTGGTACTCCGAGCAAGCTCAAAGCATGCTGGACTCCATTAATCTTAGAGCGGCATGGGGTGTTTGGAAGTGCCCAGGAGCTGAAAAGAAGCAAATAGCTCAGACATTTAAGCTGTCCATATTTCACTGTGTAAATCTAGAAGCATTTAATCATTCCTCCAAGCCTTGTTTTCGGCCTCACCTCTTACAGACTTGTAAAGCCAATGAGTGCTTTTCATAGATTTCAGATAAAGGCAATAACAACCCATAGATTTCAATAAATGCAATCCTGTCCCTTGGGCAGACATGACAGTTTGCATGTTTCCCAGCAACTCGGATCTTGGCTTCAGTGCCCTGTTTGATATGGTTTTAGATGAGGGATATTTTAATTTTTTGCATGTAAGCTTTTAAGTGCTGCCTGGTATTAAAACCTGCTGTTAATCCCTACAATTAATATGGTATTATTGTATAATTTTTAATATGTACGCTCTTTATAGTCCGCCGTTCTCACTAGGCCTCAAGGCAGATTACGCAGAGTAAATCAATACAATCAACAGGCAGGAGCGATTGATAAATAAGGGGTGTAGAAATCTGGAATCGTCCAGAAATCTAAAAACAGAATAGAAGCAAAGCGTTAAGTATTAACATGAAGCATTAAAATGATGAAAAGCTACACAATTTGTAATCGGTGGAGTGTTGCCACATGGTGTTGGAGGAAAGTGTCAGAACAGACAACATCTGGTGTACGAAGAAGAAGAAGAAGAAGTAGAAGAAGAAGACAATTAGATAGGAGAGTAAGGTCAGCACCCGCTCTCCTGTTAAGTGTCATTCCTTGTCTGTCTCCAGATTGCTGCTCTCAGAGCAATATCCTGTTTCTTCTCAGAAGTTCCACACTTAATCTAGCCTCTCTCTCAGCCAGTGAGGTACTCACAACCCCTATCTCTGTCTCTCCTCTTTACTATAATGTATGTTAGTTCCTAACCAAACCTTTATCTACACTTTAATCAGGTTCTGCACTGTTGCTGTGTTAATTACTTTGCCAACAGAAAGTGCCATTGAGTTACAGCTGACTTATGGCAACCCCATAGAGCAGGGGTGTTGAACTCATTTGTTACGAGGGCCGGATCTGACATAAATGAGACTTTGTTGGGCCAGGCCATGTGCATCATAAAATGTAATGCCAGGTAGCGGAGATATAAACTTTATAAAGGGCACAAACACCAAGATTTTTTTTAATTTAAATATTTTTGTTGTTTGGTCGCACAGTCGAGTCCGACATGCTTAAAACATTAGCTCTGTAAGCTGCAAACCTACTTTTGATTTATTGAGATTCACCACAGGAATCTCATGCTCAGAGTTCTGAATCTAGGACCCAGGTTAAAACATGAAATGGCCGAGTGATTAAGAGAGTCTGGCAAAGCAAGCTACGATGCAGCAGCGGCTGCAGCAGAACTGGAAGCAGGAGATGGCCAGTTCCACTGTGGACCTGATGGAAGCCCTCTACAGGCCTGATCCAGCCCCTGGACTGCATGTTTGACACCACTGCCATAGAGTTTTCAAGGCAAGAGACATTCAAAGGTACTTTGCCATTGCCTGGCTCTGTGTAGCAATCCGGGACTTCCTTGGTCTCTCATCCAAACACTAACCAGGGCCAACCTTGCTTAGCTTCTGATATCTGATAAGACCAGGTTAGATTGGGCCACCCAAGTCAGGGATGAACACACAGCACAATTCTATTTACAGCAGCAGGCAGTATGAGCTATACACAGTAGTACAGACCATGGTCCTTCAGGCCCATAGCCAGAAGATTTTCAGTAGGGGGGCAAAGACCTGCTGGTAAATACAATTTATTATTGGATATATCACATGTTCAAACAGTTTAAACAAACCAATACATATCCATTTTTCTTTTATCCTCTCCCCCCCAAACAAGGCTTCCCGCAGTGCTCCAACCCCCTTAATGTCTCTCTTATTCAATTACATTTATTACTAAACTTATTTTCATTTACTAATGGTAACAATTCAAAAAACTAAATCTCTTTCCTTCTTCTCAATAACTATCAAAACAAATCAAACCACGTTTAACATCCCAATTTTTCAACAAATATTCTTGAAAGTCTTTCCAGTCTCCAAAAAAGGTTTCGTCTTCTTCGTTGTTTAATTTTCTTGTTAATTTGTCCATTTCTGCCATAAACAACGTCTTTTTAATCCATACCCATGTTTCAGGTACTTTATCTTGTTTCCAACATTGAGCAAAAGTCAGTCTAGCTGCTGTAGTCAAGTACCATAATAATGTTCTTTTGGCTACATTTATTTCTTCCATTTTAAGACCTAATAATAAGATCTGTGGGTCTTTCTTAAAAGTACATTTTAAATTTTTTTGTATCTCACTGTGGATCTCAGTCCAGTAGTTTACTGCTTTATCACATGTCCACCACATATGGTAAAAAGACCCTTCTTTTTTCTTACATTTCCAACATTTGTTAGACATAGTATCATTTATAATAGCAATTTTTTTAGGCGTCATATACCATCTGTACATCATTTTATAACAATTCTCTTTAACATTTACACAAGTTGAAATTTTCATTGACTTTTTCCACAAATATTCCCAAGATGTCATTAATATCTCATTATTAATATTTACCGCCCATTTTATCATTTGCTCTTTTACAATTTCATCCTCAGTATACCATTTCAATAAAACCTTGTACAGTTTAGAAATCATTTTTTTACCCTTCTCAAGCCATACAGTTTCAATTTCAGTGTTATTTTCTCTAAAACCATGTTCTCTTTTATCGGTCTTAAATAAGTCATAAATCTGTCTATACTTCAACCAATCATATTCAAATTCCACATCAAATCTGTCTTTTAACACAAAGTTTTTCCTTTCTAATTTTAAAAGACTTTTATAAGGTAGCCAATCTAACCCTTGATTTCTTGAATATGGATTAATCACTTCTGCTGGTACTATCCAAAGTGGTCTTTCTTCTGAAAAGAATTTTCTATATCTCATCCAAGTCTCGAACAGTGATCGTCTTATAAAGTGGTGTTTGAAAAATTTGTCTATTTTTACTTTTCCATACCATAAATATGCATGCCATCCAAACTTGTTATCATGCCCTTCTAGAGCCAATAACTTTTTATTCTCAAGATTAATCCACTGTTCCAACCATGTTAAACAGGCGGCATCATAATACAGTCTTAAATTTGGTAGTTGTAGACCTCCTCTTTCCTTTGCATCACATAAAATTTTCATTTTAATCCTTGGCTTTCTTCCTGTCCATACAAATTTAGATAGTTCTTTCTGCCACGTATCCAATATTTTCCTTTGTTTTAATATTGGAATAGTCTGAAATAAGAACATCAAACGCGGTAAAATATTCATTTTTACAGTTGCGATTCTTCCCAATAATGATAAATTCAAGGTATCCCATTTCTTCATATCTTGCTGAATCCTATACCAAACCTTTTCATAATTATTTTTGAACAAATCAATGTTTTTCATAGTCAATTCAATTCCTAAATATTTAGTCTTTGTAACTACTTCACATTGAATTTTCTCTTGGAGTTCTGTTTGTCTTTGTTTCGTCATATTTTTGCACATCACTTTAGTTTTACTTTTATTAACGTAGAATCCCGCAACTGATCCAAATTCTTCAATTTTTTCCATCAATTGTGGTATTTTCTCGATTGGATCTTGAATCATAAACATTACATCGTCTGCAAATGCCCTGTATTTATATGCAAAACCTTTCACTGTAAGTCCTTCAATGCTGTTATCTTTTCTTATCGCTGTCAGTAATATTTCCAGTATCCAAATAAACAACAACGGGGATAACGGGCAGCCTTGACGTGTTCCCTTTTGAACTTGGAAAAAATCTGTTCTTTCTTTATTTATATTCAAAGCTGCTTTCTGTTCTGAATAAATTGCCACAATCATGTTTAGAAAAGACTGTCCTATATTCATTTTTTCAATAACTTGCAGCATAAACTCCCAATTTAAATTATCAAAAGCTTTTTCCGCATCTAAAAAGAGGAATCCAACTTCTTTTTCTGGATGTTTGTCATAATATTCAATTGCATCAATCACCACTCTTAAATTGTCTCTTATTTGTCTATTTGGTAAAAAACCAGCTTGTTCTTCCGATATGGTATCTTTCAGATATTTTTTCAGTCTTTCCGAAATTATTTTTGCAAATAATTTGTAATCATTATTTAATAGCGATATTGGTCTATAATTCTTTACTTCAGTTAAGTCCAAACCTTCTTTGGGTATCAATGAAATATTTGCTTCTTTCCATGAATCTGGGATCCGTTTAGTCTTTCTTATCTCGTTTGACAGAAGTACTAAGATAGGGGTTAGCTCCTCCTTAAATTTCTTATAAAACTTTGCTGTAAAGCCATCTGGACCTGGAGCTTTGCCCGACTTTGCATCTTCTATCGCCATTGTCACCTCCTCCTTTGTTACTAAACCATTTAATAACTCTTTAATTTGTTTTCCCAGCTCTGGAACTTCAATAGTCTCCAAATATTTCTTAATTTTCTGTTGATCAATTCCTTTCTTTTTAAACAGTTTGGCGTAGTATTTGAAGAAGACTCTTTTTATGCCTTTCAGATTCATAACATCCTTTCCATCTTCAGTAATCTTACTTATAAAATTCCTTTCTTTTCTGTTTTTCAATTGCCACGCTAGAAATTTTCCTGGTTTATTTGCACCCTCAAATGCTTTTTGCTGTAATTTCTTCAAATTCCAGTATAGTTCTCTATTTAGTAGAACATTCAATTGATCCTGCAGAAAGTGGATCTCTTTAATAATCTTTTTCTTCCCTGGCCTTTTCTTTAATTCCTTTTCTTTTTGTCGAATTTTTTCATGGAGGTCGTTTTGTTGTTGCATCCTTTGTTTTTTGTCTTTAGAGTTCAGAGAGATAAGCAAACCTCTCATTACCGCTTTGTACGTGTCCCATATGACTTGTATATCAGTACCTTTGTCTAAATTCAGTTCAAAAAAACTTTTCATTTCTTTTTTTAAAGTTTCATTAATTAATTTTTGGTCCAATAAGTCCTCATTAATTCTCCAATATAATTGTTTAGGTTTTTCTTTAGATATCCAAAGTAAAGGGTTGTGATCTGAATTGGTTTTCGGTAAAATTTCTATTTTGTAGGTTTTTTGTGCCATCTCCTCTGACATCCAAATCATATCAATTCTAGAAAAGGAATTATGTCTGTTAGAATAAAATGTATAATCCTTTGTCTTAGGGTTCCACTTCCTCCAAACGTCTTCTAGTTTCTCTTGCTTCATTAGCTGGAAAATTTTTTTTGGCAGCTTTCCAACCGCCTCTCCACTTGCTTTGGACTTTCTGTCCAATACATTGTTCACTGTGCCATTAAAGTCACCTGCAAGGATTATTTGATCATAATTTAAACAGTCCAACTCTTTAGTCAAGTCATTAAAAAAGGTCTCTTTTGCACCATTGGGTGCATATATATTTACAAGCAATGTCTTTTTTCTATTCATCATTATTTCCACGCCAACATATCTTCCTTCTTTGTCTGAGAAGATTTGTTTAGGTTCCAATTCTTTGGTAATGTATATCACTGTTCCTTTTTTCTTAACTGCTGATGAATGAAATTCTTCTCCCAATTTTTTATTAATCAAATATTTATTATCTTGTTTTCTGATATGTGTTTCTTGCAAACAAATTATGTTACATTTTTGTTTCTCTAGCCAATGATTCACTAATCTTCTTTTGTTTGGTGAATTTAGTCCATTTATGTTCCAAGATAAAAATTTGTAATCCATAGTTGTTTTAGATTAAATATCTTTAAAATCATCAAAGTTGTTCTCTTTGAATCTGTACATGTCTCCTTCCGTTTTAAGTGTAAATCTCACCGAGTTGTATGCAAATGATAATCCATATGGAATCTCCCATCTAAACCTGATACTTATTTCTTTTAACCTATCTGTTAGTTTCTTGAATTTCTTTCTATCTTGTAAGATCGATCTCGGAATTTCTCTCAAAATTATTATTTTTTTCCCATTAATTTCCAACGGTTGTGTAAATTGCTTCTTGAAAACGTCTTCCTTCATTTTTGTAGTCACAAATTGAACAATCACATCTCTGGGTAATTGCTTTCTCTTGGCATAAGATGAATTTACTCTGTAAATCAGGTCAAAGTCTGGATTCAAATCTCCAACATCTTCCCCTATGTAAGTTGTCAACGTGTTAATTACTAAGGCCCGTAAATCCTGATCTTCCTCCTCTTCGATTCCTCTCAATCTCAAGTGATTCTGAATGGCCCTATATTCCAACATGGACTCCAGTCTTGTATTTTCTGATAGGGTTCTTTTGACTTTCTGTTCCATTTCTTCTGATTTTGTCACCAGACTTTTAACCTCTTTTTTAACTTCTTCTGTATCTTTTTTTATCCCTGCCACTTCTGTTAGTACCAGTTCTTTCAACTCTTCCATATTTTTTTCTGTACTTGGACTTGGACTTGTTCTATTTGCTCCAGTTGTATTTGCAGCTGTTGTTGCAGCTGTTGTTGCAGCTGTGATTCTATTAGTAGGGGGGCAAAGACCTGAAGCGGGGAACTTAATTAGACTACCACTGTTTAGGTTAGCCACTAAAGTAACTGATCTTTTGCCCCCTAACAATTTTTTTCTGGAGGGGAGTGCAGCCCTCTTGGATAATTCCATTTTGTATAGCTTGCCGAAAACCAGGAGAGTGGGAACGTTCCTGACTTGCTCAGACAGGCCAGTCCATAAAGTGGGGACCACAAAGGAGAAAGCATGTAACAATCTTTAATTGATTGGGGGGGGGGCTTTTAGGTCATGTTTGTTCTCTGTGACGTAACTGGAGGATGACTTTCACAGAGAACACGAGATTCCAGTGATGCCAGCATAAGGACACAAACTGAGGTCCCGCCTACATAGCACAGATATAAATAGAGTTTCCTCCTTAGGATGCTCATTAGTTTTACAACAGTCCAATTACCGAAGACGTTGGCAGCAAAGGACAATGAAACGTCTAGTGAGATAAATTCTTATCAATGAACACGGCCTGAAAGCCCCCCAAAATTAATTAAAGATTATTATGACACCAGCCATGAAAGCTTCAAGCTAAAGAGAAAGCATGTGTACGGGATTAGGTTTATTTATTATGCTAAAACACGAACCAGCCAAAGTTAAGCACCTGTATGGCCCACTGAATAAAATGGAGAACAGCCTAGATCTCTGCCATAGAAACCAATGGGTCATTAAAGTGCATGGTTAGATTGTGCCAACTTCCAACAATTAATTTGTTTGCTACAGCATAATACTTGGAGTTGCTTTTTAGTATATTGGAATGCATGGTTTAATCAGAATTTCCCAAGGGGAATATTATAGCTTCAACTATTTTTAAGCCAGATTTTAGGGATTGTTATGAGAAAAATAAAAACTTCCAGTGGATAATGACACAGAACTGCCTTATAGTTAATCAGATCAGAGGCTACTAGCCATGGTGGCTAGAGGGAACCTCCACATTCTAAGGCAGTCAGCCTCTGAATACAGGTGACAGGAGGCAACTTCAGGGAAAGGCACTGGCTTCTATGCCCTGTTATTGTCCCTCCAGAAGAACCATGGCCGGATCGCCCATTGGGCGAACTAGGCACTCGCCTAGGGCGCGCCGGCCTCAGGGGCACCAAATGGCGCCCCGCTCCCCCCAAAAAAGCCCCCCGCCGCCGCCCTAACCGGGCACCCCTCCGCAAAAAAGTGCCCGGCTAGGGCGCAAGTCGCCCTCCCTGTCCTCCCTGGGGGGGGGGAGGAGGAGGAGGAGGAGGAGGAAGTGGCAGGCGGCGGCCAGCAGGGTCTCCCTGCTGCCGTCGCCGCGGAAAAGCGCCCACCGAGGGCGTAAGTCGCCCTCCCCCTCCTCCCTGGGGGGGGAGGAGGAGGAGGAAGCGGCTGGCGGCGGCTAGCAGGGTCTCCCTGCTGCCGCCGCCGCAGAAAAGCGCCCACCGAGGGCGCAAGTCGCCCTCTCCCTCCTCCCTGGGGGGAGGGAAGAGGAGGAGGAGGAGGAGGAAGTGGCAGGCGGCGGCCAGCAGGGTCTCCCTGCTGCCGCCGCCGCGGAAAAGCGCCCACCGAGGGCGCAAGTCGCCCTCCCCCTCCTCCCTGGGGGGGAGGAGGAGGAGGAGGAGGAGGAAGCGGCTGGCGGCGGCTAGCAGGGTCTCCCTGCTGCCGCCGCCGCAGAAAGCGCCCACCGAGGACAGCAAGTCGCCCTCTCCCTCCTCCCTGGGGGGAGGGAAGAGGAGGAGGAGGAAGTGGCAGGCGGCCAGCAGGGTCTCCCTGCTGCCACCGCCGCGGAAAAGCGCCCACCGAGGGCGCAAGTCGCCCTCCCCTCCTCCCTGGGGGGGAGGAGGAGGAGGAGGAGGAAGCGGCTGGCGGCGGCTAGCAGGGTCTCCCTGCTGCCGCCGCCGCAGAAAAGCACCCACCGAGGGCGCAAGTCGCCCTCTCCCTCCTCCCTGGGGGGAGGGAAGAGGAGGAGGAGAAGGAGGAAGTGGCAGGCGGCGGCCAGCAGGGTCTCCCTGCTGCCGCCGCGGAAAGCGCCCACCGAGGGCGCAAGTCGCCCTCCCCCTCCTCTGTGGGGGGGGAGGAGGAGGAGGAAGCGGCTGGCGGCGGCTAGCAGGGTCTCCCTGCTGCCGCCGCCGCAGAAAAGCGCCCACCGAGGGCGCAAGTCGCCCTCTCCCTCCTCCCTGGGGGGAGGGAAGAGGAGGAGGAGGAGGAGGAGGCAGCCAGCCAAGGCACAGCTTGCCTGCCCTCCCCTCCTCCCTGGGGGGGAGAGGAGGGGGGCGGCATGGCTGGGTCTCCAGGCCCAACCGGGAGGTTGGGATCTGCCCCCGCCTAGGGCGCAGAAATACCTGGAGCCGGCCCTGAGAAGAACTGGTTGGCTACTGTGTAGGACAGGATGACGGAAGATGGACCACTGGTCTGATCCAGAAGGTTCTTCTTATGCTCTTATGTCTATCAACATAAGCACTGTCTACACTGATGGATAGCAGCTCTCCAGAGCCACAGGTAGAGGACTTCCACATTCCCTTTTTAAACTGGAGAGGCTGGGGATTCAACCTGGAATGCTCTGCATTCAGATGCTCTGCCACTGAGCCATAGCCTGTCCCCAACCATGAGCTGCATCATTTCCGTAATCCATACGAAACCTTTGTGCCTGGATGTGACCCAAACAGAATAAATGGATATCCGCCAGCAAGCCGCAGTGAGCTCACTATGTGTGTGTGTGTAGCTAGGAATGGAGTGAGCCAGGAAGGGGTGGAGCCTCTCAATGCAGAAGAAAGAAGAGATTGGATTTATACCCCACCCTTCACTACCCAAAGGAATCTCAGAGTGGTTTACAATCTCCTTTCCCTTCCCCTCCACACAACAGGCACCCTGTGAGGTAGGTGGGGCTGAGAGAACTCTTTTGAGAACTGCTCTTGAGAGAACAGCTCTGAAAGAACTGTGACTGGCCCAAGGTCATGCCAGCAGCTGCATGTGGAGGAGTGGAGAATCAAACCCAGTTTTCCCAGATTAGAGTCCACACTACACCAAACTGTGCAAACTGTGTAGAAAGCAAAGGAAAAAAGCAAGGCTGCCCTGCTGGGGAGCTTGAACCTGAATCATAGGCTCTTAAAACCTTGTTTAAAGCCGCGATGATTTATGGATGGAAACTGGTAAGGGAGGGAGACTTCCCCCCCCCCAAATTGTAAATTTTAGAATTCTTGTTTCAGGGCTGTGGTATCTAATGGGGAGTTCATTTGGGGCCTTCATCTTGGAAGCTGGTGCACGGAGTGTTCAGCTGGAGACTTCCTGGGCCACCGACAAGAGGAAAGAGAGGGACTCCGGAGGTGACAAACTGTGAAGGAAGGAAAAGTTAATTGTTTGGACTTTGAAAGATGACTACTCTGTCGTGTTACTAAGATCTATGTTTTTGATACATGATACGATGTTAAGTGAAAAGTAAAAATGTTTTAGCCTCTTTGAATTATTGCAAGATTCATTCCAAGTTCTGCCCCACAGAACCCACAAGCTGAGGTTACATGTGCTTTTGTGTATGCTTGGTGGGGAGGGCTATGGTTCCGTGGCAGAGCATGTGCTTTATATTCAGAAGTGACATAGAAGAGCCTATAGCATCTCCAGGTAAAGGCTCTTAGGTGGTGGGAGAGACCTTTCTTGGCCTGACAGTCACTCTGCCCATCAGAGAAAACAGTGTGGTGCTTGACTGTCTGATTCAGTGTACGGCAGCTCCGTATGACTGTATGTAGCTCAGTATACAGCTGATACAAACCAATTATTGTAGCGTTTTATTTTTACTTCTTCATTTTGTTCCCTGCTTTTCTTCCTGCTGAAGATCCAAAATGGCTTACAACATTCTCGACTTCTTTGTCTTATCCTCACAACAACCCTGTCAGGTAGGTTAGGCTCCACATGTGTGATTGGACCAAGGTCGCCCAGCAAGCTTCCGTGGCAGAATGGGGAATCGAACCTGGGTGGCTCAGTCTCTAGTCTGATACTCTAACCACTAGACCACGCTGGCTCCTGCAGTGAAGCCACCTTGAGCCAGTCTGGAGAGGCAGTGTAGAAACCTTCTAAATAAATACATGTTGCACTAGCCTCCTCTTGTCCTTGCCCCATTTGGAATAGCAGACTCCTATTTTCTTTTTTCTTTTTAATTATATTTATTTCAAGATTTTCCACCTATATACACACATAGTTCTACATACGATTACATACATTTTTTGAGTCATTAAGTACATTTACATGTCTTTTACCATAAGTTAAATATTCCGCTTTACTTTATATTTTTTTGCATGTTTTATCCAATTATAAACCCTTAACCATCTTTTCTCTTGCATCTTTTCTTCTTTAGCCTGTATTATTATACTCAAATTATCCGTCTGTGCTAGGTCTAACAGCTTTTCAATTAAATCATCTTTTGAGGGTAACATGTCCATTTTCCAATTTTTGGCCACTAATATTATTGCAGCAGTTAAAATATACACTAATAAATATGTATCTTGCTTATTATAACCTTTTGGAATTATATTCAATAAGTATGTTTCAGGGGCTAACACCACATCTACGTCTAAAATTTCATAAATGACTTTATGTATCATTTTCCAATATGATTGTACTTTACTACATTTCCACCACATGTGATAAAAGGTCCCCACACTCGATTTACACTTCCAACATTTGTTCGAAGTTTGCGGGTAACATTTTTCAATTCTGTCTGGGGACCAATACCACCTATGGAACATTTTATAAATATTTTCTTTATAGGAAGTGGCTCTCATAAATTTTACAGTTCTCCAAATTGTATTCCATTGTTCAATTTCTGTTTCTTTTCCCATATCCTGCATCCAGGAGATCATCACGGATTTGATACTTTCATCTAGCTCATACTCTTCTAACAGAAATCTGTACAGTTTCTGAATTAGTTTATCACTGGATGATAACCAGATCCTGTCAAGTTGAGTATTCCTATCTTCAAATCCCTTTAGCTTATCTTTACCATATCTATCTTGTAGTAATGTGCGTTCCCACTATGATAAATTAATTTGATATTCCTGTCTCAATTTTTCTTCTGTTTTTAAGGTTTTTAAGGTATCATTTTTTTTCTAACAGAACATTATAATTAGCTTTCTTATTTGTTATCAAGAGTGATGGTTTCACAAAAGCTTCCAATGATGACACCCATCTTGGAGTTTTCCTATAAAATCTCTCTTTTATCTCATTCCAGATTTTACTTAAAGCACCCCTTATTGCATGCTGGGTAAAAATCAAGTGTATCTTATCCTTTTCATACCATATGTATGAATGCCACCCCATAAACAGATCGTGGCCCTCTAGCGCCAATGTTCTCGTATCTTCCAACAGAATCCAATCCTATTTTCTATACCGACATTCTGGATAAATAATTCTTTGAGTTGAAAAGGCATTCTTCTGTCTTGTACGGGCCAAGGGCGGAAAGGGCAAAATGATTCAGCATTCAAAGCTATATGATGCCGACTCACAGGTCTCTTAGGCCTAGTTGCTGATTTTGAGTTGTTTTCTTCATTAATGTCTTCAGGCGAAAATGCCTGTAGATATTGCCCAGCTCTGACTTCACCCTGAACTGGCTTTCAGGAGAGATCTGTCTGTCTGTCAGTCTGTCACTGTCACTGGATGAGAGGGCAGAGCATAAGTAGTGTGACTGAATAAATTAACAAAAATGATTATTCTGTGGGAGAGAATACAGTCGAGGTTTAGCAAGAAAAGATTAATCTGTCGTAATCTGTTGTCACCTCTTCCATGTAAGACAAATAGCATTTCCCCCCCATAGCCTCCTGTGGATCCAGCATTCTGTTTATGACTCGGAAAAGCTGGTTGTTTCAGGGCACCAACTGCTTGCACCAAACAATTGGGATTGGTGTAGGCTATCTGTTGAAAGGGGTAAACAATAACATCTCTCTTACTTATTTTAAATGGAGAAGGTGATGAGGCCGTTCAATTGACTTCTGTGTAGCCAAACTCTCTGGCTGCCCAGACCAAAGAAACACTTCCGCCTTTCAATGTCAGAAGGGTCAGCTCGTCACCAGAAATGAGAATCCTATTTGAGTATCAGGTTAGGGTCCATCAGATTTCATCTGCATTTCTCTTTTCAGAGAGAGAGAGAGAGAGAGAGAGAGAGAGAGAGAGAGAGAGAGAGAGAGAGAGAGAGAGAGAGAGAGAGAGAGAGAGAGAGAGAGAGAGAGAGAGAGAGAGAGAGAGAGTAAGTGTGTACTCATTTGACAGTGCATGCATTGATGCACTAAAATTGCCTCTCTCTTTCTCTCTCTCTCTCTCTCTGTCTCTCTTCTTTTTTAATCCGGTCAGGAGAAACTGGGGGGGGGGGTGTTAGTTATAAAAAGGTCAAACACATAACTTTGCCGCTTCCAGCCGTCTCTATCCTTTTCTTTTGCAATTCTTCTCTCTGATTAAACGCCCAGATAAGTCTCGGCACTGTTGCCGGGCCTTTCACATTGAATGATTTTACGCATCACTTGCGGCTGGCATGGCTCAGAGCCCTGCCATCCCCACTGCGGCCTGCCATCTCGCCTTTCCAGGTTTGACACCCACAAGCCTTTCCCGGGAAGGGCAACGCGAGAGATGTGTGTGGGGAGGGGGGCGGACTGTTAGCACCCAGGAAGGGAAATACAAGCTACTAGAAGCACAACAGCCAAAGAGTTAGCTGGTCTGCTCAAAGCACAGTGTGAAATTCACCCTACATCTCATTCTGGAGTCCCCGATCTATTGACTCTCTGAAGAAACTGGCTTACCTGACAGGGCTGCCAGTTTCCAGGTGGGGCCTGGATATCTCCCAGAATTATTACAGAACTCCAGACTTCAGAAATCAATTACCCTCCTGCCCTTAGGTAGCCTACCTCTCAAGACGGTTGTGAGGAGCCCTGACCTGGACAGCCCAGGCAAGCTCAATCTTGTCACATCTGGGATGCTAAGCAGGGTCGACTGTGGTTAGTACTTGGATAGGAGACTTCCTTGTAATACCAAGTCAGGACGACAGAGGCAGGCTTTATTCAGCCACCTCTCTGAATATCCTCCAGGTCACCAGTAGGGGTCAGTCACCAGAGGTCAACGTGACTCCCAGGTGCAGACACATGCTCACACACACAAATACAAAAACACCCTCCCAAAAAAGATGGTTGTGAGGACTAAATGAAGGAGGGGAACACCACCTGGAGCTCCTTGGAGAACGAATGGGAAAAGATGCGACTGACCGGTAGGCCTTTAATTTATCTCCCAAGGCCAAACCGTTGGGCAAGATTCTAACAGGAGTCACTTCTTGGATGGCTGTGAATGTTACATGGCTCTTCGCTAGTCCTTTTCCAACACAGCTGACTGCAAGCAAACCAAGTTTTACAAAACTCCTGAAGTTCACCAAACTTTAAAATGTTTCCATTCAGACATGAAATGGAACATCTGAAATTCGAATATGTACCTCAAAATTCAACATATGGCGGTATCAGAGGGTGCATCTCTTGAGCCTTTTCAGCTTGGAGAGGGTCAAATTAGAGCCCTCCTCACCCGCGCCTCCTCTCTAGTCACCAGGGATGAATCAGCTTCCAGATCTTCCTGCTGAGCTTTCACTCTCTTTTTGTTCTCCGTTGAGCTGAATAAAGCCTTACAACAAGAAATAAGGATCTTTTTCATAGGCTGTAACATTGAAAAATCACCGCTGTGCACTCCAATATTGTTGAAATTAGGGAGGAAAACAGAGGGGTTTTTTGTCTCCAGCATGGGAAGATTTTTACTAGGGAAGATAGTGGTAGAGCATCTGCTTGGCGTGCAGAAGGTCCCAGGTTCAATCCCTGACATCTCGAGTCAAAAGGATCAGGTATGAGATGATCTGAGAGACTTCCACCTGAAATCCCGGAGAGCCACTGCCCGTCTGAGTTAACAGTGCTGACTTTACATAAACATACATAAGAGCATAAGAGAAGCCAATGTTGAATCAGGCCAATGGCCCATCTAGTCCAACACTCTGTCACACAGTGGCCAAAAATACCAGGTGCCATCAGGAGGTCCAGCAGTGGGGCCAGGACACTAGAAGCCCTCTGTCAGGCTCAAAAGCAAGTAGATCCAAGCATTCTTCAAACATAAAGAAGCTTTATTGGAATACAATGCTGTAACCCACAGTAATGCTGCTATTATCAGGAACGGAGACATGATATAGTGTGATGCAAAGCCAAACTAGCAAATGAACTTTTAGTGCGCACGCGGGAAACTCCCGGCGGGAAGATTACTTAATAGGCGGGAGTATCATCCCCCCCCACCACCACCCAGACACGTAGGACTGGAAGACTGAGGAACGCTCCAAAGCCTATACTCCAAGGCCACCATGATAAGACTAGGTGGCAGGAAAGTACCTCCCACATTGCAGCTGGCAACTACTACGCAAGCGCCACAGCGAAAGGCAAGCAAGCAAGCACACATAACAAAGCACAATGAACACAGTGTAAATGATAATACAGAACCTCTGACACCCTCCCACTGCTGCCCCCCCCAGCATCAAGAATAGAGGGCATCACCTGCCCCAGACTGAGAGTTCCTATCTATACCTTGTGGCTAATAGCCACTGATGGACTTCTGCTCCGTATGTTTATCTAATTCCCTCTTGAAATGGTCCATGCTTGCAGCTGCCACGACCTCCTGTGGCAGGGAATTCCATGTGTTAATCACTCTTTGGGTGAAGAAGTACTTCCTTTTATCTGTTCTAACCCGACTGCTCAGCAATTTCATGGAGTGCCCACGAGTTCTTGTATTGTGAGAAAGGAAGAAAAGTACTTCTTTCTCAGCCTGCTCAGTCCCATGCATAATCTCATAAACCTTGATCATGTCACCCTTCAGCCGTCATTTCTCCAAGCTAAAGAGTTCCAAGCGTTTTAACCTTTCTTCATAGGGAAAGTGTTCCAACCCTTTTATCATTCTAGTTGCCCTTCTCTGCACTTTTTCCAATGCTATAATATCCTTTTTGAGGCATGGTGACCAGAACTGTACACAGTATTCCAAATGAGGTTGCACCAATGATTTATACAGGGGCATTATGATACTGGCTGATTTGTTTTCAGTTCCCTTCCTAATAATCCCCAGCATAGTGTTGGCCTTCTTTATTGCAGTTACACACTGTCTAGACATTTTCATTGAGTTATCTACTACGACTCCAAGATCTCTCTCTTGGTCCGTCTCTGCCAGTTCAGACCCCATCAACGTGTATTTATATGTAGGATTTTTGGCTCCAGTGTGCATCACATTGCACTTGGCCACATTGAACCCCATTTGCCATGTTGACGCCCACTCACCCATCCTTGACAGATCCCTTTGGAGTGCCTCACAATCCTCCCTGGTTTTCACCACCCTGAACAACTTTGTGTCATCTGCAAATTTAGCCACTTCACTGCTTACTCCCAATTCCAAATCATTAATAAACAAATTAAAAAGCATCGGACCTAGTTCTGATCCCTGTGGTACTCCACTGCTTACCACCCTCCGCTGAGAAAGTTTCCCACTTATACTCACTCTCTGTTTCCTATTTATAAGCCAGTTTTTGATCCACAAGAGGACTTGTCCTTTTATCCCATGACTATTGAGCTTACTTTGGAGCCTTTGATGAGGAACTTTATCAAAAGCTTTCTGGAAGTCAAGGTAAACAACATCTATTGGGTCCGCCTTGTTCACATGTTTGTTCACTCCCTCAAAAAACACTGACAGGTTAGTGAGACAAGATCTTCCCTTACAGAACCCATGCTGAGTCTGCCTCAATAGTTTTTGTTCATCAATGTGCCTACTAATTCTTTTTTTAATAACAGTATTCACCAACTTACCCGGTATTGATGTCAGACTGACTGGCCTGTAATTTCCTGGATCTCCCCTGGAGCCCTTTTTAAAGATGGGAGTGACATTAGCTACCTTCCAGTCCTCAGGAATGGAGGCAGATTTTAAAGAAAGATTACATATTAATGTAAGGAGATCCACAAGTTCACATCTGAGTTCTTTCAGGACTCTCGGATGAATGCCATCTGGGCCTGGTGATTTATTAGTTTTTAAATTGTCCATCAGTCATAGGAATTCCTCTCTTGTCACCGCAATCTGATTCAGGTCTTTCAAACCCCTTCCCAAAATCAGTGGTTCTGGAGTGGGCAAGCACTTCTCATCTTCTGCAGTGAAGACAGAGGCAAAAAATGCATTCAGCTTCACAGCCATTTCCCTGTCATCCTTCAGTAGTCCTTTGGTCTGATTCAGTATAAGGCAGCTTCATGGGAGGAAGGCAAGTCTAATATGTTATCGGAAGGAAAAAAGGGGCCATTAAGCAAGGAAACCCAAAAGAAGATCAAAAAAGAGGAAGAGCGGGAAATCATCATAATCATTGTATGGCATTGTGTGCAGAATAGTCAGGAGATTCTAAGATCGTCTGGCAGCTAGAAGTTCTAGCTCTTTAGCGTTATATAGCACTGGGGTTTTTTTTTTGGGGGGAAGAGACATTTCAGAGGTGGTTTGCCATTGCCTGCCTCTGGGTTGCAGCCCTGGTATTCCTTGGAGGTCACCCTTCCAAATACCAGCCATGCTTTCAAGATCTGATGAGGTCAGGCTAGCCTGGGCTAACCGGGTGAGGGCAGAGCATGAAATGATTTCACTGGACTCAAGTGTGCACATAGACCAGCCCACTGGTCTCATCAGATGTGTGATGAAGGCACCAAATTCACTTGTTCTTCAACTGGCACCTTAATGCACTAAAAGCATTCATAGGAAAACTGTTTCCTATGAAAGTCGTATGAAAAGACAAAAACAAAATTGATTCCAGCATAAGCTTTCATGAGTCAAGAGCTCATGTCACGAGATGTGTGAAGTATGCCTCCATCAGGCAGATACATTTATAGTTAAAGTTATGTTGGAAAGAGGAAGGGGGAGATGTTACCAAGAAGGACCAACAGTCCAGTCACAAAAGCTGTGAAGTACTGTGGACTGCTGTGGATTCTCCACTATCAGTTCCTTAGGTATAATATCCACTATTTTGCATTTGGATAGAATGAAAGTGGTTTCTATCTGCAGTGCACATGTTTCTTACACGACTTTCCTATGAAGTGTTCCTACATCTTCTTGCTGGATGTTCAGCCATGCGGGCTGCAAAACAACTTGCATGTTTAAGACTGCTGTTGCTAAAAAGTCGCGTTGCCCTGTTATGAAAAATTTCAAAAGTTTTCCTTTTTAAGCATTGAAATGGCCTGGCTGCTGATGGGAACCAATGGATGTTAAGCTAAGGTTGCCAACCTCCAGGTAGGGCCTGGAGATCTCCCGGACTTGGAACTGATTTCCTGGCAACAAGAGATCAATTCCCCTGGAGAAAATGGCTGCTTTGGACAATTGACTCTATGGCATTCTGTCCTGCTGAGGTCCCGTCCCTCCCCAAGCCCCTCCCTCCTCAGCCTCCACTCCCAAATCTCCAGTTATTTTCCAACCTAGAGCTGGCAACCCTAATGCTAACATGCTACTAGCCAGATCTCAGACACCATTTTTCTGAACCTGGTACAAAACTCTTCCAAACCCTACCTCCCCTATCAGGTACACACAATTATGAATCATGACACAAAAAGTCAATCTCGTTTCTGGAACGTCATAATTAGTCTATATCATGATAATGGGCATGCAGTCTAGATTTGTGACCCTGTGGTCTCCTGGGTAAAACAGAGGAATTTTCTTTCATCTTTTGCTTGGCCCTCCCAATTGCCTGAAGGAGGAGGAAGAAGAAGTGAGTGGATTTATACCCTGCCCTTTTCTACCAGGAGGAGTCTCACAGCAGTTTACAATCCCCTTCCCTTCCTCTCCCCACAACAAACACCCTGTGAAGTAGGTGGGGCTGAGAGAGCTCTAACTGCCCTTGAGAGAGCAGCTCTGAAAGAACTTATGACTCATGCAAGCAGCTGCATGTTGAGGAGTGGGGAATCAAACCCGGTTCTCCCAGATTAGAGTCCACGTTCCTAGCCACTACACCAAACTGGCTCTCAAGGAAACCTTCCACATTTGTGGAAGGTCTTACACAGGAGTCTAAGCGCTAAAACTAGTTTCCCCTGGGGGCTAGCAAAAGGGAGAAGGAGTTGCAGGGAGGGGTTAAAGAATTGGATTCAGATCTCAAAGCTGACTGATGTGGCTTTGGAAAGAGGATAGCTTGTGCAGGTGCTGCTTGCTTCTGTGTGCTAGGAATGTGTACCAAATCCTGTGCATTTGGAACTAGATGGGATTGTTGCAAACATGCTATGGATCTCCAGTAGGGTTGTCAGCCTCCAGGTGGGGCCTGAAGATCTCCTGGTGTTACACCTGATCTCCAGGCAATAGAGATTGGTTCCCCTGGAGAAAATGGCTGCTTTGGAGGGTATTGTACCCTGCTACAGTTCCTCTCCTCCCCAAACCCCACCCTCCTCAGACTCCACCTCCACAATTTCCAGGTATTTTTTAACCCAGAGCTGCTCTGGTTAGACCTCACCTACAGTATTGTGTTTGGTTTTGGGCACCACAATTTAAGAAGGATATCGATAAGCTGGAACATGTCCAGGGGAGAGCAACAAAGATGGTGAGGGGTCTGGAGACCAAGTCCTATGATGAAAGGTTGAAGGAGTTGGATATATTTAGCCTGGAGAGGAGACAACTGAGAGGTGATATGATAACCATCTTCAAGTTCTTGAAGGGCTGTGATCTAGAGGATGGTGTGAAGTTGTTTTCTGTTGCCCCAGAAGGTCAAGACCAGAACAAACAGGTTGAAATTAAATCAGAAGAGTTTTTGGCTAAACATTAGGAAGAACTTCCTGACAGTTAGAGTGGTTCCTCAGTGGAACAAGCTTCCTCAGGAAGTGGTGGGCTCTTTTTCTTTGGTTGTTTTCAAACAGAGGCTAGATGACCATCTGACAGCAATGTGGATTCTGTGAATTTAGGCAGATTATGAGAGGGAGGGCAGGAAGGGTTGCCTCAGTGCTTAGTTCTTGTGGCCCTTTTTTAAACACCCTGGAGGTTTTTTGTCATCTTCTGGGCATGGAAAAGGGGTCACGGCGGTATTTGTGAATTTCCTGCATTATGCAGGGGGTTGGACTAGATGACCCTGGAGGTCCCTTCCAGCTCTATGATTCTATGGCTACACTAGTCTCCAGTGCTTTTTTGTCCTAAAGGAGGTGCGCCTTTCAGTGGCTCCAGCGAGATTCCCATTGGTCAGAGAAGAGCAAGACAAGAAAGTCCTACCTCAAAAAATTAGAATCTCTTGGAAGGGCTCTCTGTGAGAATCATTTGATCGAGAAAACATTTCAACTTGTGTGTGTGAGCGTGTGTTATTTTAATTAAAAAAAAAGAGAGAGGCCAAGGAGATCTTTTTAATGACCACTTTCCCATTCAAGTAGAGAAAATAATGACCAGAAAACAATATTTTTGCCGATGGCTCAAGGTAAACAGTTTCCCAGGGAGAAAGCTGAGGCAGCGAGGGACTTTACACAGGGCAGCCTTTGTGGGTTTTATGGATGCTCATCTATCAACTGTCAGGTTCTTTCAAAGGAACAGTGGTTATAATGTTTTCCCTCTGCACCTTTCCCATCGTGTTGGCTCAAGTTTGCCTGAGTAACCATCCGTCTTCCTGTTTGAATAGCCAAGGCACTTACAATGAGTTGGGAGATACTGATGCTAGTGCAGCTGTAGAACATTTGGGATTTGCTGCTGGAGCAGGCGGGGGGGGGGGAGAAGTGTGTAATATTTTCCAAAGGCTTTGATGCCGTTGGATGTCCTTACTGGTGTTTCTTTAATTTCCTGGACTTAAAATGGACTTGAAAGGCAAATGAATCCATTTCCTTCGGAGAAATCATAATGAAATTATCAAACGTGCTGGGAGAATTAAAATTGGAATCATCGGGACGGTCTACATTGCACTGTATATGTGCAGTTTCCTCTACGACCCATACAACCAGGGGTGGATTGGTAAGCAACAATGACCCTGGAAAGGGCCCTGCTCCCAGTCTGCCCTCAGCCCTGCCCCTAGGGTTGTCAGCTTCCAGGTGGTGGCTGGAGATCTCCTCAGATTACAGCTGATCTCGAGGAGACGAAGATCAGCTCACCTGGAGAAAATGGCTGCGTTGGAAGGTGGACTCTGTGGCGTTGTACCCCATTGAAGTCCCTCCCTTCCTCAAACCCCGCCCTCTACAAGCCTCACCCCCCCAAATTCCCAGGTATTTCCCAACCCAGAGCTGGCAACAACCCTGTGCCCCCAACAAAGGAGGTAAGGAGTAGACTCTTTGTGGCTTCCACCCAGTTTGCATCTGTCCACATTGAGTGGGGTGGTGGGCCATGGTGGCTGCTGGCTCCCTCGAGCTGGTGGCTGTCAGTTTCCGGCAACAGCAGCTACCACACCCTTTGCAAGGCCCGCCAGCTAGTGGCAGTGGTGGGCCCCATCCACTTCACATGGGATCACTCTGAGATCAAGGTGGCTCCAGTTGGGTTGTGTCCCCCTAGGCCATTAGGCCCCAGAACTTTCCCCACTGGCCAGTGTACTCCTGCATACAGCATATGTTTCTGGTGAAATCTATCAAGATGCCACTCTTTGGAAACATTCTGTGATACCACCCCAAAATAGTAGCATTTGCTTTTCAGCAAATCTACATGTCTGGGCAGTTGTTTCCATATGAGAAATATTTCAGATTGCATTTATTTAATTTTGAAACAGAATATGGACACCTGCCATTTTAGAGCACCATAGTTCCTTTGAATGGCATCTGTAAGGAATTCCCTGCATCCCTGATTTTGTTTGGGGGGGATATTAAAAAATGCGCAGGGAAGGTCTCCTGTAAATGCAAGGACACTAGGGGTGTGCATTCAGTAAAGCTGAACCAAAAAAAAAAAAAACCTGAAGAAAACTTTTTCGGCATTTTTTGGAGGTATTCGGCATACCGAATCAGATCCCATGAGCTGATTTGGCTGCTGAATATTAAATGCCACCCCCAAAATTTTTTTTTGTTTTTTTTCCCCAGCTTTCTTGGAGAGATACTGCTGCCTGCCTTTTCCCCATTCCCCTAGGAAACAATGTAGGATTGGGGGCACCCTCTTTGGATGCCCCTAGAATTGGACCCCCTGGTGCAATCTTTTCCAAACTTGGGGGGTCTTTTGGGGAGAGGATCCAGCAGCTACAGTACAAGTTTGGTGCTTCTACCTCAAACCCTGCCCCCCTGCCCCCCAGCCCCCTGAATACTTATTAGAATATTTTTGCCATTGACTACAATGGATATAATGGAGCCGAAAATTTTCGGGAATACTGAAAATTTTCAGGTACCAATAAAATACCAGCAATGGTATTCAAGTATATTCAGGAATCCCCCCAAAATCCAGCTTTATTATAGCTGAATCTGAAAACAACACGATTTCCACCCCCCTGTGCATCCCTAAAGGACCTTTCGATCTCGCTTCCTGCTCTAGGGTGTGCAGTTGGAGACGTCCAAGGTGAAAATACACCAACATTAGCTATTTCAGCTCAGCTTGGAAATACGTAACAAACAAAAAAAACCCACTCCTGGAATTTCAGGAGTAACAAAAAGTTACTTCCAGAAGTTAGGAGGAAGAATTTTTGGAATTTACAGGGAGGGAATAGGATGGTCAAGTCTGTGCTATCCTCCCCCCTAGCCCCAGCTGGAGAATGGTTGCACATTTGCCAGACCAGTACACAAGCTCCCTGTTCCCTGTCATGGCTGGTAGGGCTTCAGAGGGCTTTGTGAGCATCTGGAAGCTTTTGCAAATCTCCAGACTCTTCCAAAGCTTGATGAAGTCTTGGGAAGGCTTATGAAGTCGTGGCCAGCCACAGTTTGCAGCTACAAGCTCATGGACTGGCCTGGATGCATACCCTTACCTTGCCCTGACCTGAGTAGTCCAGGCTAGCCTGATCTCATCAGTTCTCGACCCCGGCAAGTATTTGGATGGGAGACCTCCAAGCGATACTGGGTCATGATGTGGAGGCAGGCAGTGGCAGATTACCTCTGAATGGGTGTGATCATATATACCGGAAGCCGCGGCAGACATGCAATTCCCCCGCGGATTAAAGGGATGCGATCAGACAGACACATCTGTCCGGTGTCCCGGAGTCGGTGGCGGGGCGTCGTTTCGCGCCGCAGTAGTGTGATAAAAAGCTACTGCCGAAAACTCACTATTATTGGGAACTGCGGGCACATGGCGGGAAATATGATTACGCAAACGCGCTTCATTGCAGGCAGGGCAAACTGCCTTGCTTCCTGCCCACATTTTCTCCCTTCTGTGAGACCGCAGCCAATGTCTCTTTTCTTGAAAGTCCCATGGGTCCCATAAGTCAGCTGTGACTTGACGGCACTTTCCACCACCACAATACCCTTACCTGGGTCTGCCGAAATGTTGGATCTGTTGTCAGAAAAAACCCTCATTAATGATTTTTCATATATCAAGGTTGTCAGGGTCCCCTTAGCTGCTGGCAGGGGGTGGTAGGGTTGCCAGATCCAGGTTGGGGGAATCCTGGAGATCTGGGGGTAAAACCTGGGGAGAACAGGGACCTCAGTGTGGTACTCCCCCCCCCTCCAAATAACTCAGGAGGATCTCCTCTCTTCCAGTTTATACTCCCAAAAGGCCTGCAAGGTTGGTTAGGCTGAGAGGCACTTGCCAGAGGCCACCCAGTGCATCTTTTAGTGTGTGAGGGGAGAGAGATTTGGGGTTTGCTTTGTTTTGGTTTTAACTGGATTTTTTTAAGTATTATTAAAAGATGGGGTATAAAAATGTTTTAATAATAAATACATAATAAATAGATTGTAATGCTATATGCACAATTGACTATTAGGCTATGAGAGGAGAAATATTGGCAGATCTTTTGTCTCAGGGTACAAGTATTTTTTTTAATTTCATTTCATTTTTACAAAATTGATACCCCGCCTTTCTTCCCTCTTAAGGGCCAACAAGGCAGCACCTAAATGCTATTCATGACTCTTCCTCTCCTCTTCTTGGTACTGGGTTGGATCAAGCCAGCTCAGTTTCACTTAATTCTCCTCCTTACCACAACTCCCGTCCCACATGGCTTTTGTCCACACGGGTCCTGTGATCCCAAGCACAGCCTTTTGGGTAGTCAAAGGGGACCCTTCCTTCCTTCCTTTGCCACCAGTGCAAGAACTGGTTGGATCCAACCCATTGTTTACTTTAGCACCGATACACGGGATGACATCACTGAACTGTGCAGTTCTCCTTCCTCACTGCTAACATGAGACAAGGCAGAGAAACAGTGCCAGAACATCACTGCACACCTCAGGCACTGCCAAGAATATGGGAGAAGCTTTTTTTTGTAATGTCTAGTTCTGCCCTAAATGCAAACAGTAAAATTTCAGTTCCATCACTCCCTGCTCCATTGGGGCTGTGGGTGGGTGGGAGCTACAGCATGCCTGCTCCTTCCCTTCTCCTCCATAAAGTCCAGGGCCCAGAGCCACAGTAAACCTCCTTCTTAGTTGGGAGGACAGGAGCCAGGGCAAATTTGATCCCTCTCTCCCCCATCTGTCAGGGGCTAGCCTCTTCTTCCTTACGTTCCCCTTCCATTTGGAGGCAGGGCTGGGGGTGGGCCAGGGGTGGGGCCATTTTTGTCCCCCAGTCTGTCTCTGCTGTCTCTTCTGCCACGTCTAGACATACAAGATGTGTGAGACAATGCTATCCCATATCCAATTTTTCTCTTCTAGTCCACTCATTGGCTTCCATTTTCAGGGACAGGGAAACCTGGAATGTGGTGACACTACCAGGCCCTCTGAGAGGCCTAGGCCACTTTCTGCTTTTGAGACCCCTGGCCATAAGAAAAATAAAAAAATGATGATACCTGAAAACAAAATAAACCACCCCAAAAAGAGACTGAGACATAAATTGGGGAACTTATCAAGTATGAAAAAATTATCAGGTGTCTAAATTTGAGGCCTCCTTAGAGCTTACGGCCCAGACCAAATGGCCCTGCTGCTCCTCCTCCCCTGATTGGTCCCAGATGTTAGTTACGTCAGTACATGTTTTGTATTATTAGAGAGTACAGGAAATAGTGAAGGAGGAGATGTGGGAGTGGGTGCTGTTTTCGATGGCAGCCATGTATCTTTTGTAGTGTTCCATTAGGACCAAGACTGGCATCAAGACTCAGCAGAGCTGGGCTTATGACTTGGTAGAGGGACCACCACCATCTCTCATCCCATCTCTAAAAGGCAAACATGGTTGCAGTCAATGAAATATAGCACCAAAAGACCCATGCTCCATTGTTTGTATCAGATGTTCTTTCCATAAGGTAGGGCTGCCAGGCAGTGTCTGACAACCAGCAGGAGGATTGGGGGAGCAGAATCCCAGGGGGAAAGACATCTAATTACGGGAAGTTCTTACCATATGATTTCTGGTGATTCCTTGAGCTACTTGGAAGTGACAGCATGAAGTTCTAGGAATTGCTGCAAACTCTATAGTAAAACTGGAAGTTCTTTTCATAGAGTTTCCAGTGATTTGTAGAGCTATCCTTTGTCACTTCCGGGTAGCTTTAGGAATCACTAGGAACTCTGTGGAAAGAACTTTCTGTAAGTAGATGAGGCCTTGTTTTTCTTTTTAATTTTTCTCCCATCGCCATTAAAGCTTCCTGGGGGCAGGGGATTCCCACACCCCCAGTGGAAGCTTGGCAGCCCTACCATAAGGAAATGGGACATTTCCCCTCAGGTGACACAACAACAAGAGCAGGGAAATAAAGGAAATAGTGCGGAGCTGTATTTGGGGCAGGAGAATAGGAAGGGAATAATTTGGAGGATAAGAAGAATGGACTAATAATGGGAGCCCTCTTGTTCCCCAGGGCTCACAAATATCTGCAACACACTCTGGTTCTGATCATACAGTACACCGCAGAATTTTGTACATGTGGCGTTATTTTGCACATGCACCCAATTTTTGGAACAAGGTAGTGACTTCCCTGCTTTCTTTATTTTATCATACTGGAAAATAGGAGCACCTGTGGTTATTGTAAAGATAAGCTCATTTGCATCTTTCAGCTTCTGCCTTTCAGAACTTCCTCTTAGCTTCTGAGTCTTCTTTAAGATTATGCAGCGGGGGGAGGGGGGAGAGAATAAAAATGACAGCGGAGGAAGAAGTCTCCAGCGCCAGAGATGCCCTCGCCAAAACAATAGATATTAAGCCAGAAAGACTTCCAGCCTCGCCTGACAAAGCACCTCCCGGAGGAGTACAATGCCGTCAATGTTGCTTTAATTAAATTTAATGCTGTGTGAAATGCACTCGGAGAAACTTTGATGAATGACTGGGGCAATTCACACAGCTCACCAAAGGGCAACGAGCCCTTGCCGGGGTGTCAAGGCAGGATGAATTGGCTAGTACAGGCATGTTTATAGACTGCCTAAGGAACCTTGTATCTGTGTGGTAATGTCAGAGATAATGTTATGATTCGCCGGACCTTGGGGGGGCTTTGATGACACGGTTAATGAGATGTCCCATGGAGGGTCCCAGCAGGTGTCTCCCAGACCTCCCACATCAAACGACCACAGCTTGGCCCCTTCAGAATCTGCCAGCCTCCAAATCCCTCAGCTGGGCTTTTCTTTCCTTTGGGCCATTTTTCCGTTTTCTTCCCCCCCTTTCTGTCTTTCTTCTTCCCCTCCTCCCTTCGTCAACATTAACTTTGTCTGGCTGCCGAAATCCAAAAGTTGTTAGTTCTTAATTTGGTTTTCGCTTTGACCTGCCTAGACAATGGGCTTTTCTTTGCATTTCTCTAGAAAGACAAACACAAAACTGAACTTAAAAAGAGAGAGAGAGAGAGAAAGGATAAAGATGGGTAATGGGAAGCCAAAGGAGATAAAATTTTTAAAAGAGGTAATAGAGGAGAGATGGGGGAGGAGAGGAGAATGTTACCTCTGTGTAGACTTTGGTTGCAAAGCGATGAACCATGATGTGAAGAATGAATCTTTTATTTGCTTTGTGCCTTTCAAGAAAATGGGAGGGAAAGAGGAATATAGAGTTGGATCCAGATATTAAATCAAGGTGGTTTTCAAAAGTTGGTCATCGGCTAAAAGAAAAGGTTGTTCATAGAAACATGGGGGCAAGGGGAGCGATAGGTTTTTGCTAAAAATGATGTGAAGTAAACATGTTTTGCAATAAGATATCCAGTGCTGCAAAAATTCCCAGGACAGGAAATGGACTCGTATGATTATGTCATTTTAGGGGGATGTACATCAAAGGGAACCCATGACTATCTTAAATGACCGTTTTCAAATCTTAGGGGGGGGACCCTCTCTTCACCTTTGATGTTCTGCTGTAATGTTTTACACTAATAATGGATAGCAGATTTGAACAAATCTGTGAAGCACTTGGAGCCCCAGGCAGAAAGGACTAACCCCATACTATGCGGACTAGGGGACGCTGCATTTTACACAAACAGGATGGAAAATGGTAGCGCTATCTTCACATCATTGGAGGAAAAATTGAAATTCTTTTAAATTTGCTATGTAGCACCATGCAATTAACAGATCGTGTATAAAGCTCCATGGCTGCAATCGTAGGCATACTTACTAGAGAGTGACCCCTGTTGAACTTCATGGAGCTTACTTTTAAGTAAAAACATGCATAAGCCCTGGCTGCAGAAGACATGAATCACCTGTAACAAGGGCTCTGTTGAGACCTGGTAAATGGTGACATTTGGTGTCATGAGCTGAAATCTCAGTCCAGCCACTGGTCCAGTGGTTTGCACTGCGGCTGGCGGATTGTGTTCTCTCAGGACCAAACCATACATGAGATCCATGATTAAATCATCTTTCCTTTTTAACAGTGAAACAGGTGAGTGGACTCCAGATCTGACTGACACAGTCATGCTGGGATTGAGAGCATTTAACCCTTTCCTTCATGTCAGTTCTCCAGTCTAAATCACCTTTCCAAGCTCCCTACAGATTAAAAAAACACATCCAAGCCACTGTTTTCTTTTGGTGCTATTAGTAGCTTCAGGGCATGATTTGTATCCCTTGCTTCATAAAGAGTGAGCCCTAGAATTTGGGTGGCCCATCCAGAGACTAAGAGTGAAAATTTTTATGCCACGGTAAGGATGAATTACAGGCAAAATGAATCTTGAAGCTGGGACTCTTCAGCACATTTTCATAAA
This sequence comes from Gekko gecko, assembly GCA_029375565.1. Lineage (NCBI taxonomy): Eukaryota > Metazoa > Chordata > Lepidosauria > Squamata > Gekkonidae > Gekko > Gekko gecko. Next base: position 109,411,316 of record JAPDNY010000010.1, on the reverse strand, counting down.
TCAAATTTTCTTACAACTTGAGCTTCTTTTCTTCAGCATTCGCAATTATAAATCTAGCAGGATTTGCAAAAGAAGAAGAAGAAGTCCAAGGCATCATTGTGGAGAAACTGTTTTTAACTGTGTTAAACTGCATTTAGTACTGAATTTTGCTTCATTGTGCTTAAGACTGCAATGATTTTTTTCCCCATTACAGCTTTTGGAATCACCAAAGGCTGTTTTGTTTGGATGGAAATAAACTATTTTGATTTTGCAAATATTCACTATCCTGTTTGATCTCACCGTTCTTCCTGGATCATGTAGCTTGATCCATCTGCTATATCTTTCTCCTTTGGTGGATCTGTCACATGGGAGATCTTACCAAATCAGGAATAATGCAGTGAGCGGGATGATGGCACAATGCTACTTAACCAATTAGCTCTGGCTATCTGATAATGTCACTGCTGATTTTTAATATATAATATTGGCGTGCCATGTGTAGACAGACAGACAGACCCTGCTTTTCTCCCCAGTGGGGACACAAAGCAGCTAACAACCTCATTTTCCCTCCTCCATTTTATCCTCAGAACACCAATCCCGTGAAATAGACTAGGCTGAAAAAGAATGATTGGCCCAGGGTCATCCAGCATAGTTTCATGGCAGAGTGGGGATTTGAACCTGGGTCTCTCAGATCCTAGTCCAGCATTGTAACCACTAATTATAATTAATAATTATCATATGGCAGTGGGTATAGTATAGCCAGGAGATCCGAAGATCATCTGGGACTCTGGGAGCCTGAAACTCTAGCTCTTTTTGTGTTGAGCTAGGTTTGTTTTGGGGGGGCTGAGAGAACTGCAACTGACCTAAGGTCACCCAGCTGGCTGCATGTGCAGAAGTGGGGAATCAAACCCGGTTCTCCAGATTAGAGTCTGCTGCTATTAGCCACTACATCAAACTGGCTCTCATGCTGCAACCTCTATACCATACGCTCACCTATCCCTCAGTCATCCCTTTCATTTGTCTGGTTATCAGCTTGCCAACTGCCCTGGAGAAAACTGTTCTGCCCCTTTAATAGAGGTTTAATAAATAGAAATGAACCATTGAAGCTTTTCATGGCATCATGTTAAATTAATTAATTATCATATGGCATTGTGTGTAGAATAGCCAGGAGATCCAAAGATTGTCTGGAAGCCACAAGTTCTAGCTCTTAGCGTTATGCTAGTGGTGAGCTATACTTGTTTTTAAGGGCTGAGAGAGATCTGATAGAACTGTGACTGGCTCAAGGTCACCCAACTGACTTCATGAGGAAGAGTGGGGAATCGAACCTGGTTCTCCAGATTAGAGTCCACCACTATTAACCAGTTCACCAGACTGACTCTCATCCCATTTATTTATTTATTTTCAGTACCACTGAGTTTCCTGTAAACAGGGCTCAGGGAGGTATACAACGATAAATAAAAATAACAATATCATACAAGTTAAAACATTAAAATTACAATAAAATTTCTGTATCGATTTAATCAGTCAATTACCATCTAACTTTTAAACTGGCCCATCTAGCTGCCCCTTTAATATTGTTTGGATATGTAAGCAATTATTACCTGTTATTATTTGGATATGTAAGCAATTATCACCCATTAAATAATATCAGTTGATAAGTGCTTGCATATCCAACCAATATTAAAAGGGCAGCTAGACAGACCAGTTTAGAAGTTGGCAGACCTATGTCTCCACTTCACAGTAATCTCAGACAAACTATTTATTGACCGTGCTGACCTGGCTACAGTGATCCATGTGATGGTCACCTCGAGACTAGACTACTGTATTGCTCTCTACATGGGGCTGCCTCTGTCATGGATCCAGAAGCTGCAGTCGGTGCAGAATGACGCGGCCAGGCTGCTGATGGGCCTCCCTAGATGGGAGCACATCCGGCCTGTGCTAAGGTCACTGCACAGGCTACCAATAGCATACCGAGTCCACTTCAAAGTGCTGGTTCTCACCTTTAAAGCCCTATATGGCCGGGGTCCAACATATCTACGGGACCACCTTTCCCTGTATATACCCCAGAGAGCACTACGGTCTGGGTCGCAAAATCGTTTGACCCTCCCTGGCCCAAGGAAGGCCAGGCTAGCTGCCACTAGAGCTGGGGCATTTTCAGTGGCGCCCCCACCTGGTGGAACGAGCTCCCAGAGGAGATCAGGGCCCTGCAGGACCTCTCTCAGTTCCGCAGGGCCTGTAAGACAGAGCTCTTCCACCAGGCATTCAATTAGGAGCCGCCGCCATTGGAGTGCCCAGCCCATAATGCTACGATCGAGCAGCTGCCTGAATGCCGTTGAGCGGCCATAGACCGGGAACATCTAGTGTTCATTATCGAGCCATGGCCATCGGAATTGACAAGCAAGAAACACTAGCATCTCCAGATATTGTTGAAACATCGGTTTAATGGTTTTAACCACCGCCAGTATTTTATATTCTGTATTTTGTAATTGTATTTTACATTTTGTATTTGTAATGTATTGCTTAATTGTTGCATTTTAACTGTGTTTTATTTATGTATTTTATGTCGACTGGAAGCCGCCCTGAGCCTGCCTTGCAGGGAGGGCGGGGTATAAATCTCATAATAAACAAACAAACAAACAAATAAATAAATCCAACCTTTCTTCCATTGTGGAAGTCAATGGGTTCATAGGCCTCCTAGAAGGTCTTCTATCAGCTACTGGTCAAAATCAGGCCTGCATAGTTATACCAAGGTGACTGTAGCATGAGCCTTCCAACCATACTTGGGATTTTTGTGGACACAGCCATGTTTGTACTGGAATCCTGTTTTCAGTAACAATGCCAGAAATGGCTGCTGATCAGACAAAATCTGGCTGGAGGATTCAGGCCTTGCGTGTCCTGTTCTCCTAGTCGATGAGAAGAGACAGTGGTCAAACTCTGTGTTTCTGGGGCCATTTTTTTGTCTCTGCATCTGTAATCTGAAATAGCGACCAGGGTAGATGTGCTACAAGTTAAATGCCATTTATTTAATAAGTTCCTCACTTCTGGCTAATGTTGTTATAATGGAGTCAAAAACCAGACTGTAGAAGAAGCCCACGCCGGTCTTGGTTTGGTAAATCGTCTCCCAAGGAGAGCAGGCTGGCACGTTTTCTGAGGCTCTAATCTATTTTTAAATAGGTCTCAAATTGTAGCAGCAGCCACAATCTCTGCTGCAGTTAATGGGCTGCCAGAGTCCCTGTTATCTGAATGACTGTTCCCTGGATCAGAAGTTAAAGGCGTCATGTCATTGTCACTGGGTCAATGGCAGTAAGTCTAACAAAGATCCTTGAAGTGCCCCAGAGAGTAGAGCATCTGGCATCCTTCGGCAAGGTACCAAGGTCAGTGTTGAATGCAGTATGGCTGTACACGTGCTCCAACATTGCACCAAAGAAAAAGAGGGCTACTCGGATGTATGTGTGACACCCCTAGTTCTCACACCAAAGATTACGGCCCGGGCAAGGTTCTCCTTTTCCTAGTGTATATTTTATGAATGGTTTACTATTCACTCAGTTAATACACTAACCACAACCGTCCTTTCCCTGTGGAAGCAGTGCCGCTGCCCAGAGAGAGCAGAGGCTGGTGTTGCAAAGCAGCTGGTCTTAATTCCATCTGGTTTGCAGTTGCTTCATGATGCCTTGCCTACCCATGATGGTGGACATCACAAGTCCCAAAAGATGGGAACCGTTCCTGGTAATTAGGGGTTAGCTCCTGCCAGGTTTTTTTTTTTTGTGCTCAACCTACCCAGTTCCCTGCTTTATTGTCCCCTTTGTCTTGCACAATTTTTGTCCATGCAAGTCCCATGATCCCCAACATAACTTTTTCAATGATCAAAGGGGCCCCACTCCTCCCTTTATTACCAGCAAAAAATCCTGGTTCAATAAACCAGGGTCAACTGTATCATGTGTGGCTATCTGGGATGTAATTAGCTTGCAAATTTCAAATGGGACACTGAACCTTACAAAAAAAAAAAAAAGCTTGACTGTTAGTCAAATATTTGAAATTGGATTGAGAATTTTCTTTGCAGGGTGAAAAATGCTCTCGCCCTGATTTCCCTTTCCATATTCCACTGCCGTCATCTTTGTTGGATGTTTGTGTGTCAACCACTTTTTGTTGTCGTTGTTGTTAACGTCAGCATCCTTTACAATTTTCTCTGAGCCATGGGGTAAAGATGTGCTCCCCCAAGGTTCCATTTAGGATACTTTCCCCATCATGTCCAATGACAACTATACCATGTAATGATGTCACATTTGCCTGCCCAGGCCCATATCACTGGATACCATCATCAGGAAGCAAGGAAACGGGGAATGCCATAAAATGAGATGATTTTTACCAGATGATTCAGAGGGGAAAAGGGATGTAAATGAACAGTTGCCAGTTTTAGAGACAAGGGCGAATTTATATAATGTCTATTTCAGTCCACACTGTAGGGTGGAAAATGATCTCTCTATGTTCGGTGAACTTTTCTAACTCTGGGAGACTTTCATCAAACTTTTCCAATGTATTTTTTTTTTTTTTGCATGAAGGGTATTTTTGCATTCAGTTTTACTTGTGTGACTTGAAATTCATCTCCAGACTATGATCTAATAGCCATAATTACCTTAGGAGTGTGTATAGTAGCGGCTCAGTTTGTTTTCTTTTCAACCAAGGCGAACGATTACAGGTCTTGGCCTCACTTCAGGGATCAGCTCTGATGCCAGGGCCAAAAACAACAACCACCTTTGCAGTCTGGCAAGGCAAGACCAAATGAACTTAGAAGAATGCTTGATTGAATTAGACCAAGGGCAAGAAGGCAATGCCCTCTGAGTCGGAATATCACCATTGGCCTGCCGAAGCATTACTCTCAGGATCTCTTTGCACAACTACACAATACAGGGTAGTCATGGGCTAGGGCTGGAAAGAATCTAGGATGAGTCAGTTAGGCTGACCTGTTGCCACGGGGATGCTCGATCAACTGCTGGTTCTGCTCACAACCTGCTCACAAGTTACAATCACCACCAGAATCGAACATTCGATAATTTGCCGAACATTCAATAATCTGTCCATTGACCTGCTCCAAGACTGCGAAAAAGATGATGGTGCTCACACAGTTACATACTGCTTTGCCACAGCTGCCTTGTTCATGCACACCTAGCTGCCAGTGCCGTATGGACTATCACTTCCAGTTGTTATAAGGTCCATTGTTAAAAACAAAAATTTACAAATTGCAGTTCAAAATGCAACTGATTTACTCATTTGGGGTTTCAGAGTCCCTGAAGCTCAGATTAGGCTTGCCATTAGCCCACTCATAGTGGGTAAACCTCTGCACTTGGCCCCAATCCTCTGCTTTCAAGAAATTGAGAAGTGAGAGAAAAAAAGTCCAGAAAATGGCTCCTGTAGGGATGCTCTGTGCACAAAACACTGTTACCTTCCCCACTGAAGGTACTTGCATTCTATGCACCTCAGTCATGCCAGCCACATGACCACAGAGACATCTTCAGACAGTGCTGGCTCTTCGGCTTGGAAATGGAGATGAACACTGCCCCCTAGAGTCAGATACAACTAGTTTTCGAGCAAGGGAAACCTTTACCTTTACCTTTAGGGATTCTCTATGAATTTCCTCATGTCTCTATGGTCTATTGAAATTAGTGGAAATTCCTGGAGTGTCAACTGGAAATGATGTCACATTGTTCCCAAACTCCATGCTCCCCAGGCACTGCTATCAAAATCTTCTAGTGTTTGCAACATTGAGACCTCTACATAAGCAACAGAAACGCTATAGGAACTAGTGGTTAATACACATAGAATCATAGAATCATAGAATGATAGAGTTGGAAGGGACCTTGCAGGCCATCTAGTCCAACCCCCTGCATTCTGCAGGAACACAGCCGAAACCCCTACATACCTACAACATACCCAAAAGATGGTTGTCCAGTCTCCTCTTGAAAACGTCCAGCGAAGGAGCATCCACCACCTCCTGAGGCAGTCTGTTCCACTGCTCAACCACTCTTACAGTCAGGAAGTTTCTCCTGATATTAAGCCGGTAACGACTCCCTTGTAATTTCCACCCATTAGATCTAGTCTTGCAATCTGGAGCAAGAGAGAATAGATCCACTCCATCTTCTACATGACAGCCCTTCAAATACTTGAAGACTGCAATCATGTCCCCTCTAAACCTTCTCTTTCCCGGGCTAAACATACCCGACTCCCTCAGCCCTTCCTCATAAGACTTGGACTCCAACCCTCTCACCATCCTGGTCGCCCTCCTCTGTGGTAAATACAATTTATTGTTGGATATATTTTCCACGATCATACAAATTAAACAAGTAAATACATATCCATTTCTTTTCACCCACTCCCCCCAAACAAGGCTTCCCGCAGTGCTCCAACCCCATTGATATCTCTTATTCAGTTACATTTAACTAAACTTACTTTGTCTTACTAATGGTAACAATTTAAAAGACTAGTCCCTTTCAATTTCTCCTTAGTAGTTGTCAAAGCAAATCAAACCATGTTTTACATCCCAGTTTTTCAACAAATATTCTTGAAAGTCTTTCCAATCTTCAAAAAAGTTTTCATCTTAAAAACTTCGCTCTCCTCTGGACCCGCTTGAGTTTGTCAACATCCTTCCGAAAATGTGGTGCCCAAAACTGGACACAGTACTCCAGGTGGGGCCTGACCATAGCAGAATACAGCGGAACTACCACCTCCCGTGATCTGGACACAATGCTTCTGCTACTTTAGTATTTCTAAGCTTATGATAGAAGGAAAAAAGCAGCATATTTGTTTATTTAATTTGCATTTGCGTCACCCACTTTGTGCTCCAATCAGAGAAAAAACTGGGACGGGAAATGCTTTAAATAAATTAATGACCTTGCAGTGAGACTCATGTTTGCCATTTTTCATATTCGTCTTCAACACTTGTCTTTTTTTTTTAAGCTGAAAAGAAAACTTGGCGTAATTGAGGTTATTGTAGCAATGGTAAAGATGTGACATCTGAGGCTGACTTTGTGCTCCTGACCAGGTTCACCAAGGAGCCCCAAATGACCTCACACAGATACACTATTGGACACGAGAGAGTTTTCCTCCAGGTCACATGGGGCAGTGACCTAAGAGGGTTTCTTTCTTTTTATCCATTACCTAGTTGGTGGAGTTTAGACTAATGGATTGCCTCCAGACCACACTGGTCTTCCTGCTATCCTTACCTAAGTTCATACCATGACACCACAGTGGACATAGTGCACTCCTAACAATGTTTTTCTGGGAGTAAGCCTCACTGAAGAGACCCAAGTAGGATTCTGAGTGGTGGAGAGTGTGGTCAAGTTGCAACCAACTTATGGCAACCCCATAGTATTTTCAAGGCAAGAGGTGGTCTCCCATCCAAGTACTAACCAGGGTTGACCCTGCTTAGCTTCGAAGAACTGATGCGATCTGGCTAGCCTGGGCCATCCAGGTCAGGGTAAGAGATACTGAGCAGATCTGCTTTAAACTCTTTTCATGTGTTTCCCAGCCCTCCTCCAAACCGATGACTTTAAAGAACAGCTTAAAGGTGCTCCCCATTGTTGTATATCATGTTCCCTTGCCTGAAAAATGTATCTTGCTTCATTCTGGCTTCCATCACCTGGGAAGCAAAGGCTTTGATGGCATTCTGAATTTCCACCAGTGGCGGTGGCAAGCAAAGCCTGAGCCCATGAATGAAAAACACTCTTTTAATAATTTTGTAGTGTCTGGCTTCTTCACTTGACTTCACAATCTAATTTCTCTACTGACACAGGCCTTATCGCTCACATCTACATTTAAAATTTAAAAGCAATATATATTTAAATGTAAAAACAATGTGTGTGAGCGAGCACGAGGGGTGTGCGCGTGTGTGTGATTGCGCATACGTATTTGTATGCGCCTGTGCTCGGATGTGTGTGAGGGGGAAAATGAAACCACAAAATGGTGAGATGATGTATAATTGGTTTCATTTCCAAGGTAGTTCGTCAGCCAAGAGGCGTTGCTGGGTCTTACTGAAATCATACAAAATGGCTGAATTATTTAAATTTTTATCTTTTACTCTGTTTCTGAATTTGGTGGTGCTAAAACTCATATGTACATAGGAAATTGCTTTGTAATAAGCCAAACCCTCATTGTTCATGCTGACAGGGGCTGAGTTCAGACTGGCAGTTTGAAGCAGGAGGGAGTCGTTGCAAAAAAGACCCGGAACGAACTGTTCCGAGTTTTCCTGGTCACACTGATGCATACTGGGAGGAGGTGCGAGGGAGTGTTCAGACTGCTGGCCCAGAGGTGTGGCTGTAAACGGCTTTTCCTGGTAATTCGGCTATGTGCGCATTTGCGCTCATGCGCATAAGAGCATCAGGGCGATTTGGGGAGGATCCTGTTGGTACCACATTGGGCGGTAGAGCGGAGCACATCCAATCATATCGCTGCTGCCTCTCCAGGGCAACCAAGTGCACCTTATGCGTGGAAATGCCTGACAGACATTATTACTATGGGTTGTTCCTGGCTTTTCGGGTTAGCGTTCACACTTCCCGGAAGCAGAATGAAGCAGGATAAACATGCTCCCCGGGATTTGCTACCACTTTTATCAGGTATCTTTTAAACGCCGGAGTGAAGTGTTACACGACAGGTTGACTACGGGTGGGGAACGCCAGACAGATGTGCCTGTGTGAACGGCCCCATTAATCTGCTTGTGAAATGTTGCCCACACGCCGCTATAGTGAGGCAAACTGCCAGCCTGAACTCGGTTAGGCAGCAGCACTCCAGGATCTTAAGAAGAGAAAGTTCTTCCCTAAAACCTAGAGGCCTTTATCCAGAGATACCAGGAATGACACCATGGATCTTCTGCATGCCAAGCATCTACACGACCAATAATACAGCTCAGTCTTGGGCTCCATTCTCAACTTAGATGCAGCTCATCAAAGCAGGATCTGGTATTCTACTGTTTTATATGATTAATCCCCATGAAAGGTCTGGGAGCACCTGAGGGTGTATCTTTGCTTTCATTTGTATTGTTCTTTTGGCCATAGTACCAGCCACCTATATGAAATCTTCAAACACGTAAATCTGTGGGCCAGATCAAAAGAATGTGCTGTACTGAGCACCAAACATGATAAATCAGAGACTTATTTTTACTGGCATTTTGGAAGGAACTCGGGGAAGCAGTCAAGTTGACGACATCGAGAAGACGTGCCAGAAGAGCACCAAAATCTTCCTTCCAGAACATGTCTTACAAACAATGTTTTCTTGGATCTCTTCTCATGGTTCCACTCCCAAGACCAAAGATTTTTAAAGCTGTCAATAAACGCTAGTCAAATATTCATCATTGTTACAGACAGGTTATGTGGCAGGCAGCCTGTGTTTTGCATTCTTGTGGACTGTCTGTTGCGGGATGCCAAGCCACTTTTAGCAGAATGTTGTGTGGGAAGGATTTGTCCTTCCATCCTTCCTTTGTTACAATGCTAGCCACTCTCTGCAAGAAGAGAAAACAAAGGTTTATGCTTGGTAAACCAACAGGTTAGGGGTTCGGCCTTCCCTGGTGACCCCAATCATTCAAAGTGTTATATCCTACCTACATAGTTTCCTCCTGCAGTCTGCTTCCTGGTCATATAGTGTGTGGAACTGATTCCCCCCCCATGACCTGAGGTCAGATCTCCAAGTTTTCATCACTCACAGTAAACATCAGGCTCTTCTATGTGGGCGTGCAATTAGGTGTATAACTCTTCAGAAAACTTGTGCTCTGGGGTAAGAAGTGTCAGCCCTTTGGAAACTCGAGGAGGGGGTCTTTTGTCTGCATGGTGCTGTTACCTTTCTTTCCCTGCCCTTCCTAAGGAGTAACTGAATGTTGTTTTAGCTTGGCTAGGTTTCAAGTGAGAAAGAATTGCGATATCAAAGATTTACTTAATTTTCATTGCCGCACATAAAACCTCCGACCGTATTTGCTGAGAAAACTCAAATGTCTCGCTTTATTTGCACAGGAAGAGGGGAAAGTACAGTGTATCTGTCTGGGAGTGAACATCAAAGCCAGAACGGGCAGGGTGACAGATATTTGGAGACGCGGTACGAGAGGAGCCGGCTGGGATGGAGTCCTGGGGGTCTTTTTGCTGACCAAGATGAATCCCGATTGGAACACCACTTGCCCCCCCTCCCCGCCACCCTTATTATCACTTCACGGTTAACATCTGTTGATGAGTAGGATTAACGGCCCCCTTTTCCCAATGACATTCAGCTCTTTTAACGAGCTCTTTTCAGTCAAAGGTGGTTGGCCTCAGAGAGGGAGAAAAAGAGGAGAGGAAAGTCATTAAGCAAACAATCCTTTGCCAGGATTTGATGCTAAACATGCTATCACCCTACAAGAGTGATTCACTGTAAATGAAATTTATTCCATGAGAATCTGACCTTGATGTTGGCTAACAAGAATTCCCTTCTTGCCTTGTCATTATTAAGAGCTTCACATGGTTGTTTAAACATCCATTATGTGGGATTTTCCCTAAATGATAGCTTAGTTAATAAGTATGCCTCACAAGATAGGGATATCCCTAATAGTGCCGAGGATGCGGCAGGAGAGAAAAATCTAGCAAATTCTTGTCAGGAAGCACCTCTCGAGTAGGTTGGAGGACTGGTCCACCCAAGAGGCAGGTGGAATTTCCCCCCAAAGGCTCCAAGCTGAGAGTTGTTTCAGGAACAGAGCTTCCTTCTAGGTCTTTATAGGGATACTGAGAGCCAATTCGGCATAGTGGTTTAGAGCGGTGGACTCTGATCTAGAAAACTGGGTTTGAATCCCCACTCCTCCACATGCAGCCAGCTGGGTGAACTTGGATCAGTCACAGTTCTCTCAGAGCTGTTCTCTCAAGAGCAGTTCTCTCAGAGCTCTCTCAGCCCCACCTACCTCGCAGGGTGTCTGCTGTGGGGAGAGGAAGGGAAGGAGATCGTAAGCCCCTCTGAGACTCCAAGTGAAGGGAGGGATATAAATCCATCTCCCCTCCTCCTCCTCCCCACAGTAGTCTGTACTGATGCTTGGATACCTACCGATTCAGTTCACATCCTGTTCACTGGTCATAGACAGGGAATCGAATTTTTCAGTGACTGTTTTTGCTGTTTGTTAGTCCATTCAGAGAGCCCGGTGTTCAGCTGGTTGCTGTGCTGTATTCCTTCCTAACCATGCCGTACAGCGCAATCGGCTCTTTGCACATGCGCATTCTGAGTTCTTTCCCCCGCCCTTGTCATCCTTGCGGCGTAACTGCTCCATTCAGCAGGCAGCTGTTTAAACAGACAATTAAACTAGTCCCAGTGATATAAATCAGTCCTAAATGCATGCCGTGTTTTAATAAAAAATCCTTTGGGGTTCATCAAAGTAGTTGCTAGTGATGCTCATGGTTATGAATATGCACTTCAAAAAGATTTTGCGAAATTTTCGGATCCAGATTTCGGGTAGGGTGCTGCTTTTTGTTACCCTGTTCTTTCAGAAGTGTTGTTAACAGGGAGTATTATTTTTTTCTAAGGATCTTTTTTTTTTTTCAGATCCCCAAAATTCAGGACCACTATTTTTGTCATCCTGCCCCAAGACAGCAAGAGACGGGAGGAAGAGAGGAAGGCAGTCCCAGATTTAAGCTGGCATGGTCCCAACTGGCAGCTTCTCCCTGCCACTGGTGTTGGAGGCTGCAGAGTCCACCCCATGGCCAGAAAATGGCGGGTGAGCTGGCAGGCTTCTGAACTCCCATGAAACTTGGCTGTCACAGTGGCCATTCCTCCCCTGTCACCGGGGGCTGTTTTTAAAAAAATGGCAATTCAATAGTGTTATTATAGCAGCATGGTAATCCTTACACCGGGCTCTGAATTCTCAGCTTGCATTTTGTCAAAAAGTAAGCGTACTACCTTCCATGAGATATAATGGGAAAGGCATATCTCCTCAGCAGAAATTTACTTTATTTACTTTATTTTATTAGATTTATATACCACCCTCCCCAGATGAGCTCAGGGCGGTATGCAGCCGTTAATAATACACTTAACATTTTAAAATAACAGTTTACATGTAAATATCATAAAATACCATGTAGGCATAAAACGATCAGATGACCAATCCAACTCAGGCCATTGATGGACAATTGGCCAGAAAAATTGGGCCAGGAGAACTAAGGCCAGAGAAGCTGTGGGGGAGACGGACGTCTGCTGCCTCAACCAAATGCCTGGTGGAAGAGCTCCGTCTTGCAGGCCCTGCGGAACTGTAATAGGTACTGCAGGGCCCTGATCTCACACGGGAGCTCATTCTACCAGGCAGGTTGGGAGTTCAGAGACCCCGGTATACATATTGTTATACTGTTATATCGATATGACACTCTTCAGTTGCTGACTAAAAAAGTTATAACCCCCGTGTGGTCGGGAAGGAAACCTACCATTTTCTGACTGAGGGGATGGTCTCAGCTGCCTCTGATATCAGCAGTCGGGAGAAGTTCTGGAGTCTGGGTGGAGTCTTGGCCTACCTAACCATCAGCTGTCAGTCAGCATTTTTCTTCCCAAGGATAAAGAGGTACTGACACACAATTGTTTTCCAGGCCAGCTTCCTCTCTTTTCTTCCCTACTTCTGTGCCTCCCTGAAATCCGCCAAACACTCCAGAAATTCCGAAAGAGAATTTTTGTTACTCCTGGAATTTGGGGAGCATTTTTTGTCTTTTCAGTTGTTCCCAAGCCAACCACAAACAGCTATTCAGGCATAATTTTGGCATGTATATATCTGAATACACACCCCATCAAATAGTGGATGGTCAGGTCAAATCGGCAATGTCCTTGTGTGTGCACAGTTCTGCAAAAGCCCGATACAAAGTTGTATGGCAAACATTCACAAGTGTTTTAACATACACTTAACTGAGCAGGTGATCGATCAGCTCATGTCTGATTGCTGTCTTTTAAGAACATAAGAGAAGCCATGTTGGAAAAAAAACATTTGACTGTCCTCCCATTCACGTCAAAATCAGCAGCATCCCTAGTAGGCTCCAGCCAGTCCTGGAGCAACAATTAAGCAATTGGTTCTCTGGCTGAAACAACATTGCCTAACCCACTGTGTGTCTCAGGTTACCTTTTCTGCTCAATCTCACCCAATACCTCTCTACACTGCAGTCCCTGTTCCCCATGGCTGTGGTCCACATGGATCTCATGATCCCTGGCATAGCCTGTTCAGCAGACAAGAGAAGTCCCTCCTCACCCTTCCACCAGCAGAAAAGCTGGTAAGGATCCAACCCGATGGTAGTAATCTTGGACTTCTACTACATGTTCTACTCTGTTGCTTGCTCACCTACATGACTGCTTAGACCTTCAGTCCCTTCACTGTGGGAATGGCAAACCACCTCTACCCATCTCTTGCCTTAAAAAACCCATTGTCCTAAGCTTGCCATGAGTCAGTGGCAAGTTGACATTATTATTATTGTTAATGTTGCTGTTGTTAATGAATTACATATTTTAAATCATTGGTACTCATTCCGTGGCTCACAGAAAGCCACATTCACCATTTATGATCAACCAGAAGAACCACAATTACTTCCATCCCTTGGCATGTGGCCTGCACCTCTGGGAGGCTTGCACTTTCCCCATTCCTCTGTTTCAAGGCGAGGACCACTTGCCAACCACAGGTACCACCGGATAAGGGCCATGCCTACTTTCCTGAAACTTGGGGCAGGTGCCACATTGTGGAACAGTGAACAGAAGAACCACAGGTAGCTCGTCCAAGAGACGCATGTGGCTCCCAAGCCACTCAGTGAGTATCACTTATAGGTCGTGTTCAGACGGGCCTTTACATCTGACCCAGGCACGAATGCCTGGTGGATTTAAAGGGAACGATCAGACAGTGACATCTGGGAAAGGTGCCGCTTCCGTGATCAGCCCGTTTTGCCCCACCAGGGAGCCGTACTTAAAAGATACCACTGAAATTCCGGTGCTGTTGCTTGCCGATGGGCCAATGATGGACTTTCCTCCATCTGATCGTTCCAGCACGCAATCAGCCCATCAGGATGCTCTGCTCCAGAACATCCCAAACAGCCGCCATTTTAAAAAAATCTCCAAGTGATGTGCGCATAAACGCATCAACATGCAATAGTCGCAGAGCTCCACTCAAGCATTCAGGACAATTTCATGTTAATCAATGGCCCGTTAAATTAATGAACCTCGTTAATTGAAATTGGACCTCGAGGGAGGACAACATAGGTCTTTCCCCAAGCAAAGCAGTCCCTCCACTGACCCAGATCTCCAGGGCAGGGGAGATGGTCAAGACTCATTTCATCCAGCCCTGGCCATCTGCATCAGAACAGAAACTGAAAAAGAAGTTGAGTATGCTTGGACTGCCTTGTTGGTCACTCCATGGGGAGAGATGGGGAGGTGTAGGGATTTGGGTTATGTGTCCCTCAGGTGGTGCTTTAACCATGTGATTCCACGCATGCACAGAAAACCAAGCACTCAGTGAAGCACATATGCGCATGCACAATGGAACTTTTTTTAAAAAACCCAACCGCGTTGCTCCTTCAGGGGATGCCGTCTAGACAACCCACAGCGGAGTCAGCGCGCAGTAAGGCAATTCATGGGGGGAGCTGTCTGGTCATGCAACACCGGTTAAAAAAGATTGGGATCAAATTTGAGCTGGGCCAATGGCAGGATTAGCTGCCCATCTGAACGCACCCATAAATTAAGATAATGCAGCCATTAGATTAGGTCCAATGGTCGCCTTATCTTAAGTGAGGAATTTTCCGTTGGAGAGAGACTCATCCAAAGCAAGACTCCTCACCTAGAAAAAACAAGAATCAGTGGGTCTGACCCATGGTATTTAATAACTAGATTCGAATCCAGTAGCAGTTTAGAAACCAAGAAGACTTTGGGGATATAAGTTTTCAGATGTCAAAGTTCCCTTCAACAGAGACTCTGGAAAGCTCATCACATCCTGAAAATCTTCTTGGTCTCTAAAGTGCTATACTGGACTCGAATCCAGCTTTTCTGCTGCAGGCCAACACAGCTCCACCCTGAGACCATCTTCATGATATTTTATGTCCTACACGTGAGAAATGGCAGGGCTAACCATAAGCTGTCAGATTCAATGATGGCAACCCCACTGTCAGTAAGTACTGAACCCTGTGAACCTGACTCGCTCAGCATGTCTACACTGTGTTACATTTCGGAAAGATGCGCCAGCTTTTCTTCCTGTCCTGGGTAGGTGGATGCTTTCACCTT
Organism: Gekko gecko; assembly: GCA_029375565.1. Taxonomy (NCBI): domain Eukaryota; kingdom Metazoa; phylum Chordata; class Lepidosauria; order Squamata; family Gekkonidae; genus Gekko; species Gekko gecko. The sequence continues at coordinate 109,396,118 of JAPDNY010000010.1, read as the reverse complement.
GATGGCTGATTTGCATGCATTAACTCATAATGCCTTGCAATTGTGACTGTTAAACTGTCACCTTTGGCAGCTTGCTAGAACTCTCCCTTATGGGGGGATATAAAATTTTATTACTGCAGTTTATGGCTCTATATAAGAGTGTTTGTAATCAGTTTCTGACTATTGGAAATCCTCTCTTGGTTGCTGTCAACAGGTGACATACATGCCCCTCTGGGCATCCTACTTTTAAGCAGGATTATTTTTTGCTTGTTCCAAAGAATGGCTAAACTGCATAATTCAGGATGAACTTGGACTTACAGCCTATATAAAATGCTTTACAAACAAAACGTTATGCAGGAGATAGATAAACTGGTATTATTAATGTCACCCTGGAGAACACTTGAGCTCTCCCCAGTACAGATATGCTCTCGATTGCAATTTATCTGCATGCATAATGTTACTTTGATAAGATCATCAGAGCTTATTTGCAAGACTTATGAGTCATTCCGGAGAGACAAAGGAGGTCATTGCACTTGTAGCTTTCAAATGATTTTATAGTCTTCCTCCCATGTGCAACCCAGTGAAAAGATCATTGGGGCCATTTCACAGATCAGGCAGAGGCAAATCTGGATTTACCACCCAAGGGTGCACTCAGTAAACTGCTCCCTAAGTATAGTTTACTTGTTTGCCAGCATGGTTTTGTCACATTCACACTACATTTTTAGGCATACTCTTAAATCATCTTAATTGTACATCTTAAAGTATAAATGGCTTCAGTATTTCCATTAGAAAGGTAAAGTAGAGGAAGAGGAAGAGGAAGAGGAGGAAGTGGAGGAGGAGGAGATTGGATTTATACCCCCTCTTTACTCAGGGTCACAGAGCAGCTGACAATCTCCTGTCCCTTACTCTCCCTACAACAGATACCCTGTGACAGGTGGGGCTGAGAGAGCTCTTTCAAGAACTGCTCTTGAGAGAACAGCTCTGAGAGAACTGTGGCTTGCTCAAGGTCACCCAGCAGCTGCATGTGGAAGAGTGGGGAATCAAACCCGGTTCTCTCAGATTAGAGTCCACACTCCTAACCACTACACCAAATTAGCTGTCAGTATCCCTGTAAAGAAATGTAGTAGATACTGAGCTGCAGAAGATATTGACCTGCCCAAGGAAATCCCTCCTTTTGCCCCAGTAGGGACCCAAAGCAGCTTCCATTGATCTTGCCTCCATTTTAACCTCACAACAACTCCGTGGGGTAGGTGAAGTTAGGCTGCAAGTGCCTGACTTTTCCAAGGTCAGCTATCAAGTTCAGTCCTTACGGACCCTCTTGTTGCCTCTTTCTATGTAAGTAGACAGTTCTACCTGAAAACCTCCAGAACAGCTGCTGTGTCGAATTTCCCCACAAAAAGTGAGACAGTCAGAGAGAAGGTAGAATGGAGTCTTTTTTTCTAAGTCAAAAACTGGCAACACTACTTCGTGTGATTCCCCCCCCTTTCCCATTCCCTGGCTAGACTTAAAACACCACAAGAAGATGGATTCTGCATGCCGTTATTGGGCCCTCCAATGTTTTACAGAAAAGGGTATCATTATAATGAAATCAAATCTGTTCGGAAGACCATGTTAATAATAATAAAAAACAAAGAGCAGTCCTAGGGTATTATTTTCCAGGGACTTTTGTAAAAACATCGGAGGACCCAACCGTCACAATGTCCTTTCAGAAGAAAGACTCTCATCATACTCTCCAATTTTTCCCCCCAACACTCAAGAGAAAAAAATAATAATACAGAGATCAGAGAGATTATTTTGCCCTGCTACTGGTGTGCCAGAAAAACAGAAAATGAAACTAAATCAACAGGGGGGACAATACCAGGCCAAGTGGAGTCTTTCAGAGTCTCCACGTCTCCTCTCTCCGACACTCACATCCTGAAGGAGACAATTATGCCAAGCCATAATGGCACATTAAATTGTCCAGAATATCAACAGAAAGCAGAACGTCTACATACGAGCTATATTTCATGGCCAGAAAAGAAGAAGGGGAAACCCTTCCTTGAAGCGCAGACTTGCAGCATGGTAACAAGAAAATTGTTTTTATTTATTTTTAACATTTTTATGCTGCCAGTCCATGTTACTGTATTTTTCTGAAAAAAATCTCAATAACATTTCTTTAAAAAAAAAAAAATTATGCTGCCGGTCCACTTGATCAGGGTCCCCGTGACTTCACAGAAAAGATTAAAGCATTTAAAAACAACACGGCAATGATAAAGGAATTCACACATACCACCAGAACTAGGGAGGAGAAATTAAGAAGGGAAATTAGAAGTCAAAAAGGAGGAGAATGTAACACGAAAGGATTTTTAACTTCAGGTGAATTGCAAATAATAAACCTAAAGGCCTCAATCCTACAGTTGTCCAGGTGTGCTTTATTTTGTCTGTGGAGCATAGTGCCTTTGAACATGCACATGAAGTAGCCATATACTGAATCAAACCCTTGGGCCATCAAGGTCAGCAATGGTCTACTCCAACTGGCAGGGGCTCTCCAGGGTCTCAGGCAAAGGTCTTTCACATCATCTACTGCTGATCCTTTAACTGGAGATGCCAGGGACTGAACCAGGGACCTAGCCACATCCCCTTCTCCATTATGCTCTTCCCCTTGTGGAAGGTCAAATGCTTTTGAAGGAGCCCCAATGCACCTAGCATGAGAGCAAGATGCCACACAAGCAGCACCACCTCTGCAACTGAGGATGAGAAGTGTATGTGGAATGAAGGTGTAGGATCCAAGCCACAGACTGCTACAACAGATAGGATGCTCTCCTCTTAACAAACATGGAGGAAACAGATCACACAACTAGTTTCATCACTGTTTTTTTGGCATCCAGAGGTGACTTTTATGTGTGGATTAATTGTCACAGATTGAAGATTCATGATAATTTATTTTAGATTTCTATCTGTCTTTTCTACCAATTACTGTGTTAGAAATCGCTGTAGATGGCAGCCCTGTAAGGTTTTTGAGGCAAGAGATGAACAGAGGTGGTTCGCCATTTCCTGCCTCTGTATAGCAACCCTGGACTTTCCTGGTGGTTTTCCATCCAAATATTAACCAGGGCTGACTTTGCATAGCTTCTGAGAGCTATGATGTACAGTTAAGAGAACAGGTCTACCCTCCCCTTGCCACTATGTTAGTAGATCTGTCCTCTGGAGAACAGGTCTACCCACCCCAGTCCACCATATTGGTAGACTTGGTAGACCTGGCCTCCGGAGAACAGGTCTACCCACCCCAGTGTCCACTATATTAGTTGACCTGGCCTTGGACCAGCACCTTGTACTGAGCCTTAGAAAACACACCAGCAGTTGCGGTGTGTGTGTGTGGGGGATTCTTGCAGTCTGATTTTTTTTTTTTTTTTAGTGAAATATGACAACTAGCAATACAGGTCAAGTATAACGGGAAGAACAATCACTGTCAGAACCCTGCCTAACCTAGCAAACAGGAAGTGGCTTAAATGTTACCAACCTGCCCAAACTACTTATTTATTCAAATATTTATATCCCACTTTTCCCTGTGACTCAAGGCAGCTTACAAATCATACTGAAAAGCATAATAGGGGTGTGCAAAAAAAATAAAATCTCATTTTCCTGGCTCTATTGTAGCCTATGTGGACCATTATACTCAATGGGCCCCATAGGCTATAATGGAGAATTGATCTAGGTGTGTCTGGGGCTCTAAGAGGGCTCTTTCCTCCCCCCTCAACCCTCCCTCCAAGTTTCAAAAAGATTGGACTGGGGGTCCAATTCTATGGGCCCCAGAAGGAGGTGCCCCCATCTTCCATTGTTTCCCATGGAGGAAAAAAAATCTTCTGAGCAGAAGCTCTCAAGCCCTGAGCTGCCTGTTAAAATTTTGTGCACCAGCACCCCCTAGTGCAGCTTAGAGAGAACTGTGGTTGGAAGGGACATCCAAGGTCATCTAGTCCAACCCCCTGTACAATGCATGAAATTCACAACTACCTCCCCCCACACACAAACACCCAGTGACCCCTGCTCCATTCCCAGAAGATGGCAAAAAAACCCTCCAGGATCCCAGGCCAAAGTGGCCTGGAGAAAATTGCTTCCTGACCCCGAAGTGATGACCGGCATATCCCGGGGCATGTAAGAAAGAGCCACAAGAACTGATGCAACCCTTCCTGCCCTTCCTCTCATGCAGTAGAAAAGAGCAAGAGACCAGTAGCACCTTAAAGACTAACAAAATATGTGGCAGGGTAGGAGCTTTCATGAGTCACTGCTCACTATTCTGAAGAAGTGAACAGTGACTCACGACAGCTCATCCCCTGCCACAGATTTTGTTAGTCTTTAAGGTGCTCCTGGACTTTTGCTCTTTTCTACTGCTACAGACAGACTAACATGGCTGCCCATCTTCTGTCTCCCTCTCACGATCTGCCTAAGTTCACAGAAGCAGCATTGCTGTCAGATAGCCATCTAGCCTCTGGTGAAAAACCTCCATAGGAGAGACCACCACCTCCCGAGGAAGCCTGTTCCACAGAGGAACCGCTCTGTCAGGAAGTTCAACCAATGCATGATGGAGGACATCCCATCTCCTCACCCACTTGGTTTGCCTGCCCTGTCTTTGAGATACAGGTAGGGAACACGGGAACACGTCTGAGAAGGAAAAAAGCACCTATACCATGTACAGAACTATATTATAATAAAGAAACTCACACATGAAAAGTCTATGTGTATTTTACCATGTTGAATACATATACCATAAGCAAATAATGAAGGTTCTTATACAAATAACACAAAAAAGATGCCAACGTGAACTTTTAAGTACCCCAATCGGAGAGAGATTTTCTGAATTTACATTGCTGAGCACTACAGTGCATTTATTTATTTGTTTATATACTTACGTATAGGCTTATGTTTCTAGGTAAAGGTAAAGGTTTCCCTTGCTCGAAAGCCGCGGTGCTCATCTCCGTTTCAAAGCCGAAGAGCCAGCGCTGTCCGAAGACGTTTCTGTGGTCATGTGGCCCGCATGACTAAACACCAAGGCGCACGGAACGCTGTTACCTTCCCACCGAAGTGGTACCTATTTATCTACTTGCAATTTCTTGCTTTCGAACTGCTAGGTTGGCAGGAGCTGGAACTAGAGACGGGAGCTCACTCCGTCATGCAGCACTCGGGTCTCGAACTGCTGAACTACTGACCTTCCACAGCCTGCAGTTCAGCATCTTAACCACTTGAGCCACTGCAGCTCCTTATGTTTCTAGAAGAATCATCAACTCATTATAAAGAGGATTTTCGAAATGGCCCTTTGTCGATAGTTCGTTGGGTTTGGATCCTTATTCATCATATGCTTCTTCACCCTAATACAGGTGAGATGGAGCAAACTTAAGAAGGATGCAATCTTGGAGAATATTTAATACCTTATGGAAAGGGTTGGTGTTTTTTTTTCTACTATAGGATTTCTTTGTATTTTCTACATTTGGAATTAACACTTTTGACATCTAATTTGTATTTATATAATAACCTTCACTATTTGTTTATGATATTTATATTCAACATGATACACACGCCTTTAGATCCAACATAGTTGGGAATACCTGACCGATCTAAAAGGCATCATCTGGGAACATCTGGGAAAGGTCCCACAGTCATCGGCACCCCATGCTGCTTCACCACAAAAGTGGAGTTAAAATACACCAGGGAAAGTCTGGTCCTAAAACTTGCAGATGGGCCATGGATTGACTTTCCCCTGTCTGATCATGCAAGCACATTCCCAAGCCATTGGGATGATCTGATCATTCCATCCCAACTCGGTGCTGGCTTTCCCCCCTGCTTAGCAGTATGTGCATAATCACATACTCCAGGGGAAACCCTCAGTGCGGAGGTGCGATTCCTCATTTATGCACATGGGAAATAAACAGCAAAAAAGGCCCCACTCGCACGCAGGGGCATCTGATCACACAGTGACAGGCTGAGCCCACAGCATGAAGGGATGTGTGATCTCGCAACCGCAAGTCAAATTCCTCTGGAGGAAATAGGGGCACTTCCCCTCTGTTCCAAATGGCTTGTGTGACCACAGCTTTAGACTTTTCATATATGAGTTTAATCATTATAATATAGTTCTGTACACAGTATATTTGGGGTTTTTTTGCCCTGTCTTTGATGCCACTGGCCACCCATGTGGGGATGGAAATCTGGCCAAAGGCCTTGTGCAATCTCAAGAGTTCCCCTTGTGCTGCATAAGTGCCCACCTCTGATCCACACAGGTAACTTCGAGTTCTCTCTTCAAACTGCCGGTTCCCTTTGAGCAACTGACTCCAAACAAGGAGGAGGATTGTTTCTTTCCAGTCCCTCCCAAGAAATTAACATCTTTTGCTGTTCAGTTGCACATCTGGCAAAAATTTCCTCCTGCAGTCTTGAGCTGCCTGAGCGACTTGGCAATGGCCTCACTTAGGTCAACTGCGAAAGGACACTGCGGAGGAAATGCCTCTAAAGCCGGAGGGCACCCAGCATTGTCCCCTGTTGCTGCCGTGTCCTATTTCCCTGGTGGCAGGGGTCTGACAAGGGCTCTGCTGCATCACTCATCATTGTTTCCACCCCACTTCTTCCATCACAGCAATGGATGGCCCGCGATTGGCACACACGTTGCAGAATGCGGGCCTGGCATGGCACCGGAAGCACGTCTGCCTTTTGTCTCCGCTGAACAGCCATGCCTATAACTAAACGCCCCATGTACTTTTGCACTATGAAAACATGGTAAGAAAAAGTGTTATCTAGAGTATGGCAGTGCAGGGAAACTAGAGTCCCTGGTGGAGGAGACCTATGGCTACCAACCTCCAGGTAGCACCTGGATTTCTTCTGCTATTACAATCGATTTCCAGATGACCACCACAAAGCTCCCCTGGAGAATTAATAATAATCGATAATGTTCTGGCATTGCTGTAGTGGTTAAGTGCATAGACTTTAATCTGGGAGAACCGGGTTTGATTCTCCACTCCTCCACTCACAGCTGCTGGATGACCTTGGTCAAGCCATAGTTTTGTCAGAGCTGCCCTTGAAGAGAGCAGCTTCTGTCAGAACTCTCTCTGTCCCACCTACCTCACAGAGTGTCTGTTGTGGGGAGGGGAAGGGAAAGGAATTTGTAAGCCACTCTGAGACTCCAAGTGAAGGGTGGGGTATAAATCCAATCTCTTCTTCTTCTTCTATAGCCAAGAGATCCTAAGATTGTCTGGCAACCAGGAGTTTTATGCTCTTTAGTGTTATGCACCACTAGGTGACAAGCTAGACTTCTTTTTTAGGCAAGAGGCAATTCAGAGACGGTTTGCCATTGCCTGCCTCTGTGTCACAGCCCTGGTATTCCTTGTAGGTGGCCCTTCCAATCCCTAGCCATGGCTGACCCTGCTTCACTTCCAAGATCTGATGAGATTGGGCTGGCTTGGGCTATCTAGGTCAGGGCTCCCCCAGAGAAAATGGCTGCTTTGGAAGGTGGACTGGCATTATACCCTGCTGAGGTCTCTCCCCTTCTCAAACACCACCTTCCCAGGCTCCACCCCCAGAATCTCCAGGTATTTCACAATCCAGAGCTGGTAACTGTCCAGAGACCCTCCCCCTCACTGTAAACTCGCATCAAACAACTCATGCTCCCATCAAAAGTCTGGGGTGAGGAGCTGTTGGTCTTCATCAGGAGACATCTAAACACATTAAACGAGGAAGGAACAAGTCCTGGAAGGATTTGGAATGGATGGAAGTCAGGTGCATATCTCATAGGACAGTAAACCCCAGTGGTTTAATTTCCTGGTGGGTCAGTGCCCTGGAAAGCTGGCGGTGGCCAGGAGCAAGTGGAGCCAAGCCCTGGCAGCTTTGCCAATGACTCAGGGACCACTTGGTCCAGACCTTTCATCAGCAATGGTGGTTGGGGTTAGCTCAGCTCTGCACTACTGCCACCTTGGTGAAGGAAGCAATGGGTGAGCTCATGTTCGCTGTTAGGGCTGCTGACAGGCCTTTGCAACAATGGTTTGTAGCTCCACAGGGGTCACTCAGCCTGCTCCAGGTCCGTTTTCACTTCCCAGTCCATTTCTGATAGTCCCCACTGGAGGGTTTCCTGCTCCCCAGGGCACAATGCCTGGCCGTCCTCATTAGAGGGAAGAACTTTCCTCATTAGAGATGGGTCGGAAGAACCCAGGAACCATCACTTTTGAGACTGCCCATTTATAAACAGCTGTCTCCATCGCAGGAATATGCTTGGGCTTGGAATCCCCCAACATTTTCCGATGGGCCCTCATGGCGGCCATTTTATAGTTGCCCACACCCCCTTAATGTTGGGACACACGCCTTAGGAGAGCCAGAGGACAAGGAAGCAGCTGCATAGCTGTAGTAAGCGAGAGTCATCCCAGTGACAAAAACCAATCAAAGACTCAAGTTCAGTTTGAGGAGTCCATTGAGAAGAGGCTGCAACACATATTCACTAAGTGAAAAGGGAGGCAGGTGGCCAAAGAGGCTAGAATACCGGAGGCCGGGACGCAGGCAAGGCAGGATGAGAAGAGGATGGACGGGCACCTGAGAAAGGAGATGACCTCCCAATAATTGTGCTGTTGCCCCTACAAAGGGACTGTGGTGGCTCAGAGGTTAAGATGCTGAACTGCAGACCAGAAGGTCTGTAGCTTGGCAGTTCGAGACCCTAGAGACATCTGACATAGTGAGCTCCCATCTCTGGTCCCAGCTCCTGCCAACCTAGCAGTTTGAAAGCAAGAAATCGCAAGTAGATAAATAGGTACCACTTTGGTGGGAAGGTAACAGCGTTCCATGCACCTCGGCATCTAGTCATGCCGGCCACATGACCATGGAAATGTCTTTGGACAGCGCTGGCTCCTGGGCTTAGAAATGGAGCTGAGCACTGCTCCCTAGAGTTGGACTTGACTGGCTTTTGAGCAAGGGAAACCTTTACTGCTCGTACAAAGGTCATGCTGGGGTATGAAAGGGCAGTACCAGCTCGCTTCTTTCTGCCTGTAGCTTCACACTTCAGGGGCACCGATACACAGAGCTCCTGGGCTCTCAAAACATTGGAAACATTGGAGTCCGCTGCTGTGAAACTGCAACATAGTTCCAAAAAGGTAGTCTCCTGTCTGTGGCTTTGTTCATTTGAAGGCTTAATGGAGTCAGCCCTGTGTGGGTTAAATCCTGATGAGAATCCTCAATCCTCACAATTGTCCCTGGATTCATTGGGGGAAGCTATGGCAGTTCAAGTGGTACAAAAGAGATGTGTTTACATTAGGTTCGCCAGGCCTCTTGCTATGGCTGTCACTGGATGTCACTATGTCACTTTCAGGTAAAACCCAGAAATGAAAAGGGTAACTCTAGAAATTGCTGGAAACTCTAGTTTGGTGAAGTGGTTAAGAGCAGTGGACTCTAATCTGAGAGAACCGGCTTTGATTCCCCACTCCTCCACATGCAGCCAGGTGGGTCACCTTGGGTCAGTCCCAGTTCTCTCAGAGCTGTTCTCTCAAGGGCAGTTCTCTCAAGAGCTCTCAGCCCTACCTACCTCACAGGGTGTCTGCTGTAGGGAGGGGAAAGGAAGGAGACTGTAAGCCACTCTGAGACTCCAAGTGAAGGGTGGGGTATAAATCCAACTCTTCCTCCTCTTCCTCTCCTTCTTCTTCCTCTCCTTCTCCTTTCCCCTCCTCCTTCTGGTTTACCATAGACTTCCCAGCAATTTCTAGAGGTAACCTTTGTCACTTCAGGGTTTTATCCAGAAGTGTGGTAGTGCTGTTACCAACATCACTGATTTTACACCCCATGTCCCCCACCACCACTCCCATTCATTACTAAGCTCAGGCAGGCAACTCTAGTTTATGTGTGACAGAGATAGTCAGAGATGATAGCTTCAGACTTTACATTGTTTTATCACAATTGCAGCATAATGGTCTAGAAGAGAGCTGTGCCAGGTCCATAAGAAGCATCAAGGTAGAAGTCACATAAAGTGTCATATTCACTCCATCAGACCTCCGTGTTAACTACTTCCCATTAACTCAAATGTTCCCAGTTTCAGGATCAACCGGCCCTCTTTAAGCAGAGCATCTGTCAAGGTTTCTATCACGTTGAATGTTCCATGTAACATTAAAAGAGACAAAAGGAGACAGGAAAGTTTTTCTCTTCCCGTGGATTCCAAAAAGGAGCTACTTGGCTGTCTTCTGTCTCACCCATTCAAAGGCCCAAGCAAAGTGGTATTGTCCTGGCTTGGGAAATTCCTGGAGATTTGGGGTGGTACCCGGGGAAGGTGGAGCTTGGGGATGGGAGATCAGAGCAATGTGTGATACCAAAGAGTCCACCCTCCAGAACTGCCATTTCCTCTAGGGGAATTGATCTCTGTAGTCTGGAGATCAGTTGTCATTCCAGGAAAATATCAGGCCCCACTTGGAGACTGGTAAACCTAAAGCAAAAGCCTTGAGTTGGAGGATGGTATTCTGGATTTAGAATTGGACAAGTAGGGACCCACAAGAAACTCCCAGGGAGCTTTTGCTTCCTCACCTCTCTGTCAGTCTCTCTCGCTCTTTCTGTGTGTGTCCCTTTCCCCTTTTTTTCATCTTCAATCTTTCTATGTTTCTCTCATTTTCCCACAGCCCCTTCTCTCACTTCTGTGGCAGGATTGAGGTCAGCAGTGGTTCCTTCTTCTCCTCCCTCCCTTCTTTCCTTCTTATCTGCTCCCAGCATCAGCAGCTAGGGTTCCCAAGTACTTACGCGTGCCGGCGGGGGAAACATGCTCCCTGGCCAGACCATTCTTCCCTGTAATGCACCATGCCATCACCAGGAAGTGACACCAGATGACGCTCTGGCACTGGGGCTGAAAACTTGATGGTACCATTGAGTTTCCAGCCACATTGCCAGAGCGTTGCTTAGCACCACTTCCTGGCAATGGCATCGTGTGGCGCATCTTTCCTTCCACCGGGGATGGTCCTGCCAGAACATATCCATCCCCTGCTGGCACACGGTAAGTATTTGTGAAGCCTGTCAGCAGCAAAGGGTGCATGTCAGCGACTCCCACCTGCAGTGCAGGAAGTGGCAGCATCTGCTCCCACTCTCTTGGCCAACCAACTGGCTAGCACAGCAGCTGCTCCAGCTTTTGCTTCCCTACCTGCCTCCTGTTGGAATATGCAAGGTCTGTTCTACATAGATAAAGAAAATGACATCCTGCAGGGGGCAGCAGAGGGGATAACTAGTTAGCATAGTGAGATGAGGGACTTCCTACTATTTTCAGGTATTCTCCTTCCTGTCTCCTGATTAGCTCAGTTAGGTCTCCTTCCTGCTCCTGCTGAGATCTCTTACTTGCTGACTCCCTCCTAGCTAGTTAAATGGACTTCTTTCCCTGTCTCCTCTTTCTTACAACGTTTGTTCTGTTCTTAATAAACCAATCTTATTCTTTAAACAGCTTGTGCTCCTATTTACTGCATAGCTAAACTCTGCCAGCACCTGACTGACTGGTTTATGTGGCTGCTCCTCTCATTGAGAAAATGGCAGCCAAGGTTTGCAACATAACATTGCCAGATCTCGGGTTTTTTTAGGAGATTGATTTTGTTTTTACAAAAATTCAACTCTGTATTTTTCCCTGAACCCGGGGATTCCCCCAGGTTTGTAGGAAAACCCCCTCTCTGAAACTGCCCCCTCTCCCTTTTCTCTTCTCTGCTTCCCAACCACCTTCTGCCCCTGCCATCTTTAGCTTTCCTTCCTTCCCTTCCCCTGGCAGCCTCTGTCTGGGAAAACTCTGGGCAATACTGCCCACCAGGCTAGGGTGGATCCTCTTTTGTGCTGGGGAACCTGCAAGGCCATATGAGGGCATAAGGTTGCCAACCTCCAGGTGCTATATCCAAAAAAAAAGTTCATAGACTGTTACACAGTAAATGTTTTACTTATTCTACATATGATTGCACATCGATATTCCATTTATAATTAAAAAAAACACATGTGGGCATAGCATGAAAGAACTCAGATTTATTGCGCTTTGCAGAATTCCAACAGAACAGAAAGAGTGGATTTGGAAAGAATTCTATTACAGAAAGAAATGTTCCTTATCCATAAATTTGGTACACTGACTCCAGTAGGTTTGAACAATGAATTAGATCTTTCTGTCTTTCTCTGAAATATAGTTGGATATACCTTGAACTTAGAATAGCCTTTTGTAAATGAAGGGAGAGATTGGGTATGTAACCGAGACACGCAGGTGTGGCTGTGGACATCTCAGCCCAGCATAATTGAATGTAGGAAGCCACAAAGCCAAATTAAATTTTAGACCTTATGGTCTGTTTCGAAAATTATTGAGCTTTTGAGATGAGTAATTTTTTCCTCTCCCTCTCCTGTTTCTTGAATTATAAATGGAAATAAATAAATAAATAAATATTCATGTGCACTCACATGTAGAATAAATTGACAACTCCTGGACTTGAGGAGACAATCCATAACAGTGGGAACCTGCTCAGAAGACGGCTGGAATATATATCAGAGTCAGTGGGATAAATAACACAACGAACTTCAGGGGTAAATTCATAACATACCCGGGTCTCTCTCTTCAAACTTAGAAAATTATTTTAAATATATGTTTGGAAAAAGATGTGACTTTATGTGCAGCACCTGACAGACTGCGACCCGAAGAAGCTGAGGGAAACACGTACCAACTGGGGTCCGTCGTCACGGGACTGTATATTAATGTGCTGCCTTAATATGCTGCTTTAATATGAATGAATTATTGTCCACAAATTAGATCATTTTTGTCAGCCTTGTATAAACAGCTCTTTTTCTTTACAAATGGCTGGGAGAGTAACTTTTATGAACTGGTTTTGGGATTTTTTTGGCTACAGCTTATAAATCACTGTATTTCCATTGTTCGTTACTCAGCCTCCAGGTGCTGGCTGGAGATCTCCTGGGATTACAACTGACCTCCAGGCAACAGAGATCAGTTCTGCTGGAGAAAATGGCCACTTTGGAAGGTGGACTGTATGGCATTGTACCCTATTGAAGTCCCTCCCCTCCCCAACCCCACCCCCCAAATCTCCAGGTATTTCCCATCCCAAAGATGGAAACCCTAGGGAGGCACCTCACTGCTCCCTGTATTGTCCTCCCTACAATATTTCATTTTGTTTTCCTCCTCCTGGCACCTGTATCCTCACCTTACCCTGCTTCCTTTCTCCTTCCCACCAACCAAACGTTTATCTGCCCGCAATCTTCAGCTACATTTACTATTTCCTTCATTTATACCCCATGTTTCTCCACAAGGGAGATCCAAAGAGGCTTATGTCCCTCTCCTCTCCTCCATTTTATCTCCACAATAACCCCATGAGGTCAGTTAGGCTGAAAGTGTGTGACTGACTCAAGAACAACCGGTGAGCGTCCATGACAGAGCAGGGATTCAGATCTAGGTCTCCAAGTCCCAGTTATTAGCCTGAAACTCTACGCACTACACGACAATGGCTTTCGTGGGGTGGCTGCTGTTGAACAGTAGTGAGCAGCCAGGTTTGGGTGAGTCATGCACGTCATGTGGTATCATGTCACCCATTGGTTGCTGCCAGCCCTGGCCCCAATGAGTCCTGCCTCTGAGACCAAAACAGCCATTGGTCCATCAAAATTATTGTCTATTCCGACTGGCAGGAGTTCTCCAGGGTCTCAAGCAGAGGTCTTTCAGATCACCTATAACCCGATCCTTTTAGTTGCCGGGAATTGAGCCTGGAATCTTCTGCATGCCAAGCCAAAGCTCTGTCACTGAGCCATACCCCCCCCACCTCCCTAGAACTCTTCTTAAGACTGCATGGTAAACTATTCCAGAAAATAGAAGCGAGCCATGAGTCAGAGCATGAATCAGCCATGGGCGAGCATAAGCAACCGCCGTTTATTATTGTTGCTGTGACTGTTATTATTGCTATTATTATTAAAGATGTGGAAGCAGAAATCTAAACTGAGCAAAGCCGGGGATTTAAATTCATACTTGCAGATTGTCAGCCAAGGGTTCTGGCAGGTTTAGATCCTGGGCTGCCTGTTATGCTGATGGCATTATATTGCTGTGTACTTGAGAAGTGCAGCGCAAACTACTTTTTATTGGAATGGAAATGCGCTAATGATGGTAAGTTATGTTGCTATAAATGGCTATGCAATGAAACGAGTCCCCATAAATGGTGTGATATTTAGGCGATCATGGGGTTCATTATTTCTGCTCAATGGCAGGAAGGCACATGCTTGTGCTAATAAATTGCGGCGTAAGACGGAAACACACACCCTCGTTGAAGGAAGGAATGAAGGATGCCCAAACTTATGGTCTTCGTTTGTTAAAAAAAGACTATAATTACACCAGTTGGGTTTAGGAATTTGAGGGTGACATTTGTCAGAGTAGGTCTATTGCTGACTTGATACTTGATGTTATTGGCTCAGATCCAATGGAACATTTCCACGGGCAGAAGGATTCCCACCCATAGAGCACACATGTATATATAAAGCTGCCTGATACTGGATCAGACCCTTGGTCCGCCAAGGTCAGTGTTGTCTACTTGGACTGGCAGTAGCTTTCCAGGGCCTCAGGTCTTTCCCATCACCTACTACTTGGTCCTTCCAACTGGAGATGCTGGGGATTGAACCTGGGACCTTCTAAATCCAAAGCGGATGCTCTACCACTGAGCCTCAGCCCCTCCCCCAACATTCAGCTTTTCTTCCTCTCCACCACTGCAGCTCCAGATGCCCCCTATGCTGATCCTGGAGGTTCTCTGGAAGCAGAATTCCAGGGGTCATATTTTGCTACACTGAGAGGATGGACTCATACTTTATGGGTGGGAATCCTTCCACCCATGGAAATGGTCTGCTGGACCCAAGTGGTTGCTTAGAGCTCAGCAAGAAGATCTTAGCTGTCATACTGGATGGGAATGGGACTCTTGGTGTTCAGTATCAAAAGAGAAATATGTTAACCTCCAGAAGTCAAGTTGGGATTCCAAAATACGGCTCAGTTAATTGTATTATAAGACTGGACTTAGGTATACATCTCCATGGACACTTTAAAAAAAAGCACACCCCATATTTTAAAAAATCGTCTTTAGAAACATCAGTTCAATTGAACAGGAGGGGCAGTTTGTAGACCAATAAAATCTGTTTTGGTGTAAGTATGCATTGGTCAGCACTCGTTTCATCACTGCCCTGACCTGGAGGGCCCAGGCTAACTCATTCTTGTCAGATCTTGGAAGCTAAGCGGGGTCCACCCCAGTTAGTACTTGGATGGGAGGCTACCAAGGAATTGCAGGTTTGCTGGGCCGAGGAAGGCAGTGGCAAACCATCTCTGTTAGTCTCTTGCCTTGGAAATCCTATGGGGTCGCCATAAATTGGCTGTGACTTGATGACACTTTCCACCACCACACTTCATCAGCTGCATCTCACAAACCGGGCCCTGATTCATGAAAACTTGCACTGGAACCAATTTTGTCTGGCTTTAAGCTCCCACTGGACCCCATTTGATTTTGCTGTAACAGAGAAGCACAGCTGCTCATCCGGAATTATCACCACTGAAGGTTATCATGTTGCAGAAGGGAAAGTGATTTTTCCCCTGGATTAACTAGAACATCATACCAAGACCACCCTAGTCTGCTGACACGAACACCCTTCGTATTGAACCTCTGTGTGGGCTGCAGAGAAACCAAGTGGGGTGATATTTCAGGCTCCAGCATGACTCTGCCCCCAGACAGCCCATTGGCTCTCTTCTGCCTGCCTTAGCTATAAATGCATCCGAGTCCAACCTGGACCACTACTCAGGCAACAGTACAGGTTAATGGTAGATATTTGGAATGGAATGTGTTTCTCTGGTCTGGGGATGGGGCCAGCCAATTGCCCCACTTCAAAGAAGAAGATGCTGTAGGGTCACCTCCATGCTCAAGACGAGACAAATGGATCCTAATGGCAGGGTCTCAGTTAATTACTCTCACCATTCCACAATTAAGGATACATCTGCCCATCAGTCTCCAATTCTGACATATTTATTTCCTTCACTACGCTCTCCCCTGCAATTAAATCCAAACAAATGGTAACCATCTAAACCAAGCTTGTTATTCCTGTTTGATCCTTGAATCCGTTAAACGTCTTCATTATGCTGTATGCTAATTTGCTGCTCCCCCTCTTCTTATATGTATAGAGTGGTAATTTCCATTTCACTGTATCTGAGGAAGTGTGCATGCCCACGAAAGCTTATACCTTGAATAAAACTTTGTTGATCTTAAAGGTGCCACTGGACTCTAAACTTTGTTCTAGTTGCAGGTTAAACTTTGTCTCTTTTTCTTTCGTACCACTGCCACATCTAAGCTACCCATTTTCAAATCTTCCTGAATACCATTTCCTATTCACAGGTGCTTTTCTGCATCGTGCTTTGGTTACTGGATCGTCCTGGCAAGGTTGACCACCCTAAAACCTATAAGTGCATATAGCCTCAGTGAGTAGTCTGGCAGGAGTAGTTTGCCTGAGCTGATGTTTCCAAACCATCTTCAAAAGTACCCCCTCATATAACACGCTGCTGTAATCTAATTTGGTAATTCAATCATGTTTATCTCATAGTGGCACCACCACCATGGGGTTAATTTGACATCTGAATTTAGGGAACCAGTTAGTGAAACAGAACATAAGAATATAAGAGAAGCCAGTGTTGGATCAGGCCAACACAGTTCCTGTGTTTTAAAACTGAGCTTTATGTACTGAATTGTCTGTACAGACTGCCTGTCTGGAATTACAGAAGGCATCGAGGC
This sequence comes from Gekko gecko, assembly GCA_029375565.1. Taxonomy (NCBI): domain Eukaryota; kingdom Metazoa; phylum Chordata; class Lepidosauria; order Squamata; family Gekkonidae; genus Gekko; species Gekko gecko. Next base: position 109,379,409 of record JAPDNY010000010.1, on the reverse strand, counting down.
TTAATTCAGAATGATTTCCTACGACCTATGGACTAGAAGATTAAAAATAAAGAACAGCCTGCTCAAAGGAGGCTGGACATGTACTGCAGTCCTAAGAAGAGTTACTTCCTTCTAAGTCCACTGAAATCGATGGGTTTGGAAAGGTGTGACTCTGTTTAGGATCGCACAGATAAACAAGTGGGGTTTTAATGCCAAAGAGCCGGGCAGGCCATGTACCTATAAATTCACCTAAACTTTACCTCTAACAGTTTTCCCTAACTGGTTTTATAAAACAGTCCATTAATGTTCAAGCCACATTTATTTTAACACAAATAAGCATTACAAAATTCTCCCTGGGGAAACATGATACCTCTGTTAAGACAGGGACATTTATTTTGGTTATGACAGATTTGGATTCTGGTGTGTTCCACCAAATCCTGTTTGAAAGCTTTCGTATTACATTTGGCTTGTTGGAAACAGATTGATGGACTAGACGGACCCTTGATCTGATCCAGTAAGTCTCTTCTTATGAGGTCTCTTCTTATGAGGTCTTTTCTTCCTGGCCCCACTCCTGGCCCCACTGCTGGACCTCCCGATGGCACCTGGTATATTTTGGCCGCTGTGTGACAGAGTGTTGGACTAGATGGGCCATTGGCCTGATCCAACATTGGCTTCTCTTATGTTCTTATGTTCTTATGAAGCTTTCTTATACTGAGTCAAACGATCGGTTTAGCAAGCTCAGTACTGTCTACTCTGACCGGCAGCGGCTCCCCACACTCCCAGGCAGGAGTCTTTCACATCACCTACAACCTGACAATTTTAGCTGGAGATGCCAGTGTTGTAACCTGGGATCCTCTAGCACTGAGCCATAGACACTTCCCAAATATGGCCACAGCTTTCCAGTGACCAACAACACATCTCCAAGAGGTTTTCCCCAAGACAGATAACCAAGTAATATGGGGGGGGAGATACAGGTAAGGAACGCTATACAGAACCCAATCCCAAACTCAAAGTCCCAGTCCCTAAGCCAGCAAGCCACAAATGTGATCACTTTAGGGCCAGTTTCTTTCTATCTGGAATGGCCCAAATTATATCACAGGACCTCTGCGGCTTTTACGAGTCAAGATATACAACCAGTGCCCTGACCTGGACAGTCCAGACAAACCCAATCTCAAAAGCTAAGCCAAGCAAGTACTTGGAAGGGCAACCTCCAAGGAATACCAGGGCCAGGACGCAGCAGCGGGTTATGAAGCCGCCTCTCTGAAATGTCCAAACCCCACTGGGGGTCACCAGAAGTCACCATGACTTCCAGGCTCGCAAGCACACACACACACATTCACACACACCCCAAAAAAGATACACAGCCGGGATGCTGTAAGTCTGTGAGAATGCATCAGCAAGATTGAAGTCTGTTCATACCTTAAAGACCAACAAGATTTCCAGAATATAAACTTTCAAGAGCTCCCTTTGTCAGAATAAATCTGATCATTTCCCATCTATTATACAGGCTCCAAATTATTTGTAACAAGGATGGCCAGCTTCTGTTTCTGGTGTGACTACTCTGCTCTTCAGACAGTGGTCCAGAAACTGGGAGTGTATTTTGCCACACCAAGTCACTTCATTAATAAAGTTGCCTCTGTTTCACAGCAATGGCATCCTGGTAGGCATAGCATTCAGTAAAAATATTCTTTGTACTTCTTTGGAGGTTTTCAAGCACAGGCTTGATGGCCATCTGACAGCAATGCTAATTCTGTGAATTTAGGCAGATCATGAGAGGGGAGGGCAGGAAGGGTCGCGTCAGTGCTTAGTTTCTTAGACACCCGGGGAAATGCTGATTGCTACTTTGGAGGTCAGGAAGCAATTTTCCTCCAGGCCAGTTTGGCCATGGATCCTGGAGAGTTTTTGTGTCATCTTCTGGGCATGGAACAGGGGTCACTGGGGCTTGGGGGGGTATTTGTGAACTTCCTGCATTGTACAGGGGGTTGGACTAGATGACCCTGGAGGTCCTTTCCAACTCTAGGATTCTGATTCGATGATTCTGTGATATATGTTTATTCACACCCTGAACTGGATGGGCACAGTTAACTCAATCTCATCAGATCTTGGAGACTAAGCAGGGTCAGCCCTGGTTAGTATCTGGATGGGAAGGATGTCCAGGGTTGCTATGCAGAGGCAAACCACTTCTGTTCATCTCTTGCCTTGAAAACCCAGTGGGGTCACCATAAGTTGGCCGCAACTTTCCCGCCGCCACCATGTTCATTCACACATAACATATGTGCCAGACAAAGTCAAAATGAAAGATGTCGGGTGCTTTTACGTGCACCAAATAATGCACTTCCAAGCCACTTTCGATGTGCCTTGCAATTGGACATCACTGTGTGAAACTGCAAAATCCACTTGCAATTGATCGCTAAAGTGCATTGAAAGTGTGTTGAAAGTGCATTCCTTACTGTGTGTGAAAGCAACTGTAATATTAGAGAATGCTTCTATTGCTTGCAACTCCAGAAACATTCATTTCTACATTACTGGGACTCTGGCCTCAAAATTTTCAGTATGATTTCAAGGTAATAGGATTGTAAGGGGCTGGTTGTAGCCTGCAGACAGCTAGTCGGCTATGGCTGGCTTAAAGCAATGAGTCAACACAGGCCTGCCCGGAGGCACTTCTCCTGTTTCGCCATCAGATGGCAAGATGGAGTTTTCTTCTGAAGGAAATGGGATGAGATCAGGAAAGAGGTGAGTGTGGATAAGGATTCAGAACAAGATATGTAAGCTGCTTAAACAATCCTGCTCACAATTAATGGGGCTTTGCAAACCCATTCGCAATCCACTTACTTCTTAGAACAAATTTTAAGTCAAGGGGCACCTTTAAGACCAGCAAAGGTTTATTCGAGGTATGAGCTGGTATGTGCATGCATACTTTTCCAGATACATACATTTGTTGGTCTTAAAGGTTCCACTTGACTCAAAATTTGTTCTACAGCTTCAGACCAGCACAGCTGCCCACCTGGACCCGCTTATTTACTTACTTGTTTGGATGTGTTCTAGCCCATCTTTTGACCCCGCTACCCCCACTCGCCCGCCCCAAAATCTTGCTTCCAAATCATCAGTTCAACTACCCTGTATTTAAAACTTTCAAACTATACAACACTACCAAAAACAGAGATAAAGAGTGGCTACAGTGGGCTTCAATTAATTTAGGGTTACCAGGTGTATCCTCTTCTTAGGGGTGCCCATCCTGTTTTGGCGGAGCTGCGGTGGCTCAAGTGGTTAAGACGCTGAACTGCAGGCTGTAGGTACCACTTCGGTGGGAAGGTAACAGCGTTCCGTGCACCTTGGTGTTTAGTCATGCCAGCCACATGACCACGGAAATGTCTTTGGACAGCGCTGGTTCTTCGGCTTTGAAACCGAGATGAGCACTGCAACCCTAGAGTTGGATTCAACTGGCTTTCGAGCAAAGGAACCTTTACCTTTACTATCCTCTTTTGGGCTGTTTTTGAAAAACTGATGAAAATGTCCTCTTTCTGGGTCGGGAGGCTGAGCCTGTTTTGCCCTCTAGTCGCCCAGCGGAGGCAAGCTTCAGCTTAAATAGTTAGAAGTATTTAAAATGAGGTTTGTCTCCTTTTTGCTTTTCAAACCCTAATCAATTTAAACCTCCCCCTAAATTGATTTATACAAAGGGCTGTTGGGCATCCTAACATGTACTGATGCCACGGGTTCATACATACATGTTTGCTGTTGGATGATGGCAAACAGCACTGTAAAGTACTGGGTTTCGGGCCTCATGACTCGGACGACGACATAAGAAGACGCGTTTATTCGTACTTCACATAAGACAAGAACACACAGCAACGGCCGGAGGCCAATATACAGTTAGGGGGACGGCCTCTATTCCTATTGGCGGGTTTGAATCGCCCGCCAATGCTGCCATTGGTTCACTACTGGCGAGCTCAGAACCTAGTCCCTATTGTTCTCAGAGAGCGAAGCTTGGCTGTATTTCACCTAGCTCTGCCTTCTGATCCCAGGACACAACAAGCACTATCGTGGATCAAACACAGTAGGTGGAGCTCTCATATCATTGGGAGAGGGGCTGTGGCTTGGTGGTAGGGCACCTACTTTGCATGCAGAAAGTTCTAGGTTCAATCCCTGGCATGTCCAGCTAAAAGGATCAGGTGCTAGGTGATGTGAAAGAACTCTGCCCAAGACCCTGGGGAGGTGCTGCCAATGACTTTGATAGATCAACGGTTTGATGTGGTGTCAGATAGCTCCATGCTCAGATATATACACTTAGTGTCACTTCTCGGCCTTTTGGCTGGACTGACATTCTCTACTAAGTCAAGCTCATTTTATCAGTTAATATATATACTTGGCTGCTAGCCATCAAGTTGTAGGAAACCAATTTTATTTATACTTATTGTTTATTCCATTTATACTAGGGATGTTCTCTTGGGGGGGGGGGATGGAATTTTTCAAATTTTGATGTCAGGAAGGGTATCTATGCCAGCACTTCTCAGGTCCCCAATACCATTTTGAAACCCACTTCAAGGTTGGAGCTTGTTTGAATTCTAAACTTTTTTGAGTTCATTGTTCCCCCTGGGAGATTAATTTGGAGGGGTGGGTTGGCTTTTTTTCAAGGAAATGACACCAAATTTGCAGATAACCTTGTCCTGCCTGCCCGTTTAAGACCCTCCAGTCTTACAGTCCACTGAACAAGGTGCCCCCCCACCCATCCTATTTGTCTCTATTGTCTCATATGGGGGAAAATCCAGGCTTTCTCCAGGGCAAAGGAGCCAACAGCCAAACACACAAGAGTAACCACGGGCTGAAGGCCTCCCTGTGCAAGCAGAACAAACCCAGTGGAACCAACATCAAACCAGAGAATCCCAGCAGAACCATGGGCCAGTGCAACAAGCTCAATGCAGCCAAAGTCAAATCAGAGAATAAAAGCAACTTAAAGCCACTTAAGCAAGGGATACTATTGCAAGCCGAACTACAGACACCAAGCAGAACTTAGGGACAAGGTGGCAAGCCCAACAGAAACAATGTCCCACCAGAGAAACCAAGCCAAACTAACCCGGCAAGTCAGTACCGAGGCAGACAGCCAGACCTGCCAAGACACACATTCTCTCTCACATACACACACATACATGCACACATTAAAACCACTTCCCTGAAATGCAGGCCTGCTTTTTATCCTCTTTGTCCATACTCAGAGAGCCATGGAGAGCTGTAACAGAATCATTGTGATTCAGGACACTGCACTAGTATTCTCATTAATGTCTGAACTTATTGTTGGGAGAGCTGCCTTCCTCTCCCCCTCCTTCCCATTGCCTGAAGAAACTGAAGAAAAATAGGCCTGGGAGCCTCATAATATTCTTGAATATATCCAGAATTTGGAGGGGATCTTATTACCAGGAGCTGCGGTGGCTCAAGTGGTTAAGACGCTGAACTGCAGGCTGTGGAAGGTCAGTAGTTCAGCAGTTCGAGACCCGAGAGTGCCGCATGACGGGGTGAGCTCCCGTCTCTAGTTCCAGCTCCTGCCGACCTAGCAGTTCGAAAGCAAGAAATTGCAAGTAGATAAATAGGTACCACTTCGGTGGGAAGGTAACAGCGTTCCGTGCACCTCGGTGTTTAGTCATGCCGGCCACATGACCACGGAAACATCTTCAGACAGCGCTGGCTCTTCGGCTTTGAAACGGAGATGAGCACCGCAACCCTAGAGTCGGATTCGACTGGCTTTCGAGCAAGGGAACCTTTACCTTTACCTTATTACCAGCATTCTGGAAATACCGAATATTGCTCTGAATACCCGAATGTATCTGAAAAATACTGGTAAGATACTTTCCGGATATATATTTGTACTGAAAAATATCCGAATGCACTAATGGGGACCCAAAGTGGCTAACAACATTCTCCTGTTCTTCGTTTTATCCTCAAAACAAACCTGTGAGGTAGATGAGGCTGAGAGTGTGTGAATGGCCCAAGGTCACCGAGTGAACTTCCCTGACAGAGTGTGGATTTGAACCTGGGTGTCCCAGTACCTTGTCAAACACTTTGATTACTACACCACACTGGGTAAATCAAGTATGATATGTCTGAACAAGCATCGGTACATTTCCCTCATGGGGTTCAGTCATGAGCCACTTTGTGCTACTACGAATGGCGGGAAAGGTGCACTATAAATAGCTAAATAAATATAATAAATAAACCAGGTGAAATGCTAGAGATACCTGACTGGATATCCAAGCATTGTTAACTTACTGTAAAAGAAGGAACAGGAGGATGGATTTGCTTGAGGGCTATGGCAATGGAGTGGGGGTAAACAGCTTTCCACACAGTTTCCTGCATAGGAATCCCCCTGCTTCAAGCAGCTGTTTGCCCCAGTAGGGAAACCAACTTGCCTTTCACACCTTCTACTAGAGCTGGGCGCTACTCTGGGTGGTAGTGATTTCTATCCAGGAAGCAGCATCGGGAATGGATGTTTAGCCTGTCCTGTCCAAATTCCATGGTCTTGATCCAAATTGGACCCTCCTGTGTCTGCTTTTAAACAAAATTTAAAATTGTAGCCAATCTAATCACAGGTCTCTCGCATCCCACCTAGAGAAGCCCTTTGGCGCATATTTCATGTGGAGGTGGAAGGCTAGTTTGTGCACCTGCCTACACATCATTTATTCAGCACTGGCAGCTGAATGTGTGATTTGTCTCTGAAAAGAATTGTGTCTGAAGGGGTGAATTATGAGAATTCTACTTGTGGCATTAGATTCATTGAAACCTCACATCTGTGAAGGCTCATTCCAGGGATGAGAAGATTTCCCCAGTACTTTTTTCTTATTGGTCCATGCATTTATTCTGCCTGGCATTAGATTCCACTGATAGACTGCTACTAATAAGGTCTTCGTAGCTCAGCTGCGGCCCAATTATTCCCAGTTTAGGATTACTGAATATGTAATTGCTGCTATGTCCATCTTCTAACTGCTTTAACTGTTTTTATTGCTTAATATTTATTTTTTAGTTGCTTATTGATTGTAATTTATTGTTGTAATCCACCCTGAGCTCACTAGCGGGAAGGGCAGGATATAGATGTAAATAAATAAATAAATCCTGGATTACCTAAGATAATTTTTTTCAATTAATTCCAGAATTAGTTTGCTAGAGTTTAACTTTTTATTTGCATCTCTCCCCCTCCTCTATGTTATTATACTGATGAATAAAAAGGCAAAGGTTCCCTTGCTCGAAAGCCAGTCGAATCTGACTCTAGGGTTGCGGTGCTCATCTCCGTTTCAAAGCCGAAGAGCCAGCGCTGTCCGAAGACATTTCCGTGGTCATGTGGCTGGCATGACTAAACACCAAGGCGCACGGAACGCTGTTACCTTCCCACCAAAGTGGTACCTATTTATCTACTTGCAATTTCTTGCTTTCGAACCTCTAGGTTGGCAGGAGCTGGAACTAGAGACGGGAGCTCACTCTGTCATGCGGCACTCTTGGGTCTTGAACTGCTGAACTACTGACCTTCCACAGCCTGCAGTTCAGCATCTTAGCCACTTGAGCCACCGCAGCTCCTATACTGATGAATACATAAGCATTAATAAAAGTCCAGAAAAACAACACATTTCCTGAAGATTCTTCTTGTGTGGTGTGCTACTGATGTGCAAACGTGCTCTTGCACAGTGATGACACAAAATATAAAAATGGGTAAAGAAGTAATGACACCTACAATCACATGATTGCTTTTTGTGTGTGTGGTGTTTTAAAGAAGTACAGAAATGCACTTGTGCTATGTGAAAACAAGTGCACAAGTTGTATTTTGATACAACCATACATGTACACATATATGTACATATGAAGCTGCCTCATATGGAATCAGACTGTTGGTCCATCAAGGTCGGTATTAGACTGGTAGTGCCTTTCCGTCACCTCCAGCAGAGGTCTTTCACATCACCTCCTACCTGATCCCTTTAACTGGAGATTCCGGGGATTCAACCTGGGACCTTCTGCATGCAAAGCCAAGGCTCTTGCCACTGTTCTGGCCTCTCCTCAATTACCAAATCACCTCTGTCACAGGACTTTGCCTTTACTGGTGTGGCAACCTCCTCCTCGGTCCTTCATTGGCCCAGGCTCCCCTGTGAGCCCATCTGCCCCACCACAACTATACAATTACCAGATTGCTTTCCGGGGTAACTTTTTTTATTAATGTGCACATACATATCGGTAGTATTAGTCATTTGGAACTCCAAAGTCTGGGCAGAAATTCGGATAAGACAAATTTCACAAGCATCCTCACTGTGGCGCAGTAGAAGAGCCTCTGCTTGGCACGCAGAAGGACCCAGGTTCAATCCCCGGCATCTCCAGTTAAAAGGACCAGGCAGTAGGTGACGGGAAAGACCTCTGCCCGAGGCCCTGGAGAGCTATGGAGGAGGCTGTGGCGCAGTGGAAGAGCCTCTGCTTGGCATTCAGAAGGTCCCAGGTTCAATCCCCGGCATCTCCAGTTAAAAGGACCAGGCAGTAGGTGACGGGAAAGACCTCTGCCCGAGGCCCTGGAGAGCTATGGAGGAGGCTGTGGCTCAGTGGAAGAGCCTCTGCTTGGCATTCAGAAGGTCCCAGGTTCAATCCCCGGGCATCTCCAGTTGAAAGGACCAGGCAGTAGGTGACGGGAAAGACCTCTGCCCGAGGCCCTGGAGAGCTATGGAGGAGGCTGTGGCTCAGTGGAAGAGCCTCTGCTTGGCATTCAGAAGGTCCCAGGTTCAATCCCCGGGCATCTCCAGTTGAAAGGACCAGGCAGTAGGTGACGGGAAAGACCTCTGCCCGAGGCCCTGGAGAGCTATGGAGGAGGCTGTGGCTCAGTGGAAGAGCCTCTGCTTGGCATTCAGAAGGTCCCAGGTTCAATCCCCGGGCATCTCCAGTTGAAAGGACCAGGCAGTAGGTGATGGGAAAGACCTCTGCCTGAGACCCTGGAGAGCTGCTTCCAGTCTAAGCAGACAATATTAACGCTGATGGACCAGTGGTCTGATTCAGTAGAAAGCAGCTTCATGTGTATTCATGTTGCAGTCATTGAGTAATGAACATGCTTGGGTGAGTCTGCCGAAAAGCCATTCCTTTTGCTTGAATGGCATCCAGTGGCTTCAAGTGTAACAGTTTTAAGTTGTCTGAGGGCTGAAAGGGGCCGGCCTTCCTCTCTTTTCCACAGCTGCCTTGTCATCAAGTCAACTGCACGACAGCCGTGTTATGACTCCCAGCGTGAAGCTGATTCGGCGTGTTTGCATACGATGGGCTGCCCGGCTGTGTTAGATGGCTCCCTATGCCAGAGGTATAGCTGGCCTGGCACAGATCCCTTTGGCCCCCCGCCATCCGGCATCCCATTCCCACACTCCCTTGGGGAAGGAAAGGATTTTGTCCATGTTAATTATTTGGGACTGTTGATGGCTTTAAACATATCTTTGCACAAAGAGGGTGTCATTCATCATCAGGGGCTAGAGAGGTTTCGCTTTGACAATGTTATCTGGAGAGAACAGGGAAGGGGCCGATTGACTCCAGCAAGGCTGCTCCCCGTGGCATGTTTTCACGCTAAAACTTCCTGACACCAAAAGCCTCATGGGAGATTAATGGGACAGAAGAGACTATTACAGAGAGAGACACCAAAAGAAGATATGCAGCAAACTCATGCAAATTTACTCAAACAACTGATCTTATATTCCCAATACTGAGCAATGCTATCTTCTCCTTCTGTGGTTCTCTGGAGAACACAATTGTGAACCTCAGATATATTCTTTAAAAAGAAAGGGCTACCAGAGCTGAGTTCTGTCACTGAAAACACTTGGTTCTGCTGTCTCATAGGAAGTCTTTCTTAAGGGCCTTTCCAGAAGATCTCAGTGGACGGACAAGTTCACCAGGGAGGAGGCGGTTCTTCAGCAACTCAGGGCCCAATCATGTAGCATTTTAAACATTACAAGCAAGAGTTTGAATTGCATCTAGAAATCTCAGTATACAGGTATTTTGATAGTTATGGGCTCTGATCACAAGCACAATTAGCTGCACAGGAGGGATGAATGCCGGGTGGATTTAACAGGCACGATCAGATGTGAACATCTGGTCAGCACCCCACACCCCTCAGCAACCCGTTTCGCTCCACCACAAGAGCAGAGTTAAAAGACACTGGAGAAAGTCCACTATCAAATGGGTTCCTATGGGCCATAGACAGACTTTCCCTGTGTGATCGCAGATAGGTGCGCTGCCCAAGTGGCAGTGTGGTACAATTTAATTTTTTTTTTTTGCACATGTGCATAGGTGCATGCATATGCATGTGCACAATGGCGAAAGTTGCAAAAACAAACCTACCAGAAGAAGGAACGTCCAGATGACCTGATCGCAATCATTGTGAGAGATGGCTGTCCAGATAGGCAAAATCGTGGATTCAGAGCACAAATACCTGGAAAGTACTTGATTTTCCCGGTGTCGGAAAACTTGCTAGGGAACCAGGACTGTGTGATTGCACAAATGCAGGTCAAATTGCTATGGAGCAAATAGCCTCACTTCCCCCCCCCCACATTACCTGGCACGTGTGACCGCAGCCATGGTGTGTTTACCCAGGGGTTTAGATGAACTGGAGATTCTGAGAGGAGTGCAATGGCAGCCTGGCACAGAGGCCTGGACATAGACAGGTGATGAATAATTATGGCCGAGTAGGGTTTCCAGCTCTGGGTTAGGAAATTCTGGGAGATCTGGGAAGGCAGTGAAGGGAGGGATTTAGGGAGGGGAGCAACCTCAGCAGGGTTTAATGCTATAGTGTCCACCCTCCAAAGCAGCCAATTTCTCCAGGGAAACTGATCTCTGTCACCAGGAGATTCCAGGAGATCTCCAGGCCCTACTTGGAGGTTGGCAACCATACAGCCAAGCCATTCCCCACCACCGCCACTGCCACCAAGGAAAAGTGAAGCCCATGCACAAATAAAGTTTCAAGTCTCAGAAGGCAGCTGGGTTTCAGAAGCCACTGGGCCTCTAAAGATAAGGGCAGGCCCACAAGCATTCAGCTAAATTATAGACTAGTTCCTTTTTTGGTGGGGCTCCACTCCCATCCAGAACATATGACCATCCTGGACAGAAAGCTGGTCTCTTCCCAGTTAATATCACCACTGCTTTGTCTGGATTGAGCTCCAGTTTGTTGACTGTCAGCCAGCCTTTGAAGGACACAGTGATCCCTAGTTCCCCCAGAAGCAGGGCTAGCCCACTCACAGCCATCATGGGGCGCCAAACTGAGTGCCCTCCCACCCAAAAGACCCCACCCCCGCCAAAAGCTTGAGCCATGTGTGGCGCACCTTGCTGCCACCACCTCTTCTCTCCCCCAATTCCACACTCCTTGGGCATGGCCAGCAGCTGCTCCACAGGCAGGCAGAATGTGCACTCAGCTCAGGGCCCTCTTCTGCCTGGCTCGGCTCATTCTGTCCCTCCGGGGGTGGCCGAGCAAGGCTGGCCCAGGCCGCCCCCCCAGGAGCAATTGGCTGCAGGGCAGGCAGGGGCATGGCCTGGACGAGCACCAGTGCCACAGAAGCATCACCAGGTAGGAGAGGGGTGCCCCAACTTGGGTGCAGCAGGGGGCATGGCGCTCAGCTGCCTGGGGACATGGCGCACTCACTGGCCCTCCTTCCTTCCTTCCCCTGCAGACAGTGGTGAGGCGATGGTCCTGCCTTCTGGACCACCTCCTGCCCTCCCTTTGCTGCCTCCTCCTCTTCCTCCTCCTGCCAGAGCACCTGGAGGTGATGCTGCTGCGACCCCACGCAGCAGTGGAGACTGGCTTCCAGCCATGCTGCTCTGGGGACTCCACAATGCTCCGGCCTCCAGGAAGCCCCCTGCAGTGCTTTGCCCTTGGGCAGCAGAATCTCCCTGCTGCCGCCCTTGTTCACCCAAATTCTCATGTTGTGTGTGTTTTCGCTGCCTGCGGGGGGCACACGCTGCCCCCATCAGGTCAGCCACTTGAGCATGGCTGGGAGAGAAATTCTGTGCTTTAATAAATGCAGAGCGGGGAGCCCAGGCACCTTAATCCAGGTTCAGCTGCAGCCGCAGCTTTGGCGGCCAGAAATGGGGTGAGGTTTGGGAGGGGGGAGGGAAGGAGAGGGAAAGCCACCTTCAGCATCTGTATTTATTTTTGAACGGAGGGGGGGGGAGAACATCGAGTGTGGGGAGGGGAGAAACACAGAAGAAAACTCTGGGGCAGAAGCGAAGGGAACTGCCAGGTTTGGAAAGGGCATGACACCCCTTCCCCCCAGTTCCACCCGGCTGAGGCTGGTCAGTTTAATTCCTTTTAAAAAGGGGGTCCGAGAGGGAGAGGAAAAAAGAGGAGGGGGGAAGAGGGCACTTGCCCCCCCCCCGAGGGAAAAAAGTCACCCCAAAGAGTTGAGCATCTTTCCTTCCAACTTGATTGTATTGATTGCATTACTGTACTAATTGTTACTGTAGAACCAGATCAGGAGCAAAGACAGTGGTGGGCACAAGGGGGGTGGCGCCAGAAGGTAGCCTTGCCTACAATGTTCCCTCTAAGCTGTGGAGTCTTGTGAGCAAAAACTCTACTTGGTGAGCTACTGGCATTCAAGTTGTGAGCGAGTGATTTGGCTACTGCATAAATTAGTTTGCTCTGGAGCCCTCCTCCCTGAGCAAAGATAAAAATGTGTGAGCTGGAGGCTAAAAAACTGTGAGCTAGCTCACACTAACTCAGCTTAGAGGGAACACTGCGAGTCACCTAGTGTGAGTCACCTCCCAAGGCCTCACCACTACACCCTTAGAACTATCACCTGCCATAAGCCACATGAATGTTTGTCTACCATTACTGATCCTCACACAGATGAATACCTAATAAGCCCCCGAGAAACCTTGAGGTCCTCCAGTACACAATTTGAAAGCCACTGACCTCAAGGAAGGTGGGGAAAAAAAGAAATGCAGCTCCAAGAGATTATCCTGAACTTGGCATTTATTCTCTAATATTTTAAATGCTAATACATGTAAGTGTTAAGAAGAGGCCTGCTCTTTGTTGCCAAGGCAATTAAAATAAAGAGCAAATGATAGAATAATAGATGAGCACATTACTGTCTGGGCAACAGCATTATACACTGAAAAGGATAAGAGTAACTATTGGACAGAGATGAACGAACACTGTAGAAAAAATGCTGGACTCGGTCAGACGGAGGAATGAATCTGCAAGAGAGCATCTCGCTTGCGTTCTTGGGACATCCTAAGTGAGAGAGCATGATGGATAGAAAGTGATTGTTCATGGAAAGCCATGCCACCACGTCAGTCAGCTGGTCCTTGGGTGTGATTTGTGGTGGTGTCCACTGTTTGGGCGTCATGCTGTTTGTACCAGGAAGGCACTTGATAAAGCAACCTCACCAGAAGTTTAAATGACCCAGGAACAAGCCAAGCTGAGTGGCCACAGTGGTGCCACAAGTCAGAACTGATGGGACCATTCAGATTAGCAGCTTCAACCATTAAAGTTGCCAACTCTGGGCTGGGAAACACCTGGAGATTTGGGGCTGGAGTCTGAAGAGGATGGGGTTTGGGACCTCAGTAATGTATAACACCATAGAGCCCACCCTCCAAAAGATCCATTTTCTCCAGGGGAACAGATCTCTGTCATCTGGATATCAATTGTAATGCCAGCAGATCTTCAGGCCCCACCTGGAGGTTGGCGAGTATGACAAAGCCCTGTATCTCCCAACTGTCTGGCAGATTTTTCCCACCAAATCTTTAGTTCCCCTCAGTGACTGAGTAGCCCTACAGTAGCATGTATATATTTCTTGTCTTTAAAGACTTGACTATCCCATCCTATGTTTAGATATTTCATTTAGGCTTTTTCTCAGCTCAGGTACTCTACTGAAAATACAGGAGTTGTCCAGTTTTTTTAAAACCCTTGAGAAATGGCACTTGAGGCAAATTAACTTTCAAAACAGAATGAAGATTTTATTAAACAAGCAGGGAATACATATATAAATGGAATGGTCAAGATACTGAGATTGCTGAGGTAAAAACTTTCTAATATTTACAGAGCTGAATTCATAGAACATTCAAGAGAGTTTATTTGTAGTTTTGTTTCAAAGCTTTCTATTTCTTTCTTTGAGAGGTACTTTGTTTGTATTTCAGCACAACACAGTTCTTATTGATGTTTCTAGATTTCTTCCTTCAGATATTACAGGCTTTCCTTTAGATAATACAGCTTTTCATTAACTCCTGAGGTGCCTAAGCATCTCCCCTTTATCACAGACCAGGGTTCTCTTCCCAACCCCTTTCACTGGCAAGAAGTTATTCTCCTTGTGCCTAAGAAGCAATAACTCCTTTTACTATTTTGGCTTGTCTGGGAGTTCTCTCTAACTTCCCAGACCTTTTGCCAAATCCTCCTCCAATATCCTTGTCTGTATAAGGCTGTTCTGTAGCTTTCTGACTGAGAATTCTAAGTTCTCCCTTAGAGCAGGGTTAATATATTTAGGCTATGGGTTTTTTTCTTCTTTCTGTAGAAGTACTTTTCTGACTGTTTCCTATCAGAAAACTCTGACTCCCCAAATGTCTCTTCCCTCAGAAGCCACCCTCTGGCTACTGAACCCAATGTTGGTTTTCAGACCCAACCACAAAAGACCAAAGGCAAAAGACCATTTTTTCCTCCAGATCAGCTGTTTTATTTTCTTGGCCAGTTGATGTTGGCCAATCAGAGAATAAGTAAAGCAGCCAATCACCTAAGCTCTTCTCTTCAGGGAAGATTAACTCCTAACCTCCCTGATTCTCTGTACCAAGCAACATTTCAAAAACCCTGCTTTTCTGTGCTATCCGTCACAGCGGCTCTACCAACAATAGGCATTGTCTCACCTGTTGGTTCTGGTGGCTGTGTGGAAGGAGATAGTGGGTGAGCTTATACCAACCATTGTTGCCATTGAAGGTCCAGAACCAAGTGATTCCTGAAGTACTGGCAGAGCTACTGGAACTCATCTCTGCTTTTTACTGGCCACCAACAGCCTGGGCAGCAACCCAACAGCAACTTTCCCAGTAAGTTAGAAGATAAGAACATAAGAGAAGCCAATGTTGGACCAGGCCAAAGGCCCATCCAGTCCAACACTCTGTCACACAGTGGCCAAAAATACCAGGTGCCATGGGGAGGTCCAGCAGTGGGGCCAGGACACTAGAATCCCTCCCACTGTTGCTCCCCCCAAGCACCAAGAATATAGAGCATCACTTGCCCCAGACCAAGAGTTCCTATCTATATCTTGTGGCTAATAGCCACTGATGGACCTCTGCTCCATATGTTTATCCAGTTCCCTCTTGAAGCTGTCCACACTTGTAGCCGCCACCACCTCCTGTGACAGTGAATGCCATGTGTTAATCACTCTTTGGGTGAAGAAGGACTTCCTTTTATGCATTCTAACCCAACTGCTCAGCAATTTCATTGAGTGCCCTAGACCTTGTTATTCATGTCTCAGTCTGGCCAGTGCCCAGGTGGAATATCAACTGGGAACCCTCTATATACACTGCCTTTCATTTCATGAAAAGAAAAACACAATCTACAGGTTCAAAGCCAAAGCTTTACAGGCTAAGAGGCAGAGAAGAGGCCTTCCCTCCTGGGTTTTCATGGGGAAAATGAAGAACCTCAAATCCCCTATTTATATTCTGCAAATGTTCATATTTTCCAGTACCATTTGTATACTGATGTAGCTTCCCCAAGAGGCACAGGCTGGGATCCAGCAGGGCAGGTCACCAGAAAGTTTGCAGAGAGTACCCAAAGTCCAGTCCAAAAGTCAGGATTTCCAGAGAGCCCACTTACCAAAGTCCAGTCTAGGATCAAGGAGTTCCAGGCAACCAGCCCAAGTCTAGTGTTCCAGAAAAGCCAATTGTCCAGTTCAAGGTTACAGAGCAACATGTACTTGTTGCATCCACAGGCTGCTGCTTCTCCCAGCTGAATTTATAGCCACATCTTAACAAGCTAAACTCCCTGCCAATTAATTGGCAGTCATCCTGAAATTACTCATTCATCTCTCTTCAATTGACAGTTGATGATGGGCCATGAGTCTCACACTTCTTCTCCTTTCCTGAAACTCTAAACATCTCTGACAGCATTGGCACTGCAAGGGTGTGGGTGAGCTAGGTGGGCTGGGAGTGGCTGATGAAGACTTGTTTACTGCTTCAGAGATACAAGGTGTAGGCTGTGACTCCTGATCAGCCAGTACCATGATCTCTTGTTGTTCTCCTTCTGGCTCAGAGCCAGCTGTAGCCAGCTGTTCAGTTACCCGTTCAGAGTTAGCAGGTAACTCTTCATCTGAGAAATCTGAGCCATCACTCAGTACAGTGACTTACAACAGTTTGCTCCATTATTCCCCCTAGTGACCTGTTTTCCAATCCTGAAACTGGCCTCACGGGTGTTCCCACCCAATCAGAGTTCACACAGTGAATGGAATATTATTGCAGTCCTACACGACCAATGAGATCTGACTGCATTATGACATCACTGAAGGCAATTGAGGGCCACAGAAAGTGAAGGCAATGCCAGGGAATAAACAAACTCTCTTTTTTTGCATGACGTGCAAAAGAATCCCCCACAAAAGACATTCTCCACTTTCCAAAAATGTTCATGAAACAATCTGAGAAATTTCAGCTCAGCTCCAGTTAACGCTGTTAAAGATGGAAATGGTTGGATAGCTTTTGTGAGAGGAACACTCTCTGGGATCTAGAAATCGCTAATCCATCATTGGATTGTACTTATTATTTTCCTACTTCCACGGTCATTACATCTCAGACAAATGCTTTTGTTGTGACCCAGAAGTCCTGATTTGGCCAGGCTAACCGTTCTTCTTTTCAGATGCCATGAGAAGAACAGAGACATTTCTGCCGGCCATTGTATTGCTGCATCTGGCATTTGGATCTCTTTTCTGATGATCGCGCCCTCTTCTGGAAGCTGTGCGGAAGAGGGCAGCTGCTGCCCATGGTGCCACCCAGCGAGGCCGGTAAATTGATGAGCCCGTAAAGAGATTCAGAGGCTGATGGGAGGGGGGAGCGCATTGTTAATGCTATTAAATATTACTTAGCCTCCAGCAAACCGCATGTTCAACAGTTTAAACTTTAATTGCTAGCTGGTGCAGAAACGCAACTGAATATATGTAAATCCTATTGAAAGCTAATATCATTTTGGCTGCTCAGATGGATTAGCAGCCGCTACAATTAACAGCGTGTGCAGCTAATGATATTAGCGGAGAATCTATCATTCGGCGATGTGGGGCACATTTAAATGGGGAAGTGCATAATGCGCTTCTCTTTTTTTGCAGCTGGGGGTGGGGAGGAAGGGAGGGATTGTTGCCAGACGGATTATGTACAGCCCATAGCATATTGGTTTCAAAGGCAGGCTAAGGGGTTAAGCGCGCACGTGCTTGATTTCCGATAACCTTGAATCTTTCTCCCCTTCCTCATTGCTCTGGTGCCTGGCGATTCTTGCAGAGGAAGAGGTGCCAGAACCGTTCTCTTCTCTTTCTCCCTTCTATCCCTCCCCCTACCCAGGCTCTATCGTGGGCTTGTTGCTTTGTGAGCAAAGTGACACCGTCTCCCGCACTTCTAGCTAATGCACAAATCCCAAGTTCATGGCATGCAATACATTTCCCAAGTTATTACACAGCCTCTCCGGCAGCTATCAAATAATTTATAAACCATCCCTCCCTTCAATTCTGTACATATTTACTGGGAAGTAAGCCTGGGTCATACTGCCAGGTAAGGACACTTAAAGAGTATGGTACTGGACACTGTGGACAGAATGGCTTAATATAAAGGGCTTAGCTGTCGAACCTTATTCTGTACTTTAGAATGCTGTATTACGGCAAGGGGAGGGCCTTCAGGCAATGCAACTTCTTCAGAGCTGTTCCAAGGGAATAAACTCCAGCACAGCCACTACATTCCTTCCCTTTTATATTTTTTCTTGTTTTTTCTCTGGTTCAGACATTTTCATGTTTTGTGTTTTTGTGTTTGGTAACAATAGAAGAGGAAGAAGAAGAGATTGGATTTATACCCCACCCTTCACTACCTGAAGGAGTCTCAGAGCGGCTTACAAGCAATGTTCCCTCTAAGCTGTGGAGTCTTGTGAGCAAAAGTTCTACTGTGTGAGTTACTGGCACTAAAGTTGTGAGTGAGCAATTTGGCTACTGCATAAATTAGTTTGCACTGGAGCCATTCTTCCTGAGCTAAGACAAAAATCCGTGAGCCGGAGGCTAAAAACACTGTGAGCTAGCTCACACTAATTCAGCTTAGAGGGAACACTGCTTACAAGCCCTTTCCCTTCCCCTCCACACAACAGACACCCTGTGAGGAAGGTGAGGCTGAGAGAGCTCTCTGGAACTGCCCTTGAGAGAACAGCTCTGAAAGAACTTATGACTGACCCAAGGTCACACCAGCAAACGCATGTAGAGCAGTGGGAATCAAACCCGATTCTCCCAGATTAGAGTCCATGCTCCTAACCACTACAGTAAACTGGCTCTCTCTTGAGAGAAGGAATTATATAGATATAGATAAAGATATATGGAGTTATATACATGCACACACATATGGGGGGGATATTAGATGTTTTTGGTTTGGTTTGGTTTCTTGTTGGTGTTTGTTGTTGTGTGTAAAAAAAATATAAAACAATAAAAAATATTTTAAAAAGCGCAGCCGCTACAATCATCATGGAAGGTGAGAACCATAACTGGAGCATGAAAGATTTCCCCAGGAAGTAAATAGAGATGGCTGAGGAAATGGGGTAAAAGTCTATAAGATGAGATTCCATGCAGTCATTTCCCAAGAAATCTACCTGAGACAAAAAGGCAGATTCCCAAGAGTTCAGAATATAAGCTCCACCCAATAGAAACTCAGCAGTAATGTTGAAAAAAATATATATATTTGTGAAGTGAATTCATCGGCAGGCACCTGTGTCATTCTCTCAAAAATCAATGCGATTCTACCAGCCAGCACAAGTTCATTGAGGATCACAGCCAATGACACCTTTTTCAATCATACACATCCAAAAATGTAATTGACTTTGTCAGGGAAGTAAAGTAGTGTTAGGAATTAATGACACATGTGCATTAAGTTCCTGACTCTTCTTGGCAAAAGACGTGGAAAAGAAGGCCCGATCACTTCTCAGTGGCGACTTTGATACACATTCGTGACCGAAATGGGGATTATAAATGAAGATGAGCCATTCACAAATGATACGAGTTACATTTCTTTTATATTACTGGCTGACGTTATGAGACCGTTGTCAGAGTCAGAGTTACTGAGAATGTATGCAAAGTGCTTCGAACACTCTGACTTATTGTTATATTATTATCATATTAAGATATGCTATTATATATTTTAATAATATTTTGATTTTTAGTATTTTTATTATCGTCACCTTTGACAACACAGACCAGATTACCAAAAGAATTATGTGTCCCTTGCATGTGAAATTCTAGCCTAACTCTGTCCTGTCAGTTTGGGAAGACAGATCCTGGGCAGTTGGACCGATCAGTCACATGATCACCTCAGTTTGGTGTAGTGGTTAAGTGAGCAGACTGTAATCTGGGAGAATCGGGTTTGATTCCCCACTCCTCCACTCGCAGCAGCTGGATGACCTTGGGCAAGCCATAGTTCTTCTGTCAGAGGCGTAAAAGGGATTGTAAGAGTCGACATTCCCATTGGTTAGTTTCTGTGAAACCTTGTAAATAGCCAACCAGAACTGTATATATGTTTATAGAGGGAACAGACCTCATTGGTCCTTATCCCTGTGTTTTCATTGGTTGTTAACATAACTATGGGCATGGCTTTGACAGCCCGGATTATTTAAAAAGGGAGCTGTGCTCCACTTTTTGTATGTGTCGTCTGATGTCTAGTTTGCTGTTTAATAAAGCTGAAATCACTTTGTTGAAATCACTACCTTGTTGAGTCTCATACTTAACAATAGGATACAGAGAAACTCTCCGAAAAGCACTTTCATTATTCCTAGAGAATATAAATGTGTACATTTTTACTCTTGTACAACTCACTTCCAAAATGGTACCATGATGACAACATAAAAATATACATAAATGCAACTCAAAGTCCCATCTTTTTGTAGTGACAGTAGCATTACTACTGCTATACTACTGCTTCTGCTTACTATGCAGGCATTCCCACAGGAATCTGCAATGCTGGTGTATGCTTCCAATTTACCTGCCCAGGGTGGGGAATTACCCGCCCTTAGCCCCAGGTTCCTGCCCCTGAGTAACAGAGAAATGGAAGAAGAAAATGGCCGCTACGTAGCGATACTCTAGGAATTTCTAATTTTCTCTGTGGTAAGGAGTCTGACCTGGATAGCCCAGGCTAATTTGATCTTGTCAGATTTTGGAAGCCAAGCAGAGTCAACCTCAGTTAGCACTTGGATGAGAGACCACCAAGGAAGTCCAAGGTTGCTTCACAGAGGCAGGCAATGGCAACCCACCTCTGAATGTTTCTTGCCTCAAAAGCCCTATGGGGTCACCAGTTGGTGTAGTGGTTAAGAGCGGTTGACTCTAATCTGGAGAACAGGGTTTGATTTCCCGCTCCTCCACATTAAACCATCTGGGTGACTTTGGGTCAGTCATAGTTCTCTCAGAGCTGTTCTCTCCAGAGCAGTTCTCTCAGAGCTCTCTCAGCCCCAACTACCTCACAGGATGTCTGTTGTGGGGAGAGGAAGGGAAGGAGATTGTAAGCCGCTCTGAGACTCTGAGGGAAGGGCAGGGTATAAATCTCACTCTTCTTCATAAATTCACTGTCACTCGATGGCAAAAAAGGATCCTAGAGAGTATGGGAGGCAGCCAGAGCATCACCTGGAAGCAGGGTTCCCAAGTACTTACCGTGTGGGAGCAGGGGACGCATGCTCCCCAGTCGGACCAGTCCTCCTGGTAACACACCATGCCGTTGCCAGGAAGTGACACCAGGCGACGCTCTGGCAATGGGGCTGAAAACTCGATGGTACCATCGAGTTTCCAGCCGCATTGCCAGAGCATCACCTAGCGTCCCTTCTTGGCGACGGCATGGTGCTCTGCACCTGTCCTTCCCCTGGGGATCGTCCTGCGAGGACGTATCCATCCCCTGCCAGCATGCGGTAAGTTCTTGGCAAGCATACCTGGAAGTAAAGTCACATCCTCCCCAAATCCTTTCCTCCCCAGGCACTGCCTCTCAAATCTCTTGGTACTTACTGGTGGTGACTAGTCTAAAAATACCTTCAGAAAGTGACTGTATGTGTGACAAGACTTTGATCCAATACTGTTGCATATCTTCACCTTCTCCCTTCTGGTAGTGCTTAGAGCAGGGGTGTGGAACTCATTTGTTACGAAGGCTGGATCTGACATAAATGAGACCTTGTTGGGCCGGGCCATTTGTGTCACAGAGCTATTTTGGGGCAGAAAGGCACAGGAATGGATTTCCAGCTGGCTCCCAAGTTGGTCACGCCCAGCAGGAACTTGTTAGCATAACAGGCCACACCCAACAGCAGAAACTCATTAGGACTGGCTACATTAGGGGTGTGTGGCCTAACATGCAAAGGAGTTCCTGCTACAACAAGAGCCCTGGGTTTTGACAACAAACAAGGTAAACAGAATAAGAAGCAAAAGGTGGGTGTGGCTGGGTGAGCACACTTCTGATAACATGGGATGTGGCCTAATATGCTAATGAGCCATGCTGTCAGGGGTGTGACCTAATATGCTAATAAGTTCCTGCTGAGCTTTTTCTACAAAAAAGTTCTGGTGTGTCATAAAATGTAATGCCAGGTAGCAGAGATATAAACTGTATAAAGGACACAAACACAAAGGGGTTTTTTTTACTTAAAATAAAAAACATTCTTAAAACATTAGTACTCTTGCAATATTTTGTTTACTTAACAGTATCTGATAACTGACACCTCTTGATCTGAATTATTGCATCAAAATGTCTGTGCTGTTGCAATCTTGAGTATGCTGTTCAGGTGTGTACCCGTAAGCTGCAAACCTACGATGACGCAGCAGCAGCAGCAGAACTGGAAGCAGCAGCAGAAGACAGCCAGTTTCACTGCGGGCCTGATAGAAGCCCTCTGGGGGCCTGATCCAGCCCCCGGGCCACATGTTTGACACCCCTGGCTTAGAGACACACCTATTTTTGTGGAGGGTTTTCCCACACATCAAGCTGCTTGTCTGTCTACTGGCTTGCTAATGCTTTCCTGTTGAGTGGGCATGCAAGGATAATTTGTGGCTCTGTGAAGCCCGTAACGACTTTTAATTGGGGTGCCTAATGTCACCCACTGCTATTTAAATCTCAATGCCTGTCACTTCCTCGTTCTTGTCTGGAGAAAATACAGCCCTTCTCTCCTTCAAACATCTGCATCAGCACATACTTTATCCTTGCATGGGATAGTCTTAAGTGAGTCGCAAGCAGCTCTCCTTCCTCAAATTATTAGCTGCTTGTGATTTTGCCAGAGTGGAGAGGGAATAATCACTCGTTTTATCTATTGGACACCTGAAGTACCTATTTAGAAAAAGATATATCCTGACACTTAAATGATTGTGCCAGGATTGCTTTCTGTTCTTTCCGGGGTTTGTTTTCTCGCTTGTTCAATATATCCTTGCTTGTGGAAAGCGACTAAGCTGGAAGAAGAAGACGAAGAAGAAGAAGAAGAAGAAGAAGAAGAAGAAGAAGAAGAAGAAGAAGAAGAAGAGGAGATTGGATTTATACCCCGCCCTTCACTTGGAGTCTCAGAGCGGCTCACAAACTCCTTTCCCTTCCCCTCCCCACAACAGACACCCTGTGAGGTAAGTGGGGCTGAGAGAACTCTGACACAAACTGCTCTTTCAAGGACAGCTGTGCCAGAGCTTGTGACTGACCCAAGGTCACATCAGCAGCTGCAAGTGGAGGAGTGGGGAATCAAACCCGGTTCTCCCAGATTAGAGCCCACACACTTACCCACTACACCAAACTGGCTCTCTGGGAAGAAAAATCCTTGCAGGTACTATCGGTATCGAATGTGAGCCGCCCTGAGCCCATTTGCGGGGAGGGCGGGATAGAAATGCAATAAAATAAATAAATAAAACCGTTCAAGATTTTCTATTCCTCGGCTCCACCATCAACCAAAAGGGAGACTGTAACCAAGCAATGAGAAGGAGACTGAGACAGGGAAAGGCAGCCATGAAAGAGCGAGAAAAGATTGTTACGTATAAGGATGTGTCGGTGGCGGCAACCAAGATAATTCATGCCACAGTGTGCCCCATTACTATGTATGGACGTAAAGCTGGACAATGAAAACAGCTGACAGGAAGAAAATCGATTACTGTGAAATGTGTAGTTGGAGGGAAGTTTTACAGATACCATGGACCCTCGAAAAGACAAATCGGTGGGTTCTAGATCAGATTAAACCTGAAGTCTCCCTAGAAGCTAAAAGGACTAAACTGAGGCTATCGTACTTTGGTCACATTATGAGAAGATCTGTTGGTGGACATTGATTCATAGGGTCGCCATGGAGGCAACTTGATGAGACTTAAGGCAGCCAGTTTAGTGTAGCAGTTAAGAGCACAGACTCTAATCTGGGAGAACTGGGTTTGGTTCCTCACGCCTTCACATGCAGCTGTTGGTGCAACATTGGGTCAGTCACAGTTCTCTTAGAGCTGTTCTTGAAAAGAGCAGTTCTAGAAGCAGAAAGGGCCTGGGTAGGCCGGTCCTGGGTAGGCCGGTCCTGCCATTTGTGGGGCTGGGTGGGGACAGAGAGGCTGGTCGGATGGAAGTGGGGGAGGGGCCCTGCACATGTCGGGAAAAGAAGTGCCTCCCCCCCTTCCCCGGCCAATCGAAGGTCAGCAGGGTGGTCGGGGTGGGGAGGCATTAAAAGCAGCAGGGAAGCCACTCTCCCCTCGACCACGAGGAGAGCACCGCAAAGAACTCTTGCAGCCAGACCTACCTCACAAGGTGTCTGTTGTGATGAGGGGAAGGAAAAAGAGATTGTAAGCCACTCTGAGACTCTAAGTGAAGGGTGGGATATAAATCCAATCTCCTCCTCCTCCTCTTCTTCCTCACACACTATTGATTTTGGTTCTATTGGTCCCCCCTACTTCTTCACTCCACCCATTTCGACCCATCCTTTCCCATGTCAGAGAGATGTAGTATAATAAAGAATGAATACTTCTTAGGTTTTGCCTCTCTGTCTTGCAAGCAACTGACTTCAGCCTGCCCCACACAATTAAGCTCCAACTGCAAATGACGTGGAATTATATGATTCTTTTCTCCTCTGAAGTTCTTTTCTCAGCCAGTGCATTCTGGGGCCGGCTGAATCTGAGCAGAACAGTTCATAACAGCTGTCCCTTTTCCTGTCCTATCCTTTCCCGAAACTGGCCTTGAAAACAAGCTCTACCAATAGCTGTTTCGTCTACTGGAGGGAAGAAATGCAATAACTTGCTTAACAAACCTAGAGAGATTGTCAATTAGCAATTTATTGCTACTGTGATTAGTCTCCATACTTTTTCTTGATGACACTCGCACTTTACTTCATTCATCTTAACCTTGTACTTCCTGCATATCATGGCCCTTTGACCCCGTAGCTTACATTATTTTTCTTCATGACCTTGCATATACTCATCAGTGTAGGAAGGACACACTACATATACCAGGTTGCCACCTCTCCTTGGGAAATACCAGGAGACTTTGGGGGTGGAGCCTGTGGAGGGAAGGGGTTTGATGAGGGGCAGGGCCTCAGCAGGGCATAATGCCATAGAGTCCACCCTTCCAAAGCAGAAATTTTCTCCCGGGGAACTGCCCTCCGTCACCTGGAGATAAATTCCAATTCCAGGAGCTCTCCAGGCCACACCTGGAGCCTGGCAACCCTATCAAGCAGGCTTTAGTTCATGAAAGTGCATGCAGAAGTTTTAAAAACTGCTAGCCTTTCAGGTGCTGCAAGACTCACAGTTGTTTTTACTGCTGCCAAAAAGTATGGCTACCTGCCTGGATATATTTTTCTGTGCCTCTGTGAGTGAAAAAACCCCATACGAGCCGAAATGAGGACAAAGGAGAAAAGTTTTTTGGGAATTTCCCATTTATCTTTCTTTCCCCCAAAATGCTGCCTGCCTCAGGCTCCTTGAGGCTGACAGGAGAAAAGGAATCGCAGGATCGGGGCAGTGTGGAGATGGAACCTTGGAACTGGCACTTCCTTCCAGTTCACAGAATAGCCAGGCTTCCACAGGGGCCAAGCGGGTCTCTCTTAAACATTTCAGTGTACTCCTGTGTTGTTCCTTGACTATACTCCAAGAACACAGGCCAAATGTGTTCTTTGCATGTGACTTTTACATCTTCCGCCGGCACGAAATGCCCAACGGCCACTGCTCGCCTTCACTACTGCTAGAGTTCCACCTTCCAAAGCTCACTGACTTCAACAGACATATGGCCAACCTAGATTATACACCTGCCATGATACATAGACTTGCAGACAAGGGTCACTTTGCATAATGGGACTTGATTGCCAGCTCTGGGGTTGGGAAATATGTGGAGTTTTGGGGGGGTGGATCCCAAGGAGGGCAAGGTTTAGGAAGGGGAGAAACTTCAACAGGGCATAATGCAATAGAGTCCACCGTTTCTCCAGGTGGAGGTCAGTTGCAATCCCAGATCTCCAGCTCCCACTTGGAAGCTGGCAACCGTAATAATGGAAACACATTCCAGTCACCATACCAGAGCCAGTCTGATGTAGTAGTTAAGAGCACAGACTCTAATCTGGGAGAACTGGGTATGATCCCCCACTCCTCCGCATGCAGTTACAAGTTCCTTCAGAACTGTTCTCTCAGGTGCAGTACTTGAAAGAGCTCTCTCAGCCCCACCTACCTCACAGGGTGTCTGTTGTGGGGAGAGGAAGGGAAAGGAAATGGTAAGCTGCTCTGAGACTCTGAGTGAAGGGGGGGGTATAAATTCTTCTTCGTCATCATCCTCCGAAGGGAAAGTGCTCATGACTTCTTTCTCCCCAGAAGCATAAGTAAGAAGAGGCAAGTTCAGGCAGAACACTTATTACTGAAGCAGGTTACCGGGCTGAATGGAGCCATGATGTAGCCACATAGTCACGCTTTAGCACAGGAGCGCCACTGCAGGCAGTAGCATGGCTATAAACAAAGTCCTTGACAGTCCAACAATCCATTGCCAATCGGCAAGGGTTGGCATGTATCTCACAGTCTGAAGGCACGGGAAAGGAATTAAATTGACAGGCGGGGGGGGCGGGGGAGAACTACACTCTAGTGCCTATGATGTAAGATGCCCAGAAGAGATCAGCTCAACATCTGCCCTGTGTATCTAGCGTAAGCCTACATATTCATGCACAGCTTTCCAAATTCTCAGGAGACACTTAAGCATATAGGAGGAAGCATTCCAATGAGCTGCAGCCGGAGGGGGGCAGGGGGGAGGTTCATCTGCTGGGAGAGAATGAATTTCACTCGCTGTTGTGCTTTCATCTGCCAAAAAAATAAAATAAAAAAAGTCTTCTCCTGACTTGTCGTTTCTCGTCTGCTTGCAGCGAGCATAAGACTATGATTAGCAACGGGCAAGGTTAGTGCAAAATCCGAACATATGCCTTTGGATGACGTTCAGTGCACATTTGCATAAACAAACTCGCTGGTCTCTCTGCAACATTTAAAATCTCTGAGCGCCCGAGCCGAATCCAAGCAGCTGGAGTAACATCATACACATCCAAACATCTTAAGGTGTATCTGGACTACATGGGAATATCAATGTTATATCATTGCTTCCATCACAGAATCCTGGGACCTGGAGTTAGTCAAAGGCCGTAAGCATTATCTGGGACAAAGAAGCCTACATAAAGTTGCCAGATTTCTCTGGGGAGAGGTACCAGGGTACGGCAATTGCTTCATGGTTTTACACAGGGCTATTTTTGTAGAAAAAGCCCAGCAGGAACTCATTAGCATATTAGGCCACACCCCTGGCTGTGCAGCTAATTAGCATATCAGGCCACACCCCCATGTTACCAGAAGTGTGGTCATCCAGCCACACCCACCTTTTGCTTCTTATTCTGCTTACCTTGTTTGTTGTCAAAACCCAGGGCTTTTTTTGGAGCAGAAACTCCTTTGCATGTTAGGCCACACACCCCTAATGTAGCCAATCCTCATGAGTTTCTGCTGTTGGGTGTGGCCTATTATGCTAATGAGTTCCTGCTGGGCGTGGCCAACTCAGGAGCCAGCCGGAACTCCGTTCCTGTGCGTTCCTGCCCAAAAAGAGCCCTGGTTTTACATGCTGTCGGAATGCAAAAAGCCTGGCTGAATCTTGGTGTGATCCTGGCTCATTCTCTGGTGACGCCCTTTCAAACAACGGGGGGAAGGAAATGGAAAAAGCATTTGTTGAGGAAAATCAGGACCGGAGCAATTGTTTGTGAGCTGAATCCTGGCTTCACAATTAACCACAGTCCAAATAAACCATGCTTTCACGTTAACATCTGAATCAAGCCCTTCTCCCCTCCTTCCTCTCCTTCTTTCCCTCTCTTGCTCTGTAAACCCTACGACAGGTGCTGGAATAATGAGATCTAATACCTAATACCTATATTAATGTGGGGAGTTGGTTCATTTTTTGATTAGTTAATACGGAATCATAGAATCACAGAGCTGGAAGGGGCCATCCAGGCCATCTAGTCCAACCCCCTGCTCAGTGCAGGATCCGCCTAGAGCTTTCCTGACAAGTGTTTGTCCAGCTGCTGCTTAAAAACTGCCAGTGAGGGGGAAGCTCACCACTTCCCCAGACAGCTGATTCCACTGCTGCACAACTCTTATTGTAAAAAAGTTTTTCCTAATATCCAGCTGGCACCATCCCGGCCTTAATTCAAACCCATGATTGTGAGTCCTCTCCTCTGCTGGCAACAGGAACAGCTCCCTGCCCTCCTGTAAGTGACAGCCCTGCAAACAGGCCTGTAGCCACCGGGGGGCATCTCGGGGCCTGGCCCCCCAACTTACTGCAAAGGCCCCCTGGCTTCCCATCCAGCCCAGACCCGCTGACTTCCAATTTTTAATTTGTGGCACTCCCTTGAAGGGGTGTCTGTGCAGGGTGCCCCTGTCTTAGTTAAAGGCCCCCAAATTTTTTTAAAAAAAATCCTGGCTACAGCCCTGCCTTCAAATACTTAATGAGAGCAATCCTGTCTCCCTCAACCTCCTCTTCTCCAGACTGAACATTCCCAACTCCCCCAGCCTTTCCTCCTAGGGCTTGGTCTCCAGGCCCCCGATCATCCTCGTCGCTCTCCTCTGCGCCTGCTCCATTCTGTCCCCATCCTTTTTGAAGGGAGGCCTTTTTTAGGGGGGGGGGTTGCACAAACAACCTTCTGATCATCTGACATCTTTTTTGCTGGTGACGAACACAGACTGTTTGTCAAATCATTAATGGCTGTTCAGCAAATTGCTGCACTGTATTCCTTCCTAATCATGCAGTCTGGGCATTTTGCGTATGCACATTCTCACGCAGCCCCATTGAGTTCTACTATTCCCCTCTTCCGTCTGTGCTGCATAACTGCTCCTCCCACCCCGCAGGCAATTGTTGGAATAGGTAATTAAATCAGTCACAAAACATACAAGTAATTCATCAATAAATGCTGCATTTTAATCCCCTCTGGTGTTTAGCACCCTTGGGTGTTTGTCAAAGTTTGGTGTAGTGGTTAAGTGTGCGGACTCTAATCTGGGAGAACAGGGTTTGATTCCCCACTCCTCCACTTGCACCTACTGATGTGACCTTGGGTCAGTCACAAGCTCTGGCACAGCTGTTCCTGAAAGAGCAGTTTGTGTTAGTGTTCTCTCAGCCCCGCCTACCTCACAGGGTGTCTGTTGTGGGGAGAGGAAGGGAAAAGAGTTTGTGAGCCGCTCTGTGACTCCAAGTGAAGGGCAGGGTATAAATCCAATCTCCTCTTCTTCTTCTTCTTCTTCTTCTTCTTCTTCTTCTTCTTCTTCTTCTTCTTCTTCTTCTTCTTCTTCTTCTTCTTCTTCTTCTTCTTCTTCTACTAAACCCCTATTAGTTGCTGTAGATTTTCCAACATATTAAATCCCTATTGACGCTAATGGCTGCTGGTCAGTTTGCATTGGTAACATCTTTGCGCATGCACAGTTTTGCACAAACGCAATGCAGACCTGGTCTGCAGGCGATCACAGCTGTTCAACACAAACTGAACAGACTGGGTGATCCCCCCCACATCTGACTGATGCTTTCGAACTTGGTAAATCCAACCATTGAACTTGCTCATGGCAAAGTCTGCCGCATCCCTAATCCCGAGTGCCATGGGAAAATGTAGAATTGTGGCTCCTGTTGATGAATGAGGGAGGACATTTTTGAATGGGTTAGGCTGAGAGATGACCGCAAGCCTGTTTATATTCTGAGCCGATTTTGATCCTGGCTTGTGATGATCAGCTGCTGTTTATTAGATTTCAAAGTACCTCACGTTCCCTCCCGCATCTCAAAAGCAGCTCTCTCGAGACTTTGGCAATGCACAAATTTATTTCAGTGAAATTGATTGATTGGTTCAAAGGCAGACAATTCCTCCACTGAAAGTTATTTAATTAGTTGAGAGCCATAAGAATGATCCCAATATTAAAACAAGTTTCGAGTCCAGTGGCACCTTTAAGACCGATAAAGTTTTATTCAAGGAATGAGCTTTTGTGTGCATACACACTTTCTCAATGGACTGCGGTGGCTCAAGTGGTTAAGACGCTGAACTGCAGGCTGTGGAAGGTCAGTAGTTCCGCAGTTCAAAACCCGAGAGTGCTGCATGATGGAGTGAGCTCCCGTCTCTGGTTCCAGCTCCTGCCAACGTAGCAGTTCGAAAGCAAGAAATTGCAAGTAGATAAATAGATACCACTTCGGTGGGAAGGTAACAGCGTTCCGTGCACCTTGGTGTTTAGTCATGCCGGCCACATGACCACGGAAACGTCTTCGGACAGCGCTGGCTCTTCGGCTTTGAAACGGAGATGAGCACCGCAACCCTAGAGTCGGATCCGACTGGCTTTCGAGCAAGGGAACCTTTACCTTTACCTTACACTTTCTCAAATACCATTCCAATGTATTTGAAAAAGTGTGCATGCACACGGAAGCTCATTCCTTGAATAAAACTTTGTTGGTCTTAAAGGTGCCGCTGGACTCTAAACTTGTTCTACTCCTTCAGACCAACACGGCTAACCACCTGGCACAATATTAAAAAGTAGCCTGAGATGCAGGCATCTGAGTGGATGCTCGAATGATGTTGCTCTGGACTAATTCTGAACATTGCTGGGCTCGGATGAGGCGGCAACTTCCCCCTCCCTTTTAATCCAGCAAGATTAATTGCCGTTAATTGGTATTCTGCTGTGTCTGTTTCTTCCTCTGTGGTCCTGTGTCTCCTTCGCTCAGGCTCCCGGCTTGATTGCAGCTGCTGACATAAGCCAGACTCCTTCCCTTTTGGCATGTCCGAGTGGTAATGCTTTAGGCAATGCCTGCTTAAAGCAATTCATAAAAGAAAAGTGACTCTGTCCCAGCGTGATGGACTCCCGTGAGTCTCTGATAGTCAAGACAATCACTTAATTTAATTGGCAAGAGCATTTCCACTGGGATCCGTGACAAGTCAGCAAAGATGATTTCACTGTCTGTAATGTAATGCATCTGCTTACGGGGGCTAGATTCAGTTCTCCATTATACTGCCTGGAAGAAGACCTTGCGCGAAGACCAAAATAAAAGCAAAGCGATTGAGTGCTTCCTGGACTGGATGAACTTTGCACCCCTAAAAAAAAAAAACAACAACCAACAACCAACAACAGTTTTGTGTTTCTAAAATAAAACATTTAATCATTTTGAATGTGTTTAGATAGATGAAGGCACATGTAAATATTTCCTAATCTGAAGACTGTATTCTTATGGCAGCGTTAGGGAGACAGTGTTCCAACTGCATGACAAAGGGCAAGAAAAGAATGGGCAGCTATGCCCACACATTGCCTGAAGGTTGTCCCCAAAAGGGCAAAACAGAAGCTTCAAGAGGCTAAGATAAGAGAAATGGGGGGTGGTAAATATCCTTTACTTGTTGTAACAGCCCCAGTCCAAAATGGGGTCCCCTGGTGATGCATTTTACTCATAAAACATGCTCTGCACTCTCCTAGTACCTATTTGGCCCAGAGAACAGTACTTCTTCTTCTACTTTATGTAGCAAGATGGATCTTGCCGTTCAACTGTTTAATCTACGAATGGTTTATATTTAAACAATTTGCCTGATTCCAAATCCTCAGTGTAGGAACCTTGTTGAGACATTGAAAACAGTGTGAAATAATGGACAAGTTAATAAACAAAGTGCCCCCATCATTGTTGTTAGGAGCAAGGTTTGTTATGGCACCTCGGTGGACCCAAAATAATCTCAAAAATGTGTCCTTTACTCACAGCCTAATTGATTAAAACTTGACCTCATTGATTAAAATTGGCCTCAGCAATTAGTCAACCCAAACGTTAGTTGATTAATCTACCAATCAAACAGATGAATGCTTGCTACCCTAATTATAAAACATACAGGAATGGTAGAAGAAGAAGAAGAGATTGGATTTATACCCCGCCCTTCACTACCCGAAGGAGTCTCAGAACAGTTTACAATCCCGTTTACCTTCCCCCTCCCCACAACAGACACCCTGGTAGGTGGAGCTGAGAAAGCTCTTTCAAGAACTGCCCTTGAGAGAACAGCTCTGAAAGAACTTATGACTGACACAAGGTCACACCAGCAGCTACATGTGGAGAAGTAGGGAATCAAACCTGGTTCTCCCAGATTACAGTCTGCACCAAACAGGCAAGATATTGCCCATCAAATCGGCCTGCTTTCTGGCCTATACATTGTGTGCATGCGATTATATACCCAAATTTACATCATCAAGGCAACCATACTTTGATACATTCATTGGTTACAGGTGGAAGAACATAATTTTCGTTGGCATAAACTCATTGGCTGACCCCTTTTCGGGATACAGTTACATAGGTAAAGGTAAAGGTTCCCTTGCTCGAAAGCCAGTCAAATCCGACTCTAGGGTTGCGGTGCTCATCTTCATTTCAAAGCCGAAGAGCCAGCGCTGTCCGAAGACATTTCCGTCGTCATGTGGCCGGCATGACTAAACACCAAGGCGCATGGAACGCTGTTACCTTCCCACCGAAGTGGTACCTATTTATCTACTTGCAATTTCTTGCTTTCGAACTGCTAGGTTAGCAGGAGCTGGAACTAGAGATGGGAGCTCACCCCGTCATGTGGCACTGTCGGGTCTTGAACTGCTGAACTACTGACCTTCCACAGCCTGCAGTTCAGCGTCTTAACCGCTTGAGCCACCGCAGCTCCTTTACAGTTACATAGCGGCATATTTATTTGCATATTGTTTAAGTGACAAGGAACAAGCAGGGGCAAAGCTCACTTCATCAGATAGGAATGAAGATCCATCAGCCCTTATATTCAGGTTAGAGGGTGTTACAAAGAAGGGCCTGCTGGGGTCAGGATGCAGAGGTACAATGCAAAATTTAAGCTGTGTGATTAAAACTGGGAATTGTTTAGTCAGTCATGTTTTTTTAGATCCATGGGCATATGAAATAAAGCACGCTTGGATGAGTGGCCCAGGTTGCATTTCAAGAATATTTATTCCCACTTACTCCACAGGTGATCATCTCTGTGTGAGTAAGGTAGTTATTTGGATTTCATTAATTTCACAATACTAATAATTTCTTTCCAAAACATTTTTGGTCAATGGACAGTTATATAGGTAATTTAATTTTCTCTCTTTTCCCCTACCATTTCAGGTCTACATTGTATTGGATATTGTTGGTTTTTAGGTCCATCCTGTATCCGATGAGTTTTAAATATATTGTTTGTTTAACTTATGGAATGTTCATCTTATATTTTACCTCCGAGGAAGGCTTTTTAGCCAAAACACATTTGGTTCTTGTATTTGTACCTTTTAACCTGTATTTATATATGTTGACATTTGTCCTGATAATAGGTACAGGTATTTAAATACAGAACCACAGATATGTGTTTTTATTGTGATTTTAATATTTCATATGCATAATTAAATACATATCGTATATTTTTATATTAGCATTGCATGTTTAGCCATATTTGATTATTGTTTTTGTCTCAACTTTTCTGGTTACCATGTCTGTATAGGGTTGGCCCTGAGATGGTATGGCTGGTGTTGTTAGGTCATGTGACTGAGTTGTTCAAGTGTATATGGGGACAAAGTTGGCATTTTGGTTTATTACAGACCCTGGTCCCATGGTCTGTGTTCATGTTAGGTACTATGTTACTGTAAGCAAGAGATTGCTTAAGGTCAGGAGGCTGTCTGTGGACAAGAAGTCTGCCTCTCACTGCTTGTGAGAGAAGCATATCATTATCTAGTATCGGTTGTAAAGGTAAAGGTTCCCTTGCTCGAAAGCCAGTTGAATCTGACTCTAGGGTTGCAGTGCTCATCTCCATTTCAAAGCCGAAGAGCCAGCACTGTCCGAAGACGTTTCTGTGGTCATGCGGCCAGCATGACTAAACACCAAAGTGCACAGAACACCGTTACCTTCCCACCAAAGTGGTATCTATTTATCTACTTGCATTTTCTTGCTTTCGAACTGCTAGGTTGGCAGGAGCTGGAACTAGAGATGGGAGCTCACTCCGTCATGCAGCACTCTCGGGTCTCGAACTGCTGAACTACTGACCTTCCACAGCCTGCAGTTCAGTGTCTTAACCACTTGAGCCATCGTAGCTCCATAGTATAGTATAGTTTGTATAGTATAGGTTGTAGGTCATCATTAATGATGCATCAAACTGGTTTGAGCTGTAAGTGACCACCAGTGGTGTTCTGTTGTTGTTTCATTTGGGCATGTCTTGTAGCTGGTTATCCAAGGGTACTACGGTTGCCAGCTCTGAGTTGAGAAATACCTGGAGATTTTGGGGGTGGAGCGTGGGGAGGGGAGGGACTGCAGCAGAGTATAATGTCATAGAATCCACCCTCCAAAAGAGCCATTTTCTCCAGGGGAATTGATCTCTATTGCCTGGAGATCCATTGTAATTCCAGTACATCTCCTGGACTCACCTGGAATCTGGCAAGCCTAATGGGTACCATTCTGGCTTTTTCATCCTGACTCCATCGGGTGGGTCTTATAATTTCAAAAACGGCTGTTGCAAATTACAAACAATCTCTGTCAGAGGGACTGGAAGAAATCAAGGTTTGATTTGTTATATAATATGCTCACTGTTTGAATTTAAGAGGCTCTTAGTAGAAGGTACCAATGTTCCCTCTAAGGTGAGTTAGTGTGAGCTAGCTCACAGTTTTTTAGCTTCCGGCTCACACATTTTTGTCTTCACTCAGGAAAGATGGCTCCAGAGCAAACTAGTTTATGCAGCGGCCAAATCGCTCGCTCACAGCTTTAATGCCAGCAGCTCACAAAGTAGAAGTTTTGCTCACAAGACTCCACAGTTTAGAGGGAGCATTGGAAGGTACCCAAACTGGGGTTAAATTTCACATATACCTTCCTTGTTTACAGTTTTCAGGCCTGCAGTAGACTAACATTGAGTTGTATCCAGCCAGCTTTTTCACTCAGTCTCAGCCATTTCCCCCTCCTTATTACAGCCCTCATCTCATATGGCTTTTGCCCATGAAGGTCCCATAATCCTCAGCATAGACTTTAGGGCGGTCAGAGCAGGCTCTCTTCTCCCATTTCCACTAGTAGAAAAGCTGGTTAGGCCCTCCCCATGATCTTAGCCCTAGAATGAACACATTGCTAGAAATATTCTCTGGACTTCTCCATCACTCATAGTTAACTCCGGCTGCACTTTGGCAGAACCCTATTAGTGAATTACAGCTCCACACTTACCCTTCAGCCATGACAGCTATATATAATTTTTAAAGTCCTGTGATTAAGTCATTTATCCTCTCCCTCCTCATGGTGGACACACACTCAGGCCTTCAGAAGAAATGGTTGGAGTTTAAGGATTCTGGACAGCACACCTGAGAGACAGGGAAAGCTCTCTTTTTTTCTCAGTTTATGAAAAGGCACTCATGTTGTTAATTTATGTACACATCATTGTGTGAGTAGTTGCTCTAGGAACCACCAGAAATGCTATGGTTTTACCACAGATTTCCCAGTGATTCCTAGAGCTACCACCATCACTTCTGGGTATTCCCTGGTAATACCATTGAGTTTTATTAAATTAATTCTTAATTATTTTAATTTTAAACACACATCCTGCCGCTCCAGGGGCTTGACAGTCCTTTTCCTTGAAGTGGGTTGCACTCCCCTTAAAGAGGCTTGCAGCTTATAGCTGCTGCTGGATCCTGACCTATGACTGGAGGTACATAGTACCTTTCATCAACTTGGGTTGATATGCCCACTACAACTGTCAGGGTTGCCAGCCTCTGGGGGGACCTGGAGTTCTCCTGGAATTGGAACTGTTGATATCAGTTTCCCTGGAGGAAATGGTTGCTTTACAGGTTAGCATCTTTAGTGTCACATCCCCACAGAGCCCCCTCTTGCCCTCAAACTCTGCCCTCCCTAAGCACGGTCCCAAATTTCCAAGAATTTCTCAAGCCGGAGTTGGCAGTACTAACAGCCATTCTTTGAAAAGCGTGATCTGCCCAGAGGAACCCCTGCTCTGACCACAGCCAGGTTAGATCAGTATAATGGCTTTCTGTGGGGGCTGCTGCGTGTCACAAAAGTCCTGAGACTTCCCCTTCAGGTGTACATGAAGCCTACTCTACTCTTTTTTTTTTTTTGCAAGCCTGGCCAAAACTTTTTATTTTACTTAGGCATTTAACTGAGAGTCTGATCTTTCAAAACTGTTTGTATGGTCTACTTCGAGTTTGCAGATTAATTGAGTGTAAAATGGGTGTAAAATGTTTCCTGCTGTTTGCATGCTCTGGCTTAGTTTTGAACACTGGGTTTTTCATAATTCGTTTTGAACAGCATGTATGTGCCCTGACCTGGAGAATCCAGGCTGACCTGATCTTGTCAGATCTCAGAAGCTAAGTAGGGTTAGTATTTGGATGGGAGGCCAAGGAAGTCCAGGGTTGCTTTGCAGAGCCAGGCAATGGCAAACCATCTCTGACTGTCTCTTGTCCTGAAAATCCTAAGGCAGGGGTGTCAAACATGCGGCCCACAGGTCGGATCAGGCCCCCGGAGGGCTTCTTTCAGGGCTGCAGTGGAACTGGCTGTCTCCTACTTCTTCTTCCAGTTCTGCTGCTGCTGCTGCATCATAGCTTGCTTTGCCAGACTCTCTCAATAGCTCAGAAGAGATAGATAGGCAAGCTTCTGTTCCCTGCACTGGCTGAAGCTCCTCCTCCCTCCCTCCCTCCCTCCCTCCCAGGGGAAGAGAGGGAACGAGCCAGAGCTTGCTTCCCAGCCAGGCTGCCTCAATTACACAGGAAAGAAAACCAAGCCTTTCTTCCCCTCCATTGGCTGAGGCTCCTCTCTGAAGGGAGGGAGGGAGGGAAGGAGGGAGAGCTTGCTTTGCTTGGCTGCCGCAGTGTCACAGGAAAAATACAAACAACCTTTAAGACCAACAAAATGTTATCCAAGGTATGAGCTTTTGTGTGTCCTGCTACAGTGTGTGTGTTTTGTTGGGCTAGTTATGCTGTGAGTCTCCTGGGTGCAACTGGGTTCCCTCCCCCTTGTCACTGTATTCATGCCCTCATGATCAAATCTTTCTCAGTAGGAAAGCCATGTGAACTATTTAGGTGAGGAATAACAACAAGCCAGTGAAGTGGATTAGGCTGAGAGTGTGTGTTCAGACCAAGTTCACCCAGCATATTTCCTCTGGGGATTTTGAACGTAGACTTCCCAGGTAGTAGGCTGATACTGACCACTGAGGAGCACTAGTTTTGTAGACAAACACATAGCCCTCAGTCTGTGTCATGGTGATTTCTCATGCTCTTGACCAACACACAAAGCGATTTATGTACAGAAGCTCGCAATGCCTAGCCATTTCATGTTTTCCCCTGGGTCCTAGGCTCAGAACTCTGAGCATGCGATTTCTGTAATGAATGTCAGCAACTCAAAAGTAGATTTGCAGTTTACAGATACACACTTGAAAAGCACTCAAGATTGCAAGAGTGCTAATGTTTTAAGCATGTTTTTATTTTAAGTAAAAAAAATCTTTAATTGTGTTTGCGTCCTTTATAACGTTTATATCTCTGCTACCTGGCATTATATTTTATGAAACACATGGCCCGGCCCAACAAGGTCTTATTTATGTCAGAACTGGCTGTCATAACAAATGAATTCGACATCCCTGCCCTAAAGGGTAGGGTTGCCAAGTCCCTCCAGACAGCTGACAGGGGATGGGGGTGAGCTTACTGGGAGCTGGGAGTTTCTTTGCATGTTTCAGCAATGTGCCCACGTGGATTTCAATGTGACTGGAGGTGATGTAGGCATGCCGGGGATGTTGCGGTGGCTCTCTGGGTTTGGGGCAAAAACTCTATGGTAGAATTAGCTTCTACCATAGAGTATTTGCCCTCAAACCAAAGCATCACTTCGATGTCCACAACATGACTACATCACTTCCAAGTCACGTTGAAGTCACATAGGCACATTGCTGAAATTCCCTCATTTTGGGAGTAATTCCTCCACTGACCAGCTGATCTGCAGTGGAGAGGTGGGGCCTGGCAGCAGGTGACCCCCACCCCCACCAGGGAATCTGACATCCCTACTACAGGGGCACCATAAGTTGGCCGTAATAGTTGTATGTTTATATCATATTTTGCTTTATAAACTGTCTCAAGCAGGTTCTCTGGAGAAGCAGCATAGATGTTTTCTAAATAAACAAATAAGACTCCTGATTTTCATTAGTACAACAGGGAAAAATAGATGATTTGGAGACAGTGCATGTCAGAAATCAGTATTTTCTAACCAAAAAGAGCGCATTCACAAAATTTAGCCACCCTAGAAATGCACAAGAACACCAAGAAACATCCTCATAGATCAGGGTTCTTCAGTATGGTGACCACCAGGGCTTCCCCTGGTGCCCACCGAGCTTTTCAGAAAACGGGTGGGGTCCTTTGTAAGGCTGGGCTTGTTATTAGCTTCCCTCATTCAAATAAAAGTTTTTCACAGATGCAATAGCAGCAGCTGCCACTGGAGGATCAGAAGATTTAGTAAGAACATAAGAGAAGCCAATGTTGAATCAGGCCAACGGCCCATCTAGTCCAACACTCTGTCACACAGCGGCCAAAAATACCAGGTGCCATCAGGAGGTCCAGCAGTGGGGCCAGGACACTAGAAGCCCTCCCACTGCTGCCCCCTCCAGCACCAAGAACAGAGTGCATCACCTGCCCCAGACTGAGAGTTCCCATCTATACCCTGTGGCTAATAGCCACTGATGGATTTCTGCTCCATATGTTTATCTAATTCCCTCTTGAAACTGTTCATGCTTGTAGCTGCCACCACCTCCTGTGGCAGTGAATTCCATATGTTAATCACTCTTTGGGTGAAGAAGTACTTCCTTTTATCTGTTCTAACCCGACTGCTCAGCAATTTCATGGAGTGCCCACGAGTTCTTGTATTGTGAGAAAGGGAGAAAAGTACTTCTTTCTCAACCTGCTCAATCCCATTCAGAATCTTATAAACCTTGATCATGTCACTCCTCAGCTGTCATTTCTCCAAGCTAAAGAGCCCCAAGCATTTTAACCTTTCTTCATAGGGAAGGTGTTCCAACCCTTTTATCATTCTAGTTGCCCTTCTCTGCACTTTTTCCAATGCTATAATATCCTTTTTGAGATGTGGTGACCAGAACTGTAATAGAGTCTGTAGTAAGCATCCCGGGTTTGTGGCTCCATTCCCCCTTCAGGGTTTACTTCTTTTTATCCCTCTTTCTCCCTTCTTCCTCCAGGCTTTCCTTTGTTTCCTTTTATTGCCTTTCTTCAATTCTTCTGCAAAGCATGGCAGCCATTTTGGGTGGTGGGTTCCACCTTCTGTGGCAGCCACTGGGGGGCCGGGAGGCTCACCACCTTCTCTCAAAATTCCAAAGGAGTCTCCAGGCTTAAAAAAGGTTGAGGACCCTGGCCATAGACTGTTCCTCTATTTAAAAAACCCTTATATCTGAGAATCA
The DNA here is from genome assembly GCA_029375565.1 of Gekko gecko. Classification (NCBI taxonomy): domain Eukaryota; kingdom Metazoa; phylum Chordata; class Lepidosauria; order Squamata; family Gekkonidae; genus Gekko; species Gekko gecko. Next base: position 109,340,402 of record JAPDNY010000010.1, on the reverse strand, counting down.
TTTCAAACACTGATGGGAGATTTGATAGTGAAGAAATTAAAATTAGGCAAAACCGTTCACTAGTCATCCTAGCACATTTAAAGGGATTTTCCCTTTCATATCATTTATGATTACGCAGAAAGCAGATACCTCCAGCCTGGATTCTGGACTAATCGGATTACAATATCATTAGAGTAAGTAGCTCATCTTCATCACCACTCTCCCATTTACTGTGCGCTCTTGCTTAAACTTGGGCAAAGTCATATTGCTTTCCTCAGACATAATTTATAATTATTCAAATAGCAATACCACAGATAATGAATTCAAAGTTAATCAAATTGTTGTACCAATGAGCTTGGCAGTTCATCTTCAATACCACGTCCACTAGTCTCCTGAAGTCAACTACAGGAGCTGAGAAGACTTATCTTTATTAAACGGGTGCAGCATAGGTGCCATCTTCAATTATTGGCAAAGGAGGGTAGGGCCAAATGGGAACGGAGTTCCGGAAAACGTGACAGAGTTTCAGCAAAGTGTTTAATCGGTGAAGAATTTTTGTATCTGATGTTGGGACTTCCAGGAAAAAACAACAACACATAACTACGTTCTGTGCATCTGATGAAGTATGGTCTCTCTCCGGAATGCTAATGGTGTGTGCATGGGAGGAATTGGTTGGTCTTTAAGGCTCCACCAGTCTCCTGTTTTATTTTATATTCATTGCTGTCTTCGGCATGAACTCAACCAAGCTCTGAGAAACCTAGAGTGAGCAATTCCTCCAGTTTTTAGCTAATGTGAAATCTCAGATTGATTTAGAAGGTTTTTTTTCAGACTGAAAGTCTGTAGGTGTTTTTAGAGAAGTTAATTTTTTTTTTTATCATATTGGTGAAATTTCATAGATGGTCGGAGCATGGTTTCTCAGACAACATGGCTCTGTTCTTGTTACAACAATCCAATCAAAATGAAATTCAGATGGTTTTCATCAATAATTCATGGGAAGCTCAAAAGGGTGTAAAACCATGGGACACCCCCCCACACAAATACATATGCACATTCAGGGAGGCAGACATTCTGCAGCTGCTGCGCTTCTGGATACAGTGATCTCAGGTAACGCACCTAGCTCTTCTTTGTAGTTTCAAAATCACTGCAGCACTGACACCATTTTCTTTTTTCTTTCTTTTTTTTTAATCCATCTTATCCTAGAAACAGTGATGTAATCACAAAGGTTGATTTCACATTACCTTTCTAAACTGCATGGTTTCCATTATTGGCCTGTCATGGAAGAAACTCCATGTTCTGTAAGGGAAGATCTTGTCTCACTAACCTGTTAGTGCTTTTTGAGGGAGTGAACAAACATGTGGACAAGGAGGACCCAATAGATATTATTTACCTTGACTTCCGGAAAGCTTTTGATATAGTTCCTCATCAAAGGCTCCTAAGTAAGCTCAATAGTCATGGGATAAAAGGACAAGTCCTCTTGTGGATCAAAAACTGGCTTATAAATAGGAAACAGAGAGTGAGTATAAATGGGAAACTTTCTCAGTGGAGGGTGGTAAGCAGTGGGATACCACAGGGATCAGTACTCGGTCCGATGCTTTTTAACTTGTTTATTAACGATTTGGAATTGGGAGTAAGCAGTGAAGTGGCTAAATTTGCAGATGACACGAAGTTGTTCAGGGTGGTAAAACCAGGGAAGATTGTGAGGCACTTCAAAGGGATCTGTCGAGGATGGATGAGTGGGCGTCAATGCGGCAAATGGGGTTCAATGTGGCCAAGTGCAAAGTGATGCACATTGGAGCCAAAAATCCTAAATATAATTATACGTTGATGGGGTCTGAACTGGCAGAGACTGACCAAGAGAGAGATCTTGGAGTTGTAGTAGATAACTCAATGAAAATGTCTAGACAGTGTGTAACTGCAATAAAGAAGGCCAACCTGGAGAACAGGTTCGAGTGGATAGGGGCAGTTGCCCCATGATCCTCCTTTCCATTGCTCCTTCCAGCATTCCACCAAATCCTCCCCAGCTTCCACCTGGTTCCTTTTTATTACTGCTGACTCCCCACCTGAGTGCCCTACCACCCATGCCTTAAAGGAATCTAACCAAGGGGTTGGGTTCCACCCGCTGCAGCCTCCTTTCAGGTGCTCCCCAGCCCTCCCTCCACCGCTCTGGGCCCTGACAGGAAGTCCAACCGGTGGGCCATCCCTCTCCTCCTCCTTTCCCTGCGGTCCACCTCGGAAGGGCTGGTGGGAGAGGATTCCCGGGCCCTCAGGAAACATCTGCATGGCTTCACCCACTCCCTGGCATCAAGACATGGGGGCTCCTCCACTGGAGTCAGGGGGGGGGTCCCCCCTTCCTGACAGAAAGAATTACAGTTTCAGAACACAACCCATAACCTTCTGGGTTGGAGAAACTTTGGGGATTTCGAGAACAAGCAGTGGACACCACAACAAAATGGCTGCCATTTGGGGGTGAGACTGATTCCCCAAATGGTCATGGGGACTGGGTCCAATCGTAAGATGTTGGTTCAGAATCAAGCATCTCTGTGGGATGGAGGAGACCGTTTTCAAATGGGTGCTCCCTGCAGACTCAAGGGTGATGCCTCCTGGGCATTTCTAAAGCATGTCCTACTCCAGTGAAGAAGAAGAAAGCCAGGATTGGCTCTTTGCTTTGGAGAAGAAGCAAGTGGGTGCCCAGAAACACTTTGGCAGGTGCCATGGTGCCACGAGCACCATGTTGGGGGGGGTCACCAGAGAAGATCATTCTGAATTAGGTAAGCAGGGCCCCCCAACCTTTTTGAGGCCGTGGGCACCTTTGAAATGTTGAGGTGGGGTGTTGAGTGTCACTCCAAAAATGGCCTCCACAGGTGGTGGAGCCAGATGGAATCTCTCCTTCCTCGCACCTCTTGGGAAGAAGGAAATCCTAAAAGAGAAATGGAACCACACACACACTAAGGAAAGCCCAGCTGCTTACCAGTCCTCATTCAACAGTGGAAAACTCTTTCATTTGAACTAGGGAAGCCAGTAATAAGCCCTGCCTTACAATGGTCCCACTCATTTTCAGAAAAAAACTTGGGAAGGCACCAAAGGAAGTATTAGTAGTGGGCACCCTGGCACCTATGGATATTGGGAGACCCTAAGGTAGCCTAATAATACCTCTTTAACATCTGAGGAAAACGGACAAAGTACTGAGAAGCAATATCGACATCCAGAGGGTATTTATGAGCACGCTTTAGCTACTGTAGCCCATGCGAAGCGCCAAAAAATATATATCCCCTGATAGAAAACAGCAGAGACAAAGCGAAATATAGACACAGGGTGGTGAAGGCCTCTCTCTTCAGTCAGAATTTCACTCAAGGACTGAAAGGATCTCATGCCCACCCAATTAGAATGTGGCCAGTGGGGCTGGGGGGCGGGTGTTTGCGGCCAACGTGATGGATCGCCAGACTGTTAGTGTGCAAGGTCATGTGATGGAAAGGCCTGAGTGTTAACACATGGTCCAGCTATCAAAGGCCTGTGTATGAAACTCAGCTGCTGGCGTGACAGAAGATTTTGCACTGTTAACACACACTTCATTAAAATACCAGCTGAAATCCAACTCAGAAATCCCACAGTTTGTGTTACTTGATAAAACTCAATTTGCCCCCAATTATTGTTAGCATGGGCTTAAAATAATATTTTGCTGTAATAAATGTTCCCGTATGACAAATCAGAGCTGGCACTACGGTCTGGAAAAGAGAGGAGGGATCGGAGTGCTGGGGGAGGCCTCCAAGGCCGAGATATTATTTCTTTTTGAACGCGCACTTTCTTCTCTCTGTACTATATGCATCCCCGATGGAAGGAGAAATTTAAATTAAGGAGAAATCGAAGGGAAGGCTTAAACATAAAGAAAAAAAACTCAGCCATGTTCCAAATTAGTTTTTTTTGGGGGGAAAGGGATTTAAAAAGGAGGTAAGAGCCAACTAATAGCTCTGAGGCTAAAAACACCTTTCTGACTTGGAGCACTGAACTGGGTGTTCAGTCCCATTCCGGGCCTCTGCCAAAGATCTAACAGCAGCAGGATGATTCGGGCAAAAGAGGCAGTGGGCAAGGGGGTGGTTGTCCTTTCCTTTGCTCACTCCTTCACCTTTGCCTTCCTCTCCCTACATCCCTTAGGCTTACCAGCCTCCAGGTGGGGTCTGGAGATCTCCCAGAATTCCAAACTGATCTCCACACTACAGAGATCATTTGCCCTGGCGAAAGTGATTGCTTTGGAGGGGAGACCGTACATCAGCATCTCTCCACTGAACTTATGGTTGCCAACCTCCAGGTGGCAGCTGGAGATTGCCAAAGGATTACAACTGCTCTCCATAGGATTGCCAGCCTCCAGTTGGGACCTGGGGATCCCTTGGAGTTACAACTCATCTCCAAGCTACAGAGATCAGTTCCCCTGGAGAAAATGGATGTGTTGGAGGGTGGATTCTATGGCATTGTACCCCACTGAGGTCCCTGTCCTCCACAGGCTCCATCCCCAAATCTCCAGGAATTTCCCAACCAGAATCTAGCAACTCTACCTCCCATCCCCTGCTGGTGGCCCTAGCTCTCCAGGCAAAAGAGATCAGTTCCCCTGGAGAAAATGGCTGCTTTGGAAGGTGGATTCAATGGCATTATACCCTACTGAAGTCCCTCCCCTCCCGAAACCCTGCCTTACTCAGGCTCCGCCTCCCAAATCTCCAGGAATTTCCCAACCTTAACCAGACCCCTTCCCTTCCCCAAACCCTTGCCCTCCTCAGGCTCCACTCTCAAATGTCCAGGAATTTCCCAGCCCGGAGCTGGGTGATCCTAATGTCTACCCTTCTGCAGCTGGATTTCTCCAGGGGAGCAAAAAGGGAAGGGAGGAGAGAAGATACAGGAGGGCAGATTTCAGCTGAACATGAGGAAAGGCTTCCTAATAGTAAGAGAAGGCACTGCAGGTTTTCAGACAGAGTTCAACCAGCCACTGATCGGACGTGCTCTAGCTCTGGATTTCTTCCATTGCTGTGGGTTTAATTTTATTGCATTTGTTTACCATCTTATTTTGCCAGCCATCTTGAGAAGGTATTTGGACGTGCATCATACCAACGCCCTAAAGCAATAAATTCCAAGAAGAGGGTTGATCTAGATGGCCTCTAAAGTAGAGTGGCCAGCTTTGGGTTGGGAAATTCTTGGAGATTTGGGGGGTGGAGCCTGGGGAGGGCATGGTTTGGGGAGGGGAGGGACTCCAATACGATATAATGCTATCAAGCCCACCTTCCAAAGCAGCCATTTTCTCCAGGGGAACAAATCTCTCTAGCCTGGAGATTAGTTGTCATTCCGGAGGATCCCCAGCCACCACCTGGAGGTTGACAACCCTGCCTCTACGAGCCTTTCATGGTTCTATGTGTGCGAGAGAGATGAAGCAGTTCCTCATAGTGATGCAATCCACCCAAATTTAAGCCATGTCATTTATTTATTTAAAACATTTATGCATTCCCTCCTTTCTCCCAATCAAGTTGGGACCCAGGACAGGTCCTTAAAGTACCTTCAAGGATCATGGATTGCAATGAGAGAGAGTTGGAGTCCGTCTTTGGGTATGAACTAATCCAACTAATTGAATCACATCGCCTCTCGACTTTGAAATCGTTAATCCACTCACTAAAAAAGCGAGTGGCATTTGGTGCGCTCTAAAAAATGTCAGAAATGACTTATTCTGGTGCCCTGCTGTCTGCTTTTGCAGTTGCACGAGGCCAGGGAAGAGATGGTGAATTGATTGATCAGTCTATAATCTGTTGCAGAGGGTTTTCCATGTTCCTGTTAGCGGGACAGCCAGCCGTTGTGTGGCCTCTCATCGTTTGGACAGTTCTTGCTTGGTCATATAAAACAGTGGGGTCCCATTCAACTGTGATTTCATTGCAGTCCCCTTGTCCATGCATTCCATGTTAAGTTTAAAAGCATGGACCCCCCGCCCCCCTATACTATGCTTGAGGGGAAAACAGGGAACTCTCAACGCTGATGTATTTATTTGACTCCTTTATCCTGCCATTTGCATCATAAATTCAGTTTCTGACTCAAGGTCAGCCAGACTAGCAGTGTGCCAATTCACACTTCCGTGTGCCTACCTGTGCAAGTAAGAAGGTTAATTATTATTAAAATGGGGACGCCTTCTTGTCTGAAATTTAATAGAGAGGATCCCTGGGTTCACAGCTACAGTCCCTGAACAAACACACTTCCATAAAATATTTTAACTCACAAGAAGGTTGCTATGGGTAAATAGCTTTCAGTATTATACGTCATCTTTTGCAAGCCACCCCAAGGGTTCATTGGTAATCTAAGAGGAGGGGTAGAAATAATCAATAACATTTTTGTTCCACCCTTCGTCCAAGGAGCTCAAAGGGGCTCACCTGTTATCTTCACAACAACCGAGTGAGTCAGGTGAGGCTGACAAAGAGTGGCTGGCCCCAGGTCATCCACTTGGCTGTACGGCTGAGTGTAGATCATTTTTAAGTTTTAATTTTAAAGATATTTTTATTTACACAAAATTTTATTTTACAAAACAAATGCCGACCATAAAACAAGCGCTGGACCAAAGCAGAGTGGGTTTGATCCAGAATAAATATTCCAATGGCAGAATGCATCTTTCCTGCCTCCCCCTTCCCGCTATCTCCACCACTGGCCACAGTGCCACTGCCCTTGCTACAGATGTTCACCTAGGGCCAGCAAGAGACTTGGGGGGAAGGGTCCCAAGAGAAATGTTGAAAAGAAAAATAAGGCCTCATCTACTTACAGGAAGTTCTTGGGGAGGGGAACGCTTGGGGGGAAGGGTCCCAAGAGAAATGTTTTTTTGGAAATAAACTCTCCTAAAGAGGAGAGAATTTTATTGCTTTTTATAAAAAGAAAAGGGGAAGGTATATAGTTGGATTAAGAAAAAGAGTGGAGTGAATTTTTTTTCTGTTAAAAGATTAGTTTTAGTTAGTGTAATTACAAATTTTGGCAACCACCACGGTTGGAAGATCTTCTTTTCATCTTTCAAAAGTCCAAAACAACTGTTAATAAAGTTAGTAAAGTCCATTGGGGTTAATTATTAATCAGCTCCTTTCTGACGTTCCACGAACTATTTCTTTGGGTGTCTTCCTTTTATATCTCTCAAGTTATAAGATGGGCCCTCTTTAGGCTTCTTATCTCCCGCTCCAGCACCTCCCTCCTCCGGATCGCTGTCTTCTTCACTGGGGTCCCAAGAGAAATGTTGAAAAGAAAAATAAGACCTCATCTACTTACAGGAATTTCTTACTATCAAGTTCCTGGCAATTCCTAGAGTCACCCAGAAGAGACAGAGGGCAGGTCTAGGAGTCACTGGAAAACTCTATGGTAAATCTGGAAGTTGTTACCATAGAGTTTCCAGTGATTCCTATAGCTGATTGGTAAGAACTTCCTGTAAGTAGCTGAGGCCTTATTTTTCTTTTTAATCTTTTCCCCACCTCCACCTCCAACAGTGTTGGGCAACAGGACTGGGGGGCAGGGATTCCCCATCCCCACCTGGGTCTTGGTAGTCCTATGTTCACCTTGACTGCTTGAGCAGTGAACTGGCCCCATGTGCTGAGCCAAAAGTCTGTCGCCGTGCAGCTGTTCAGCACATGTGCCAGGAGTTGCCATCTCCTGCTCTAACCACTATACCACATTAGTCTGGCTCTCATCCTTCCTCATCATCATAATGCGCATGCGCATGCATGCGCATGTGTGTGCATAAACTACATTTTGATCTCCTTTAAATCATCATTGAAATCCTTCCAGAATGTGAAAGTTATTCTGGCATCTCTGTGAAGGTTAATTTAGGCATTCTGGAAGGGTTTCAATAGTAATGAAAAAGGACAATCAAGTGAGTAACGCTGTTTCGGAAGTGCTCCTGAAGGAGAAGGCTGGCATGGCGTGCTGGAAAGCTTGGCGAGCTGGGCTAGAGGGCAACAACATGATTCCTGAAATGTCCCCGAAGGATAGCTTTTAATAATCTGGTAGTATTTAAAACAGTCCTGATGCAGAGCAGGGAGCCCAGACGGCATGCATCCCCAACCGAGTTAATTTCATTCTGCCAAATTACAAGGTAAGGCATCAAAAGGTCAAGGCTTTCTTCTAGAATAATAAACCGTAAAGAAAGAGTGCCGCGTGCAGGAATGGATAGCATCAGGCTCACTTTATAAAGCTTGTGAGAACATCGGAGAGAAAGATCTGGGGGGCCATATAAGCAGCCGGAATCCAGCTGGAGGAGCAGCAGACATGGGGTGGGCGGGAACCGTGCCTTCGCACATAAAACCAAGAGGTGAAAAAGTGGTCAAGCTTTTGACCTAGGGAGGCCTGGGTGTGGAAGCCCAATCCCACATCTCTGCTGCCGTAAGGCACAGAAGGTTCTTTCACGGCTTGGATGAATGAGAGGGCTTGACATAGAAGCCTTGGGAGAGTCACGGCAGGTCAATGACCTGTTCTTACAAGAAAAAACCGAAAGCAGTGAGGGTATTTTAGTTTGGGGGGAGGGAAGTTGACTAAAGTGCATGGGTGTCCTGTCCTGACCTGGATGACCCAGGCTACCCCAATACCATCACATCTTGGAAGCTAATCAGAGTCAGCCCCTGGTTATAGTATTTGGACAGGAGACCAGAGTTGCAACACATGGGTAGGCACTGGCAAACCACCTCTGAATATCTCTTGCCTTAAAAATCCTAGGGTGTTCCCATAAGCTGGCTTCCACTACCAAGGTGAGAGGAGATAGAGAGAACTTTCCCTCCTTTTCCCAGAAGGGGCACCTGATGATGATGAAGAAGAAGTGATTGGATTTGTACCCTGCCCTTCACTACCCAAAGGAGTCTCAGAGCGGCTTACAAACTCCTTTCCCTTCCCCTCCCCACAACAGACACCTTGTGAGGTAGGTGGGGCTGAGAGAGCTCTGACAGGAACTGCTCTTTTTCGGAGCATCTGTGCCAGAACTATGGCTTGCCCAAGGTCATCCAGGAGGGGCAAGTGGAGAAGTGGGGAATCAAACCCGGTTCTACCAGATTAGAGCTCGCGCACTTAACCACTGCACCAAAGTGATGGGAAGTAGGTTCAAGATAGAAAAAAGGAAGTACTTCCATGACTCGATTTATCTTGTGGAAGTACAATATCCACGGATGTGCAGCTGCAGCCCTTCACTAGCTGGTGTGCTGCAGAAGCGTATGTACAAGATGTGACTGACTCAGAATGCCTGGAAATCAGGGGGCGCTACATCACTCTAAGGGTGTATAGGCCTTATTTCCTTAAGAACATAAGAGAAGCCATGTTGGATCAGGCCAATGTCCCATCTAGTCCAACTGTGTGTCACACAGTGGCCAAAACCCAGGTGCCATCAGGAGGTCTACCAGCAGGGGCAGAATAGGAAGCTTCTCTTTGTCTTAAACTGGGAGCTGCCCTCTGACCCCTCCTGTCTTTCTCCCTTTGTCCTCTCTCTTTACATGGCCTTCCATGGAGATACATGTCTCTGCAGGTCTGTCCTGTAGAAACAATGCCCTCATACACCAACACACATGATGCTAGACAAGCTGGCCATTTGTGACATGGCAGGACTCTTTTTGTCGCAGGAACTCTTTTGCATATTAGGTGACACACCCCTAATGTAGCCAATCCTCCAAGAGCTTACAGTAGCCCCTGTAAGAAGAGCTCTGTAAGCTCTTGGAGGATTGGCGACATTAGGGGTGTGTCGCCTAATATGCAAAGGAGTTCCTGCTACACAAAGAGCCCTGGACATGGGAATTACTTTCTCTCCTTTCAGCTGTATCCTGACTGTGAACTGGATCCACTTGAATAAATGTAAGTTTACTTTTCTTTGCAATATATTTCTTGGGAGATTATTTACTGCCCTCAGAATCATGCTTCTATGACTGGGCAGAACTCTGCTGTATTGACCAAATATCTCAATATGATGACGCCACAGTGAAGCCCTTGCAAGTCCACTTGAGGTTTATGAAAGTACATTAAGTCTCTGCCCCGTGGAAATCCATGGGACACTAAATGACAGCCCAAATCATCCTTAGTGGCCCTTCATCATTAGGAAAGAGGAATTCATGGTTTCCAGCCGTGCACTCATTTGCATCCATCAGAGAGGAAAGATGAGATTTATCAGCATTTTATAAAGAAATGGATGTCCTTGAAGAACAGACCTCAGAGGGAAAGAGGTCAAGGCAGCAAAGGTAGCAGCATTAATCATCTTCACCATTTCAAAGGCGAAGGGATAAATAAACAAACACTGCAGGCATCATGATCCCGTATCAAAGGGTTACGCTGGGTCACACCCACATTAAACATAATCATAAGGCTGTCAAGAGCAATGTCATGCCAGCCTGTGTTTTTCTTTTATAACCGAAAGCAGAATCACCTGAGGTTGAACTACATAAGAATGCTTTGCAATAGACATGGAGAGGACCAATAGGAATTCTGGCCAGCAGAAAGGACCAGAGGGGGTCTTGGGCTTGACCTGAATGGAATGGAACTCACTTCCTTCTTTCCCGGTCTTGAGGTTCAGCAGCCCAAGGAGAGCCGCACACCACCCAACAACATGGAACTAGGAACAGCTGTTACTAAAATAATTTCCAATCGTCCCAATGTAGGGTTGCCAGGCCTGGGGGTGAGGGGACACAGAGGGGCAGCCACCAAGAATGGTGTGAGGTTTCTTCCAGGAACCTCCAGAAGTGAAACCATGGGGGGGGGGGGTTGGTGACTCCTAGAGAGGGCAGATGTCAGTTCTGGTTTTTTTCCTGGAAGTGACATCATGCTGTCATCACTGGCAGTTTTTTCTTTCTTTCTGCCTCTGGCCACTGGAGTGCCTGCAACTGTATCCCAATCAGTGTTCCCTCTAAGCTGAATTAGTGTGAGCTAGCTCACAGTTTTTTAGCCTCCGGCTCACACATTTTTGTCTTAGCTCAGGAAGGATGGCTCCAGAGCAAACTAATTTATGCAGCAGCCAAATCGTTCACTCACAACTTTAATGCCAGTAGCTCACAAAGGAGAATTTTTGCTCACAAGACTCCACAGTTTAGAGGGAGCATTGATCCCAATGTGTTTTGAACTTTCTTAGGGGGGAAATGTTTGGCAATTTTAGAAACAAGGGCTATTTGTTATGACAGCGAAATGGAACCTCCATGTTCAGAGGCAGTGTAGCTCTGAACAAGCTGGGGATAAAGAAGGAGGGCTGTTGCTTTCCTAACCAGTTAGTATACATTTGGCAGGCCATTATCAGAAACAGGAAACTGGACTAGATTTTCTGATCCAGGTGGGTCTTTTTTCAGATGTTCTTATCCAGCCAAAGCAAAATCCCAGTGATTTTAATTTCAGCAAGTGCTTAAATCTCTCCCCTTGAAATCTCTTGTCTGTCAAAGGCAAAGACTGAGGCTGAAAAGGGAGAAACGGGGGGGGGGGAGAATTGCCAGGTTTTTGGCCGTGAATCTGGGAGCTTTGGGGGCGGGTCCTGGGAGGGAAAGAATTGCAGACACTCTGACATCACTCCCGGGTGATGCCCACAAGAGATGTCACAGACCCCCCTTCTCCCAGTGACGCTCTAGAATCCCACCGACTCTCTGTGGTAAAGATTGTAGAGACTGGGGGGAATTCCTAGAGCATCACAGGGGGCTGTTCTGTCACCCCCTAATTTCCCCGCACTGCTCACTTGATCATGGATGGGCACTGGATGGTGGGGGGCAGGAGACTGCCCCCTGCAGGAAAGCACCGGGCAACCCTAGGGAGCCATCAACCAACCCCCTTGTTCTGGAGAATTTTTTCCCCCATAAGGCAAAGGGACAGACAGCAGGCAGCCAGTTGCTGCTCCTCTATGCGGGGTCAGTTTTGAGCAGCAAAACTCTGCTGTGGGGGGGGATTAAACCCCTCCCCCTCTTTACCACGACCTTCCAAATCAGGGCCCCACTTGGCTTCTGTTTCCTCTCAAGGAATGCTTGGAGAAATCTGTTCCTTTTTTTTAGTATCATGTGCCGTTTGGCTGGGAAAGAGCAAAAGAATGGGAGGGTTAAGACTTGGTGAAATTGTACTAAATACCCAAGTTGACACGGCCCCCAATTGCTCAAGAGCATGAGCAGCATTGTGTGTTACAAAAGATGGTGAGAAAATTCCTCTGAGTAGCCAAACAGAGAGAAAATGTCTTCACGGTCCCAATGAATAAAAACAAATTTTGCTTAATCATACACAGGCCTTCTGTTTCTGGCAGGATACCAAATCTGTCTTACAGAGATGATCTTAGCCCTGACCCGAATATCCCAGGCTAGCCCTATCTCCCCAGATCTGGAAGCTAAGCAGGGTCAGCCCTGGTTAGTATTTGGATGGGAGACCACCGAGGAAGTCCAAGGGCATGGCGGAGAGGCAGGCAATAGCCAGGCCCACCTCTGAACATCTCTTGCCTTAAAACCCCATCAGGGGTCACCAAAAGCCGGCTGCGACTTGACGGCACTTTCGATCACCATACGATCCTCTCTGTACGAACTGTGAATGCTAAGAATCTTGTGGGGAACTGAAGATGTTTTGAGTGGCAGCAGCCAGTGCCTCTGTGGTTTAGTGGGTCAGTATATTTGGCTCTCCAAATAAACTGGTGGGCGTGATTCTCTCCTGGCGGTGACTGTCTCGAAGGCTCCGATGCAAAGACTCAACAAAAAGAGCAAAACAAACCCCAAGGCATGGCAGGAGGAAGGAAATTCCCAGATCATTTTGACCAGCCTCTTCTTTGGAGGTTCAGATTCTCACAAACCCTCCGTTTATTTACAGAACCAGCTCTTTATGCTGTGCGCACAGACATAAATGCTGTCGAGTCGCAACCCGATTTATGGTGACTCCAGCAAGCAGCTTTCAAAGCCAGCAAGTTTGCCATTGTTTTCCTCTGCAGAGTCCTCCTTGGTGGTCTCTCATCCAAGTACCTATCGGGATATTTGGTTAATCTAGCAGAGTTTGCCCAGTCATAAAAGCATGTTATAAGGTAAAGGTAAAGGTTCCCTTGCTCAAAAGCCAGTCGAATACGACTCTAGGGTTGCGGTGCTCATCTCCGTTTCAAAGCCGAAGAGCCAGCGCTGTCCGAAGACGTTTCCGTGGTCATGTGGCCGGCATGACTAAACACCAAGGCACACGGAACGCTGTTACCTTCCCACTGAAGTGGTACCTATTTATCTACTTGCAATTTCTTGCTTTCGAACTGCTAGGTTGGCAGGAGCTGGAACTAGAGGCAGGAGCTCACCCCGTCATGCGGCGCTCACGGGTCTTGAACTCCTGAACTACTGACTTTCCACAGCCTGCAGTTCAGCGTCTTAACCACTAGAGCCACTGCAGCTCCTTGAAGCATGTTATAGACTGCAGTAAAATAAATCTCCCAAGAAGTATGTTGCAAAAGTAAACCTCACGTCTATTCAAGTAGATTCAGTTCACATTCAGGTTCCAGTTGAAAGAAGAGTAAGAGAAACCTAATCTAATGAGTACTATCCCTTTCACAAGGAGCCAGATAATCTGGCATCACATATGTGGAAGTATGAGGGCATTGTTTCTACAGGAGAGACCTGTAGAGATGTGTGTCACCACGAAGAGCAAAGCGGAAAACAAAAGGCACACAGAGAGAAGGGGTCAGAGGGCAACTCCCAGGTTAAGACTAGGGATGTGCACAAACCGAACCATGAAGCAAAATTTTGTGATGGATTTTGCCTTGTTTGTCATTTGGGAGCAGAAGTTCATGGTAGGTCTACCGTCACAAACTTCCACAAACATTTTTATTGGGAACTACGTTAGAAAGAGTCAGGTTTCTATGTATTAGAATTGTGTTACCTGGTTTGTCGAATGTTACAAGTCTAAATTTGATTACCTTTTAACTTTTTTTTTTGTTATTAGCAGTGTTGGAAGCCTATTGGGGGGGAAGGGGATATAATCTTTAAACTGAATTGGTAATGGTGTTTAACAATGTTGAATATATTCCAATAAAAAATTTGTTTCAAAAAAAAAAACAAAAACTTCCACAAACATTTAAAGCAGTTCGTGGCAGTTCGTGGTGGTTTGTGGACGGAGCAGAAAGCCACGGTTTAAGGGACCAACCATATTAACCCTTCTTAGCTTCCAAAATCTGACAACGCTGGGCTATACCTTGCCCTTTCCTTCCCCTTCCTGCAGTGTAGAACCCCAAATGCCCTGATTTTTACGAATGGACATGAGTTTCCCAGTTGTTATAGAGGATCCAAATGCACCATCTTGAGGAAGCAACACTATTGCAAAGAAATCACACACACAAACAAACACAACATCCCAGACTTGTTGAATAGTCTTGGACTTTCATTTTGGATCTGAGGACTAGCGGTCTGAGACATTAGAACCGTTTCTAGGTTGAAAACGGCCAAGCACTGAGTTTTGTGCTGAACACTGTGGCATACTTTTTACCCCACGTGAAATTGTATTCTGGTTGTGGAGACACCACCATCTTCACGTGATCATGATGACTCTGGGCATGTGGGTCACGTGCAGTCATTCACTGGGGGGGGGGAATGATCCCATCCTCACAGGCTCTTCTTGGGACACTGAAGTGTTCTCCGTCTGACTTTTGAATATTACTTTTTTTAATGTTGGGTGCTAAAAAGCAAACTCTTGTTTATTTTATTAGTAGAGAACAGGAAGAGATTGGATTCACACCCCGCCCTTCACTTGGAGTCTCAGAGTGGTTTACAGTCTCCTTCCCTTCCTCTCCCCACAACAGACACCTTGTGAAGTAGGTGGGGCTGAGAGAGCTCTCTCGAGAACTGCTCTTCAAGGAACAGCTCTGAGAGAACTGTGACTGGCCCAAGGTCACCCAGCTAGCTGCATGTGGAGGAGTGGGGAATCAAACCCGGTCCTGCAGATTAGAGTCCACGCTCCTAACCACTACACCAAACTGGCTCCCTCCCATTTGTATCTCAGCCAGTGAGCTCAGGGCAGCATACAGGGGCATTACCACTTTCCAGTCCTCACAGCCATCCTTACAGAGCATTTCCCCTATTTCCACAGTGAAAATGCTGACCCAGTCTGGGTAGCAAGTTCCATTCTGACTGCTCAGCTGAATAAGCAAGTATATTGTTATTTTCCCAGGAGCTGAATAAACAGCCACTTCCTTTTGTGCGAGTCTCTCTTTTTGAAGCAAAAGTCCCACTTCCAGCAAATCATCACTATAAATTTTTCAATTTCAAACCAAAACAAAAACAAACACTTTGTTTCTTCTTTATTGCACAAGTCCTTGCGGTCCCATTTAGTCAAGGTAAAAAAAATAAACCAAGCTGGCAAAGGATTTTTTTTTAAATGTTCTCTTTTCAAACAGGTCTTCTGTCTGCCTCTGGAAGGCATTCCATGTGGAAATGGAAGATGGGCCCAAGCAGATAATTGGACTGTAGCCACCACTTGAGGCATTCCTTGACCGTTGGGGTGAAATGGGGCTGCACACATGGCCGTTAATGTGAAAACCCAATCCTCCCAGCACCCAAAAATGAATGTATCATCCTGGCTGAAGGAACACAAGGAGAAGTTAGCTGTGATCGGTCAAAAGAAAAACCCCTTAACCAAGGACTCAACCCCCAGAATAAGTTTTATTAGGACCACCCAGAGAGCCAGTTTGGTGTAGTGGTTAGGCGTGCGGACTCTAATCTGGAAGAACCGGGTTTGATTCCCCACTCCTCCCCTTGCACCTACTGATGTGACCTTGGGTCAGTCACAAGCTCTGGAACAGCTGTTCCTGAAAGAGCACTTTCTGTCAGAGCTCTCTCAGCCCCACCTGCCTCACAGGATGTCTGTTGTGGGGGGGGGGAAGGGAAAGGAGTTTGTAAACTGCTCTGAGACTCCAAGTGAAGGGCAGGGTATAAATCCAATCTCTTCTTCTTCTCTTCTCTTCAAATGACACATAACCTCATACAAGCTTAGTTCTCCAGAACTCTTCTTCAGGCTGAATGCTGGGTAAAGGGGAACGAGGCAAAGCTGAATTATTCAGGAGGGCGTTTTTAGAAAGGTAATCAGGCTATATTATAACGGAATGGTTCAGGAAGAGCCTTTAACAATGGGAAAGAGACTATGAACTGTACTACTGCACCTAGCTAGCGAGATAGATACTGTATTTTGCTATATGTATTACCCTACTGTGAACTGTTGGCATTGGTGAACAAGTCATGTTGGTACTTGTGCTTTGTTTCCATTTCGTTTCAGATTTCCACAATCCTAATCCTGTTCCCTAACTTGGATGGGCCAGGTTAGCCTGATCTCATTGGATCTCGGAAGCTAAGCAGGGTCATCCCCGGTTAGTGTTCGGGTGGGAGACCACCAAGGAAGTCAGGGTTGCTACGCAGAGACAGGCAAGGGCAAACCACCTCTGACTGGGGGTGACCATAAATCAGACGCAATTTGCTGACAACCCCACCCTATTACACTGCTTCTTGGATGTTCTCTGCTGTCGATTGCATTGGTTTACACTGGGTAATGCACCTTGAGACTCCGTGAGAAGGGAAGGCTGCAAAGAAAGTAGTTAAAGAATGAATAAATAAGGGAAAGAAAGATACTAGGAACCGGCGTAAACTCCTGTTGCAATCTGCTTCCGGGTTGTACTCAGATGACGGATGGAAAGCTAATCCAGTGACTCCAGGTTTTTTACGACTAACAGGCCATAAAACAATTAATATTCCACGTAAAATACCAATGACATGGTTCTAACGTAAATCGACACAAAAATATCTGGATACCAGCATCAGGTTTGCATCAACAGTTGAGCACAACGCAGAAGCAGACTGCAACGGGATGTCATATTAGGTCCTGGCATCTTTGCCTTTGACAAAAGTGTTTTTAGTAACGTTCAGCCCGAAGAAGAGTTCCTGGGAACTCAACAGCACATGCACGGTTATGTATCCTTTGATTGGTCTTAAAAGGTGGAAGGAATGTAAAGCAGAGCTTCACCACAACGTGGCTAAGTGTTTGGTGGTAGCGTCTGAACTTTCGTAGTGCCAGAATTAATATTCCTCAGTGAATAGATGTTAATCCTACCTTTCCTCCAAACAGATCAGGAAGGGAGGGAGGGAGGTTATGGGCACATTCCCCGACCAACGTTAAGCACTTTCAAGTGCCATTGATTCCAAGGCATGAGATTTAGGAGCCGGTACTTAACGCTCTCACTGAAATCAATGGGGCTTCAAAGCAGTTTGAGCTCTATGGGGAATAGTTTGTGGATTTAGGAAAACAACCATTGGTATTGAGCATTATCAGTGCCAACTCCAGATTTGGGGGGCCCTGGGCATACAATGCTCAGGGGGCCCCTTCTACTCACCACCGGGCTCCCCCGTACCTCCCTTTCCACCCACCAGTTTGGTGTGGTGGTTAAGTGCACAGACTCTCATCTGGGAGAACCGGGTTTGATTTCCCATTCCTCCACTTGTAGCTGCTGGATGACCTTTTACAAGCCATAGTTCTGCCAGAGCTGTTCTCTCCAGAGCAGTCCTTGAAAGAACTCTCTCAGCCCCACCTACCTCACAGGGTGTCTGTTGTGGGGAGGGGAAGGGAAAGGCGTTTGTAAGCCGCTCTGAGACTCTGAGTGAAGGGCAGGGTATAAATCCAATCTCTTCTTCCTCTTCTTCACACACCTGCCTGTCCCCTGCCTGACTGTGCATCCGTTCCTCATTCACAGCCCTTCCCACCTCCTGCATTCACAGCCACTGGCATCACATTCGAGCCCTTTCCCTGACAGACTGTCATGCTGCTGCTGTGGTCACCAGGAGTTCCACCATTGTGCGTTTCCCCATCAATGCTGGAAAGCCAGGAGCACATTTGCTGGACGCTTCAAGCAAATGGGTAGGGAAGGGCACAAGGACAGGTCACAGGGTGGTACACAAGTGGGGGCCTCATTGGCAAGGGCCCTGCCAGAAGCCTGGCAACTGCCCCACTTCAGGGTATGCTAATGCCTGCCCTATTATTGAGCTAGCAGCAGCAGTAGATAGCCCACCACCCTAAGCAAGACAACAATCTATGTTAGGGATTATTAGGAAAAGGATTGAGAAGAAAACAGCCAATATTGTAGAAGAAGAAGAAGGAGGAGGAGGAGAAGAAGAAGGAGAAGGAGAAGGAGAAGGAGAAGGAGAAGGAGAAGGAGAAGGAGAAGGAGAAGAAGAAGAAGAAGAAGAAGAAGAAGAAGAAGAAGAAGAAGAAGAAGAAGAAGAAGAAGAAGAAGAAGAAGAAGAAGAAGAAGAAGAAGAAGAGGAGGAGGAGGAGGAGGAGGAGGAGGAGGAGGAGGAGGAGGAGGAGGAGATTGGATTTATACCCCGCCCTTCATGCAGAGTCTCAGAGCGGCTTACAAACTCCTTTCCCTTCCCCTCCCCACAACAGACACCCTGAGAGGTAGGTGGGGCTGAGAGAGTGCTCTTGGGAACTGCCCTTGAGAGAACAGCTCTGAAAGAATTTATGACTGACCCAAGGTCACACCAGCAGCTGCATGCAGAGGAGTGGTGAATCAAATCCAGTTCTCCCAGATTAGAGTCCACACATTTAACCACTACACCAAACTGACTCATACGAGCCCTGTATGGATCTATGGTGTGGCCTCATTCGGAATACTGTATACAGTTCTGGTCACCATACCTCAAAAAAAGACCTTGCAGAGCTGGGAAAAGTGCAGAGGAGGGCAACCGAGGACGATTAGGGGGTTGGAGCACCTTCCCTATAAGGAAAAGCTGATGGCACCTGGTATTTTTGGCCACTGTGTGACAGAGTGTTGGACTGGATGGGCCATTGGCCTGATCCAACATTGGCTTTTCTTATGTTCTTAGGAGTCTGGGACTTTTCAGTATAGTAAAGAGACGACTGAGGATTCCTCCCTCTGCCAAAATACCAGAACTTGAGGGCATCCAATGAAACTGATGGACAGTAGGTTCAGGACAGAGAGGGATTAAAGTGTGGAATTCCCTTCCAGAGGGTATGGTGATGGCCACAGGAATAAACAGCTTTAAAAGGGGACTGGATCGATTCATGGAGGATATGTCTATCAATGGCTACGAGCTATGGTGACTGAGGGGAACCTCCATGTTCAGAGGCACTAATCCCCTGAATCTCAGAACCAAGAGGCAACCTCAGGGGAAGGCCTCGGCCTCTATGCCCTGTTGTTGGCCTTCCAGAGGAACTGGTTGGCCACTGTGTGAGACAGGACGCTGGACTGGATGGACCACTGGTCTGATCCAGGAGGGCTCTTCTTGTGTTCTTATAGTCATTATCCATCACCTTTCTATGCATCCGTTTAGGCACCATTCATTTAACTATTTTACGTTGTGCCAGGCAACTGTTTCCTTGTTTCTTAGGTGTTCGGTGCATTAATTAATTACATTATGATTCAGCCACACAGCGAGTGGATCTCGGCTGAAATATTAGAGGCCAGGTCAACCGTAGCTGGACCATTTATCATAACGCTTGGACTTCAGTTTTAATACAGTGAGTGTTGAAAGCGCAACCCTATTCAATTATAGGAATATAATTAAATTGTACAGTGCGGGCCACAAACCTGACACATCTTTCGTGAGACTAGAAAGAGAACACTATATTCCAAAGCTCCAAGGTACACATTTCTTCTTTAAAACTCTGGTAATTTCCTCATTTTGAATGGCCCCATTCTGGATAGCTGGAATTCCATGGCCAATGGCACAAGGTAAGGATGATTTATTACTGGGGTCAAGTCAAAGGGTTCTGGTTAATAACTGGATTCAGTGGGTAGCTGTGCTGTTCTGCAGTGGAAGTGCCAGTTCTGAGTCCAGTAGTCCAATAAGTCCAGAGTCCAGAGACCAATAAGATTTTCAGGGTATAAGTTTTCGAAAGTCAAAGCTTCCCTCGTCAGAAAATCTTGTTGGTCTCTAAGGAGCTTCTGGAATTGAATCTACTTGTGCCTGAGGAGAATTTTGAGATGTTGCCCCCCCCCAACTGCCAGTGCCATTGCTGTACATAATGGGCATCCATCCCTATCTTTTGTCTTCAGGGTTGACAGTTAGAGGGAGACCCAGTTTGGTGTAGTGGTTAAGAGCGGTGGACTTGAATCTGGAGAACTGGATTTGATTTGTTACTCCTCCACATAAGAGCTGGGTAACTTTGGGCCAGTCACAAGTTCTCTCAGAGCTGTTCTCTCAAGAGCAGTTCTCTCAGAGCTCTCTCAGCCTCACCTACCTCACAGGGTGTTCGTTGTGGGGAGAGGAAGGGAAGGAGATTGTAAGCTGCTCTGAGACTCTGAGTGAAGGGTGGGGTATAAATCCAATCTCTTATTTGGTGTAGTGGTTAAGTGCGTGGACTTAATCTAGGAGATTAGAGAACCGGATTTGATTTTTCACTCCTCCACCTGCAGCTGCTGGATGACCTTGGGCAAGCCACCATTTTCTCAGCGCTGTTCTCTCAAGGACAGTTCTGGAAAGAGCTCCCTCAGCCCCACCTACCTCACAGGATGTCTGTTGTGGGGAGGGGAGAGGAAAGAAGTTTGTAAAGTGCTCTGAGAATCTGAGTGAAAGGCAGGGTATAAATCCACTCTCCTCCTCTTCCTCCTTTTCTTCTTCTTCTTCTTCTAATTGGGCCAGCTTTGGTCCACCAGCTGCCAGTTGATCATTGATATCACTTGATATAAGGGGTTGCCAGATCTCCCCACCCACCAGCAGGGGATGGGGGGGGTACAGTTGCCAGATTCAGGCTGGGAAAGTTCTGGAGATTTGGGGGTGGAGCCTGAGGAGGACAGGCACCTCAGTGGGGTACAATGCTATAGAGTACACCCTCCAAAGCATCTGTTTTCTCTGGGGGGAACTTTTCTCTGAAGATTCTCTGTAATTCTGAGGGGCCCCCAGGCTATACCTGGGGGGCTGGCATTCCTGCTTGACATTCAAATGTTACCTGCAAGAAAGTAAATGGAAACAATGGAAGGAAAATCTGCTCGAGTGTGGTAACCGAACAGTTAATCTCCTGCTCTGCAGGGGATGTGTCAGACTGCTGCGGGTGAGGTTAAAACATTATTAAACTTGGTTCCTACCAGACGGCTGTGTCGGGTCCCTGTTCTGAATTCTCCTTGTAAATTAGACACAGTTTATAGCATCAAGAAAAGTTCATGTGACGGAAGTCAAAGGCAAACTCCCATGCATTAAATGCTTTCGAGAATGCAATTTAGGGTCAAAGGGTCTAGCAAAGAATGTAGCCCAGAGAGTTGGAAACAAAGAACTGAAAAAATGGAGCACATCTGTAGTTTATTGGTATTGGTGTGTGTGTTGGTGGGGTATTTTATTCATTAATTCCCCGCACCTGTTTCTACATATGTAAAGTGCCATCAGATCACAACTGACTTATGCCTACCCCAGCAATGGACTTGCAAGGCAAGTAAGAAGCAGAGGTGGTCTGCCTTCTTCTGCTGAGTCTTTGGTGGACCCCCATCCAAGTACCAACCAGAACTGACCCTGCTTAGCTTCCAAGAAGGATTTGACAAGATCGGGCTAGACCACACCACCTTCCCACCCACACCTACTCCTAGTTGCTTGAAAAGCTTTCTTGTCAATCTAGAGAGAAGAGGCCCCATTCACACTGAACATTTGCCCCGCTGAAGGCACGGGAGCCCTGCAGACTTTCCGTGTGTGATCATACAAGCACATCTGGGAGGCGTAGTGCTCCCGTGGCCAACCCACGGCTTCCCGTGGAAAACGTGGAGTAAAAAACTAGTAGGTCCGAAGTACTAGTTTCCAGAAACCCCGGGGCAAAGGCTGGCATCTGATCGCGGGAGCGCCAGTATCCCGCGGCTTCCGACGCCCGCCCATGTCCCCGGGGTTTCCGGATGTTGTAAGTGTCCATGGGATGCACACTAACGCTGAACAGCGCATACGCACACACAAGACACCGACAGCAGCCCGCCCCCCCATGGCGCATGTGCACTTCGCTGCTTTTTTGCTGCGCTGCAGCAGCGCGGTGTGATCGGGGTGCAGAGCTGGAGTGTAGCAACCCGGTGGCCCCTGTGATTGGGCTACCGCGCCTTATTTAGCTCCGGGGCAAACTGCCACGCCTCTCCCCGGTGTTTTCTGGCCCGTATGACCGGGGCCAGAGATTGGATTTATACCCCACTCTTCACTACCCGAAGGAGTCTCAGAGCAGTTTACAATCTCCTTTCCCTTCCCCTCCCCGCAACAAGACACCCTGTGCCGTAGGTGGGTCCCAGAGAGCTCTGTCTCTAGAACTGCCCTTGAGAGAACAGCTCTGAAAGAACTTATGACTGACCCAAGGTCACACCAGCAGCTGCATGTGGAGGAGTGGGGAATCAAACCCAGTTCTCCCAGATTAGAGTCCACACTCCTAACCACCACACCAAACTACCCCCAAGTATAGGCTGAGCTAACCAATCTTTCAGGGTCTTCCAAACACATATTTGGTGAGTCGACTGGAAAGATACAAGCTTCAACAGATCAATCAGGATGATTAATGAATTAAACCTTTCACAGTAGATGTTGTAAAAGTCGACCAGTTAATTGGGTTTGTGCTTCAATTCTTTTTTAAAATATATGGCAGTTAGAACAAAGGAAATGGTAGTTTAGTCAGGGCAGTGCCTTGGGGTAGAGCATCTAACATTACTGATATTGCAAACAAGATAGAGTTGCCAACCCTGGTCTTAGATTCCTGGAGATTTGGGGGCAGTGTTTGTGGAGGGGGCAATTTAAGGAATGATTTCACTTTAAAGCTATGCTGTACCATAGAGTTTGGCCCCCAAAGTGGCCATTAACTCCAGGGGAACTTCCCTCTGTAGTTTGGAGATCAATTGTAATTCTGGGGAAACTTCAGGCATTACCTGGAGGTTGGCAGCCCTACAATGAGAACATATTTGTCTTAATTCTAATTAGTCTAATTAGAGTGAGCCCAGTGAAGTAGTTCCTCCAGGTGACGCATGCCGAAAGAGCCACTGCTGAACAGACAGAGGGCCCCAGAGGTGGACCGCCCCCCTCTCTTTTGTGGTGGCTCCAGCTACTGTTCTTAGAAGCTGTGGTGGTGGAAAGTTCCCTCAAGTCACAACTGACTTACGGCGACCCCATGGGGTTTTCAAGGCAAGAGACAAACGGAGGTGGTTTACCATTGCCTTCCTCTGCGTGGCAGCCCCGGATGTCCTTGGTGGTCTCCCATCCAAGGACTACCAGAGAACTGATGAGATCAGGCTAGCCTGGCTACTTGTGGGCAAACTGATGGAGTGCAGCCGGTGGGACTTCTGGATTTCATTAAGGGCCCCTCTCCTTTCCCAGTCAAACATGAGAACAGAGGGGAAAAAACATTAATTTCCTGGATCCAGCTTTTACTACTGAGGTGTTTTAAAAGGGGGCAGGGGAGGTTGGTCCTATTAACACCTTGCTTTATTTTATTTTACTTATTTGTCAAACGTGATTAGATCCCGCTCCGTCAATGAAGCCCTTACCTGACTGGCCGAGGCTAGCCCAATCCCATCAGACTTCGGAAGCTAAGCAGGGTCAGCCCTGGCCAATACCTGGATGGGAGACCACCAAGGAAGTCCAGGGTTGCTAGGCAGAGGCAGGCAATAGAAAACCACTCTGAGCATCTCTTGCCTTGAAAGCCTGGCGTGTAGGCCTGCCAGGTCCCCTCTGACTACTGGTGGGGAATGGGGGCAGGCAGGGTTGCCAACTCCAGGCTGGGGTTCAATGCCATATAGAATCCACCTTCCAGAGCTATCATTTTCTCCAGGGGAACTGGATCTCTGTTGTCTGGAGATGAGCTGTAATTCCGGGGGATCCCCAGGTCCTACCTGGAGGTTGGCATCCCTACCTTATGGGGTTGCCATAAGTCGGCTGTGACCTGATGGCACTTTCTACCACCTGTCTATGAGAAACAGATCCCAGGTGGTGGCAGACAACAAAGTTAAAGCAATAAAAGCCTATTAGAAACAAACCAAAAAATAGCAGCACAAAAACAAAATCTGGGGGGGGGGAACCATAAAAAGCAGCAGCATCAAGCAGATAGAATAGAAAGACACCCAAATCTGGCCAAGAAATGAAATAGCCATAAATGCAAGACCACAGCTTAAAGCCAGCAGACATGGAAGAGAGAAAAAAAAGATTTTAAGGGAGGATAATTATTACAGCCCTATGGTGGTAAAATCGCTGCGGGCTGTACATAGATTCAGATGGGGTAGCTGCGTTGGTCTGAAGCAGCAGAACACAGTTCGAGTCCATTGGCACCTTTAAGACCAACCAAGTTTTATTCATTTGCCTATTCAAGGTATGAGCCGTGTGCCTTGCACATGAAAGCTTATACCTTGAATGAAACTTTGCTGGTCTTAAAGGTTCCACCAGACTCGAACTCAGTTCTGTGGGCTGTACCGCTCAGCCTCCTTTGCCATTTAGCCTTTTTTGCCATTTAGCCTTTTCTCCTGGAAAGGAATTAACAATCCTCAAGAGTTCTGCAGATGGTCGAACTCATGGCAGCAAACATCTACAGCCACTTCTGCGTATTTTTAAATTATTTTTTCAGTAGGCGTTTAAACATTAAGCTCCCTTAATGTTTACAGCTCCTCCTTCTGCTACAGTTTTCGCCATATTATTTTAATTGATCTTTCTGAGAGCTACATGCAACATGGGCTACAGTGTATATAACTTTCAAGTCGACATGTTGATGTGACATCATGTTTTCAGACATTATTTGCAGCCATTCCATTGCTTTGACAAATCAACAGAATTCCACAAAGCAGACTGCAGTCTATTTCGACCCCCCCCAAGCCAAACAATAATGATGCCATTCAGTTTTGTTATGGATGTAATTTTTTTCCCCTCCTCTTATTTTCTTTCAGAGCATTCCATTAATTAATTTTTTGACACTTAGGTGACCAAGTTTTGGCAGTTTTTACCTTTTAAGCTACCTTGATTTTTAACCTTAAAGACAGAAGTCTATTAAATAAATGATTTCCCTGATCCATCTCATTATTATTTTATGATGATTATTTACATTTATACTCCATCATTTTCCTTGGGGTTCCCTCTAAGCTGTGGAGTCTTGTGAGCAAAAATTCTACTTTGTGAGCTCCTGGCATTAAAGTTGTGAGCGAGCGATTTGGCTGCTGCATATATTAGTTTGCTCTGGAGCCCTCCTTTCCTGAGCTAAGACAAAAATGTGTGAGCCGGAGGCTAAAAAACTGTGAGCTAGCTCACACTAACTCAGCTTAGAGGGAACACTCAAGAATGATTAAAAAAAAACATCCAGTCAATCAATCAACAGATTACGAGATGTGGTAACATTTGAATCCGGCTGCAAAGATTTTTAGAAAGCATTTGGGCTTGGGGCTGTAGAGCAGGGGGAGAAGAAGTGCATGCAAACGTGTTTGTTTAAGGCAATGTGGGTTGGGAAATTCCTGGAGATTTGGGAGTAGGGCCTGGAGAAGGTAGAATCTGGGAGAGGAGGAAGCTCAGAGAGGGCATGATTCCATACTGCTCCAAAGCAGCTATTTCCTCCAGGGGGAACTGATGTCTGTTACCTGGAGATCAGTTGTAATTCCAGGAGATCTCCAGCTGACACCTGGAGGTTGGCAGCCTTATCTATCAGCATAGGAAAGCCTTTATCTCCCATAAAAATTACCTCCTGAACTGAACTGTTACACCAGAGTTTTGTTCCTTCTAGGAAAAGGAACAAGACTCAATGCCACAGGAGGTGGTGGCGGCTACAAGCATGGACGACTTCAAGAGGAAATTGTATAAACATATGGAGCAGACTAGGTCCATCAGTGGCTATTAGCCACAAGGTATAGATAGGAGCTCTCGGTCTGGGGCAAGTGGTGCTCTGTATTCTTGGTGCTTGAGGGAGGGGCCAACAGTGGGAGGCCTTCTAATGTCCTGGCCCCACTGCTGGACCTCCTGATGGCACCTGGTATTTTTGGCCACTGTGTGACACAGAGTGTTGGACTGGATGAGCCATTGGCCTGATCCAACACTGGCTTCTCTTATGTTCTTATGAGAAAGCTCTGAACAATCCTATTCTGCTCATTTTGCAAAACAACGAGAATCTAATTGCAACAGAATATAGATCAGCTAGATTCAAGCCCAGTAGCACCTTAGAGCCCAGCATCAAAGCTCATCCTCCCCAAAAACTTGATGGTCTCTAAGGTGCTACTGGACTCAAATCTAGCTGCTCTACTGCAGAACAATGCAGGTACTCTCTGAAACCAGAACATAGATGATGATCTTCGTTCAGATCCACATGCAGACAAACCGAAAGAGTGCAGATCACATTTCAACTCTGCTGCCCATTTACTGCGCAACCCCATGCGGAGTAGCTCCAGTCGAAGCCCACTGATATTAATGGGCTTGGAGTGGGGTAACTCTACTTGGGATGGCACAATTAGATGTGCACCTGGACTACCACTTTGAGTTCCTAATCCAGCAAAAGATGTCAATGCAGAGAGGTCTTTTTCCTTTCCACAAATGGACCCCCCTCTTTGGATTGGGGGATATGAACTAGTAAATCAATACATAACTCCCAGGAATATCGGCAGGAAAATGAGAGGTTCAATAATACAGTCCTGAATGTCTGTAGATTCTGGGAAGCCCGTTCATTTGCAGTGGGAAACAGGTAAAGGTAAAGGTTCCCTTGCTCGAAAGCCAGTCGAATCCGACTCTAGGGTTGCAGTGCTCATCTCCGTTTCAAAGCCGAAGAGCCAGCGCTGTCCAAGGACGTTTCTGTGGTCATGTGGCCGGCATGACTAAACACCAAGGCGCACGGAACGCTGTTACCTTCCCA
This sequence comes from Gekko gecko, assembly GCA_029375565.1. Taxonomy (NCBI): domain Eukaryota; kingdom Metazoa; phylum Chordata; class Lepidosauria; order Squamata; family Gekkonidae; genus Gekko; species Gekko gecko. Next base: position 109,313,669 of record JAPDNY010000010.1, on the reverse strand, counting down.
TTGAAGTGGTACCTATTTATCTACTTGCAATTTCTTGCTTTTGAACTGCTAGGTTGGCAGGAGCTGGAACTAGAGACGGGAGCTCACCCCGTCATGTGGCACTCACGGGTCTTGAACTGCTGAACTACTGACCTTCCACAGCCTGCAGTTCAGCGTCTTAACCAATTGAGCCACCACAGCTCCTAGTGGGAAACAACGCAAACATAAATACACATGAAGCTGCCTAAAACTGAATTAGGCTATTGCTCCATCCAGTTAGGTATATAGAGTTTCCAGGCCTGGGCTGGGAAATACCTGGAGATTTTGCCAGGAAAGGGCAGGGTTTGAGGGGGGACCTGGGCAGGGTACAGTGCCATAGAGCCTGCCCTCCAAACCAGCCATTTTCTCCAGGGCTGATTCCGCATAAATAGTTGCCCCGGTTTCACCCCTCGATAATAATTGTGACAAAGGATCGTTTCCACATTTGTTACCGCGGGTTCTGTGTTTGGCCCGAATCTTGGGGTCTTCCCCCCCGGATTTTCCCTCACTGATAGTCTGGAGATCAGTCATAAAAGCAGGTCTCCCAGTCCCACCTGGAGGTCGGCAACCCTGCAGGTATGCCAAGAGCCCCCAGTTATTCAAGGACCCTTTCTCCCACTCTCAGCTCGCTTTACCCTTGGAGGAAACCATTCATTACTTTAAAACAACCCGCGGAATGAAACAAATTAGCCATGCGCTAAAACCCCTCACATCAGCTTAGACAAGAATATGAGATAAATAATGAAGCGAGAGATGAATTACCGATCGGTAGACCATAATTGGAATTTAGGCAGGACAGCAGGACTAATAGCCTCCCACGTCCATGGGATTTTTTTTTTATGAGAGATTTTTTAACTTTGCTTCTCCAAAATCCTATTAATTACCTTACCAAATATTTTTGCCAAGGGAAGATCAAGCAATGAAAAAGCCATTCCCTTCAGGGGGTCAAAAAACCTTCCTCTCATTTACTATTTAAACACTCATTTCCTTAAAAGAGGAGGGATGGCACGGCGAGGAGGAGGGTATTGCTTCATCTCTGTGTTCCAGGGCCCCGTGCTCTTTGCTGGCAGCTGCAGGAGAACAAAAATCATATTTCATATGACAGATGGCTTCTCCTGGAGAGACTGGCCTTAGCAGGCGTTACCTATGAATTTAATCTTCTTTCATTCCAAACAAGTTCCCTTTTTGGAAATAGAAAAGGTTTGGTGTCGGGGTTAAGTGCATGGACTCTAATCTGGGAGAACCGGGTTTGATTCCCTACTCCTCCCCTTGTAGCTGCTGGATGACCTTGGGAAAGTCATAGTTCTGTCAGAGCTGTTCTCTCAAGGACAATTCTGGAAAGAGCTCTCTCAGCCCCACCTACCTCACAGGGTATCTGTTGTGGGGAGGGGAAGGGAAAGGAGTTTGTAAGCTGCTCTGAGACTCCAAGTGAAGGGTGGGGTATAAATCCAATCTCCTCCTCCTCCTCCTCCTCCTTCTTGGGACCCAAATTTCTCAAAGCTATCTCAAATTCTTCCTTTTTAAGCTTTCTTCAAATCCACGGCTGAACATGTATACCACAACTGCTTGGCTGCAGTCAAAGTTGGCATTTTAGCATTACCAGTTCTGGGTTCAGAAATCCCCAGAGACACGGGGGCGGAGCCTGGGGAGGCCAGGGTTTGGGAAGGGGAAGGCCCGCCACAGAGTATAATGCCACAGAGCACAGGACCCCCGCCTTTTTGGCCCTGTGGTCACCTCTTGAATTCTTTTTTTTTTTTTTTGTAAAACTCTCTTAAAAAAGAGAGAATTTTATTCTTTTTATAAGAAACGGGAAGGGTAGACAGATGGAGAAAGAAAAAGATGGAGTGAAATTTTTCCTGTTAGTGAGGGTTAGTTTAGGTTAATAACCAATACCAATTTTGGCATCTATCATGGTTAGAAGATCTTCTTTTTAACTATTGCAAAGTCCAAAGTCACTCTGTTAATGCAGTTAGTAAAGTCCATTGGGGTTAGTAATTAAACAGCTCCTTCCAGATGTTACACGAACAGTCCTCAAAGTATCTTCTTTTTAAATCTCTTCCAGTTATGGATTGAGTCCATTTTAACTTTGAAGTCTTCCGTTCCATCACCACTTTCCCCTGGGCTGCTGTCTTTTTCACTTGTCCCAGTTTTGAATACTGCATCTTCCTCCCTGCTGGCGTGTCTCTTCAGAAGTTTCTGTATTTTAAAGATGAAATCCTTCTTCTTTCTTTTCTCTTTTTCCTTAAACTTCTGGCCTTCAAGCTTCCAGGGCTCCATAAACTCTTCAGATGAAATTAGATCTCCAGTTTGTCGCTTGCTATGCTCAACATCCCCTTCTACTGGCAGAATATTCTCTTTTATAAAAGCGGAATAGGCTTTGGAAGCCTCATCCACCTCTTCTTTTAATTTTATCGCTTCACTGCCAGTTAGGGGTGCCAAGACATTTGTCAAGGTAAATCCGAGATCTTCTTTCTCTTCTTCTTTAACGCCCTGGAAACCTAGAATCAGATTCGATTTCTGTTCGATCTCCATCATCTTTCTAGTTGTTTCCGATATCTGTTTCTGTCAACTGATGAGAACACTATCCATTTTAAACAGAGTTTCGTTGATTTTCTGCAATTGTTTCAGCAGGGGGCACAGCATCTCCTTTTCCTGTTGATTGACAGCAAGCTCTTGGGGGGGCTGTCTGGACCGGAAGTCCCTCCTCTCTTCTCTTCCGGTGTCTGCAGGACTTTTTCCATTATCGACATTTTGTTTTTTTGTTTACTTTTTAAAAGTTCGTGCCGCATCCCCCAGGAAGCTAAGATGATCGCAGTCTTCCATGCAACCCCAACGGTACTTTCACCAACACTTTTTTTCTCTCAGCCCCCCTTCGCGCTCCCTTTGTAGATCTTGCTTCTCAAAGGGGGTGGGAACTCCTCCCTCCTCCCAACGCTTATACGCATGCAGGGGGCTCCGATTTACGCTTCAAAATAGATCTTCAACTCACGATTCGATGCTACTTTTTATTTTAAACCATAGCGCTGTCTTCACTCCTGGAAATCGGTGGCGCCGCTAAGTCCCATTACGGGCACGCCGCAGCGGGGCCGATTGGGGCGGGGAGAAAGCCTCAATTTCCCGGCTGTCTGCCGGCAAAGAGGCTACTCCCCAAGCGCCCCCGGTTCGGAGCCTTTGCCTAAGGCTCACTAGGGTCTTTCGCACATGCGAAGACCCCCTAACTGCGCGTGGGCTAACCGCCTCTGGGAACGTCCCGAGAAGCGGCCGCCATTCGCGACGCCGAAACCGAAACCTCGTCACCTCTTGAATTCTGACACAGGGTGGTACACACAACCACACAATGGCTGTTGTGGGAGGCTGAGCCCCACAGACACCCAGCGGAAGTCCAGTGACGGGGGAGAAGGTGATAATTTTTTTAAAATTTGCTGCAAAAGAGGAGTGAGAGAATGAAACTGACAGGGGGGAGAAGCCGCTGCTATGTTAACATTTTAATTTGCACAGCCAATCAGATCCCCAGTGTCCAGTCAGAAGACGAGCTGGCCCCACCCACTTTTGGAAAGCACTGGGTGGATGTCAGTTAAGGTGTCGGTGGGCACCACACTAAGGACCCCTGACATAGGGTCGACCCTCCAAAGCAGCCATTTTTCTCCAGGGGAACTGATCTCCGTATTCTGGAGATCAATTGTAAGCCACAAGATCTCCAGGCCCCACCTGGAGACTGGCAACTCAACTAGTTGTCAGATTTCCAGAAACAACATTCAGCCTGTTCGGCATTAAGGAAAGTTTGAGGGAACACATAAAAATGAAGCTTTTCATTGCAAAGCTAGGAATGTGCTTTTTATTTTAAAAAATCCACATTCATGCTCTGACCTGGATAGCCCAGGCAAGCTCGATCTCACCAGATCTTGGAAGCAAAGCTGGGACGACCCTGCCAAGTAATTGGAAGGGAGACCTCCAAGGAATACCAGTTGTTGGGAGGCAGGGGCAGGCTTTATTCAGCCACCTCTCTGAATATCCTCCTGGCCCCCAGTAGGGGTCAGTTGCCAGAGGTCGCCATGACTTCCAGGTGCACATGGGGGGGGGGGAACCACATTTGTTTTAATTTCAAAAGTTGTTTCTTTTTAATATTTACTATTACATGTGTAATATTTATTATTTTGCTTTTTTGGTTTCAGTTTGCCTCCATAACTGCTTTGCTTTCCACTGAAATGTTTCAAAAAGGTAGGAGGCATAATCACTTTACAGTTAATTAAAGGCAAAACATAAGGAAATGAATGTGAGGGGGGGAGTTTGCTTGTTCATTGCTATTCACATTCATTTTGGCCTTCATAAAAAAATTGCAGCTTTTTTGCCTCATTTTCCCCTTCACCTAAAATGAACGCAGAGCCCTACTATTAATTGCTGCAGCTCAAAAGTGCTCTTAAAGGAGCAGTCACTGGAGTAATCTATTGGATTCACTGCCATAGAATGGTGGGATGGCCACTAGTTCAAAGGGGATTAGACAAACTCATGGTCCAGTGATGGCTATTCACCATGATGTGTGAATGAACTTCCATGATCAGAGGCAGTAACCCTTGTGCTGGAGAAAGGCGTTAAAGGTGTTAAACAGAACAGATCCATGGGATCCAATCAGGATTGTCGACACTGCTCTGGGGGTGGTGCTTGAGAAGGCTGGAGTTTGGGAAGGATGTGATGTCATTTCTAGGGGATGCTTTGTCTAGGCCAGGGGTGGCCAAACTTCTTTAACTTAAGAGCCATATAGAATAAACGTCAGATATTTGAGAGCTGCAAGACATGAACAAATACTACACACATGTTTTTATTGGAAAATACGCAGAGTTGCTTTTTATTAACATTAGATGAGACTGCCAAAAATAAAAACAAAAGGGGTAAAAAACAGATAACAATATTTATTTGTCCGATGATATTTGTAGACTTGGAGGGGCGAGCTTTGAGAACGCATTTAAAGTTAAAGTTGCTTTCTTTCCGCCTCACGGGGTGTCCGTTGTGGGGAGGAGAAGGGAAAGAAGCTTGTAAGCTGTTCTGAGACTCTGAGTGAAGGATGTGGGGTATAAATCCAATCTCTTTTCCTCTTCTTCTTCTTCTCTTCTCTTTCTCTGCTTCCCCCACCTCAAGCCTACCCAGGGAGGGGAACACTGGCTGGGGAAGGGAAGACCTATCGGGGAGGTATGCTTCCCCTTTGCTTCCCCAGCTGCCCTGCCAGGAGCCACACAATATGTGTGAAAGAGCCTCATGTGTTCAGACCTTGTTTCTGTTGTCTTTACCTCACAGGTTGGGGGAAATCCCTATAACAGCACTATCCGGAGGCCATTTTTTCCTCCTCCTTAGTTCCTTGGAGGTGGGGGATCAGCGGTGGGGAGGTAATTCCTCCCTTTGGACAGGTAAATGCAGGGCTATTTTTGGGCAGAAACGCACAGGAACGGAGTTCCAGCTGGCTCCTGAGTTGGCCATGCCCAGCAGGAACTGATTAGCATAATAGGCCACACCCAACAGCAGAAACTCATTAGGATTGGCTACATGAGGGGTGTGTGGCCTAACATGCAAAGGAGTTCCTGCTAGCAAAAAAGCCCTGGGTTTTGACAACAAACAAGGTAAACAGAATAAGAAGCAAAAGGTGGGTGTGGCTGGATGGCCACACTTCTGGTAACATGGGGGTGTGGCCTAATATGCTAATGAGCTGTGCTGTCAGGGTGTGGCCTAATATGCTAATGAGTTCTGCTGTTGGGTGTGGCCTATTATGCTAATGAGTTCCTGCTGGGATTTTTCTACAAAAAAAGCCCTGGGTAAATGAGAGGTCTAGAACTCTAGATCCAACCCTGGCAGTGTTGCAAACTGGGGGGGTGGGAAGCTACACTTCTCTTCCACGCACCAGATAACGTTTGCCATCCTGTGATGTCTCAGTAGCCTATGTACACTACCCTGCTGTCAGTGACAGATGAGTCCGATGGTGCCATCCTAAACAGAGTTACACCTTTTGAGGCCCATTGACTTCCGTCTCCAGCATCTCCAGTAGAAAGAAGAAGAGGAGAAGAGATTGGATTTATACCTCACCCTTCGCTATCCAAAGGAGTCTCAGAGCAGCTTACAATCTCCTTTCCCTTCCCCTCCCCACAACAGACACCCTGTGAGGCAGGTGGGCCGGAGAGAGCTCTCTTGAGAACTGCCCTTGAGAGAACAGCTCTGAAAGAACTACTTATGATTGACCCAAGCTCACACCAGCAGCTGCACGTGGAGGAGTGGGGAATCAAACCTGGTTCTCCCAGATTAGGGTCCGCACTCCTAACCACTACACCAAAAGGCCTGGGATGTTGGCGGACTGATGAAATCAGCAGAGGTGCACAAACTGATCAAAGTATAGAGAAAGCTTTATTTAGGAATTAACAAGTATAGAGAAGGGACAAAGATAAGTTCCTAGCTGTATCACTAGATGAGAGAGAGCAATGGAGAGTTCTAGGACTTGAAAGAAGGAGGATACTGCCTTAAGAGTAGTGGTCTGGAGACAGACCAGGAACAACAGTGGTCAGGAAAGAAGCTGCTGACCTCAGTATCCTATCTAGCTAGCCTTTCCTCTTGCTGCCCCCTGCAGAGGTCGTCTTCTTTTTTCACAATAACAATTTTATTGAAAACTACTAAAACTTACAACAGGTAAGGTAACAAATGAGGGTTCATCTTCTTTTTGTCCACACCAGACATTGCTTATGCCAGTTAGGGATGCCAGCCTCCAGGCTGGACCTGGAGATCCCCCAGAATTAGAGCTCATCTCCAGACTGCAGAGATCAGTTCCCCTGGATGCTTTGGAGAGTGGACGCTACGGCATTGTACCCCACTGGGGTCCCTGTTCTCCCCAGTCTCCATCCCCAAATCTCCAGAAGTTTTCCAGCCTGGAGCTGGCAACCCTAACCCCCATCCCCCGCCAGTGGCCGGGGGGACCTGGCAACCCAAATGCCACGACTTGAGATCCTAAAGTCCTGCTGCTAGTCAGAGCAGACAATACTGGAAAACCAACCCTCTGAGCCAGTATATGGCAACTTCATGTGTTGCCTTTGCAATCAGTGGAAACAAAAAGAAGAAGAAGAGAAGAGATTGGATTTATACCCCACCTTTCACTTGGAGTCTCAGAGTGGCATACGAATTCCTTTCCCTTCCCCACTCCACAGCAGACACCCTGTGAGGTAGGTGGGGCTGAGAGAGCTCTTTCTAGAACTGTCCTTGAGCGAACAGCTCCGACAGAACTATGGCTTGCCCAAGGTCATCCAGCAGCTGCAAGTGGAGGAGCGGGGAATCAAATCCGGTTCTCCCAGATTAGAGTCTGCACACTTAACCACTACACCAAACTGGCTATAACAAAGGGATGGCTTTAATAAACAGTTTAACAGAACCCAATGAAATATTTTCAGAAGACAAGAAGAAGAAGAGAAGAGATTGGATTTATACCCCACCCTTCACTCAGCGTCTCAGAGCAGCTTACAAACTCCTTTCCCATCCTCTCCCTGCAGCAGACACCCTGTGAGGTAGGTGGGGCTGAGAGAGCTCTTTCCAGAACTCTCCTTGAGAGAACAGCTTTTGACAGAACTATGGCTTGCCCAAGGTCATCCAGCAGCTGCAAATGGAGGAGTGGGGAATCAAGCCCGGTTCTCCCAGATTAGAGTCCGTGCACTTAATCACTACTACACCAAACTGGCAAACATTGAAGCAAAACAATTTTTATAGACATTCCTATTGGGAAATAAGACACCAGGAAGTACTTCTCCACTCAAGGGGTGATTAAAATATGGAATTCGCTGCCAGAGGATATGGCCACAGGCATAGATGGCTTTAAAAGGGAATCAGACAAATTGATGGAGAATAGATCCATCAATGGCTACTAGTAAACTGACTAAAGCTTCCGCATCCACCTCTGAATACCAGTGCCAGGCAGCAACATCAGGTGAACGCCTTGGCCTCTGTGCCATAGTGAATGGTTGGTCACTGTGTGAGACAGAATGCTGGCCTAGGTGGGCCAAACTTCTCATCCAGCGGGGCTCTTTTGATGTTATTAAACTTCCCTGCCTCTTCCCTGCTATTCTACTTATCCTTCTTTAACTGGGATATTCTTTTTTTTAATATTTGAATCAGCTGGGCTGAAATTGCTGCAGATGGATTGGTTGTGAACTGATTTATGATCCTTATTGCACCAGGGCAGTAATTTTATGCATATCACTTCCTTTACAATTACCTCCACAATGATTTTGGAGGAGTCTCCCGCTTAGGGGAGGGCATTAATAAGTGGAGCTCGCATATTCATCCATTTCAATCTGAGATTTTTAAAGACTCAGGGGAATGGAGCTGAATGGCTAGAAATTAATTCTCCCCCCCCCCCAGCTATTTTCCCTCCCTTTGGGGATGGGGGTGCTGATGGAGGTGGCTGGACGGCTGAGAACTGTTTGCATGTATGTATGTATGTACGTATGTACGTACGTATGTATGTATGCAAACTGAAAGCCTAAGACAATTTTCGTAACAGATATCTCATGATATCCCCTGAATCTCATGTGTTTGAATACAAACTCGGTTTTTCGTTGGAGACAGATCCAAGATGGGCAGCCGTGTTAGTCTGAAGAAGCGAGCCGTGACTCACAAAAGCTCATCCCCTGCCACAAATCTTGTTAGTTTTTAAGGTGCTCCTGGACTCTTGCTCTATACTACAGTTGTTCCTTGCAAGCATTTTCCCCCCGGTGACATATGGATGAGTGTAATTCTTTAATCAGGGATAAGACATGCTGGGAGCCAGTTTGGTTAGGACTGCAGCCTCTAATCTGGGAGAACTGGGTTTGATTCCCCACTCCTCCACATGCAGCTGCTGGTGTGACCTTGGGTCAGTCACAAGTTCTTTCAGCGCTGTTCTCTCACGAGGAGTTCTCAAAAGAGCTCTCTCAGTCCCCTATTTCATAGGGTGTCTGTTGTGGGGAGGGGGAGGGAAAGGAGATTGTAAGCTGCTCTGAGACTCCTTCAGGTAGTGAAGGGTGAGGTATAAATCCAATCTCCTCCTCCTCTTCTTCTTCTGGTGTGGGTTTTCAGCCAGAGTTGTAGACAGGATAGTTCCAGTGGATGTATTCCCCTCCCCTCCGACCCAGGCATCCTTTCCTCTCACCCAAGGCATTTTTTTAAAAAAGTTTTTTAACTCATAGCATGAGAGTTTCTGTTTTTTTAAATATATATATTTATTTAATAGATATATGTCAGACTTTCACCCCAAAAACCACCACAGAAGGCAATTGGCAACAATAAAAGCAGCATCATGAGGTATTTTTGAAAACGGCAACATTAAAAATTCAGGGAGAATGGAAAGCTGTTTTAGAATAGGTGGAAGGGTTGCCATCCCCCAGGTAATGACTGGCGATCTCCTGGGATCACAACTGAACTCCAGAAGCCGGAGATCAGTTCACCTGGAGAAAATGGCTGCTTTGGATGTTGGGACTCTATGGCATTTATACCCCATTGAAGTCCCTCCCTTCCCCAAACCATGCCCTCCTCAGGCTCCACCCCCCAAATCTCCAGGAATCTCCCAAGCCAGAGCTGGCAACACAAAGAAGTAGGGAGGACCATTCTCCTGCTTTTGTGGAAGACCCCTTCTACATGAGGGGGCGTGGCAGTTCTTGGAAGCCCTGAATATGGAGAACTTAATCCAACTTCTTTGAGTCTCCCTAGGCTAGCCATGACACTGCCTCATCCCACCCCTTGCAATACAGGTAGGCTAGGGAGGATCTGGCCTCACCTGGAATTGTTGTATCTCCACCTAATGATGGCTAAGGTGGTGTCTTTTGCTCCCTGTTGACCTAGGCCTAGTTGTCTTAAAAACTCCATTTTTCAAGGTTGGCAGTTCCGGGTTGGGAAATACCTGGAGATTTTCAGAGTGGAGTCTGAGGAGGATGCAGTTTGGGGAGGGGAGGGACTTCAGTAGGATATAATACCATAGAGTCCGCCTTCCCAAGTGGCCATTTTCTCCAGGCAATCTGATCTCTGTTGCCTGGAGATATCCCAGAAGCTCTCCAGCTGCCATCTGGAGGTTGGCAGTCCTGTTTTTGGAATAATTCCATGCTCTTTTCAGAGGTGGTGGTTGTTTTTCCTTTGACAAATCAAGGCTGCTGGAACTGTTATTTCCAGGGGAATAACAAGGGAAGGGAGAGATTGTTTTTAACCCTTCCTCATGCTGTTCTGCCCCAATCACCACCTCCAAACTGCGGGGGGAAGTTAACAAGAAAGGCCATTCCTGATCCAAACTAATTTACTTAATGATTTAAAAAAAAAAATCTCATCTGAACTTTGCTGTGGAATTTCTCTGGCATCAGTGTGACTGACAAAACATTGAAGAATGCAGCTAATTTTGATTATTTGCAAGATGTAATTTATTTATTTACCGAGAACATTTATTTGCCACCTCTCGGAGTCCTGCTCAAAGTGGCCGTCTAGTAAAAAAAACAACCCACCCATAAACCCACAGAAACAACAACATAAATCCTCAATGTTAAAAACAAGCCATTAAAAACAAGCCATGAACATAAATACAGCACTAAACAACCACTGTGCAGCCTAAAAAAATATCTATAAAGCAGTCCTCAGGCTAAAAGCAAACTATAAAACAGTTTTTTAAATGATTTTTTTTTTAAACTCTTTGTTAAAAGCCTGGATAAAAAGACAGTTATAGTTTGGCATCTAGTGAGCCTCAAGGGGGAGGGTATTCCACAGTCAAGGTGACGCCACTGAGCAAGCCCTGCAGCAGAAGCCCAGAGGGCCGGAGTTTGGAGGCAGATCTTAGCAGGCTGGCTGGATGGTAGGGGGGGAGCTGCTGTTTCAGTTCTTCTAGCCTCAAGCCATTTACATGCTAAGACCCAGTCTGATGCACTGGTTAACAGGTTGGAATCCCCACCCTGCCATGGAAGTCTGCTGGGTGACTTTGGGCCGGTCTCTCACTCTTAGCCTAAACTACCTCACAGTGTCGTGGTGAGGAGAAGACAGAGGAGAGGAGAACAATGTAAGCCGCTTCAGGTCCCCATTGGAGTGAAAGGCAGGATCTAAATAAAGTAAATAAATAAAATAAATACAGCACAATCCTGTCCAGAGTGACTTCAGTCTAAGCCTGTTGCTGTCGATGGATTTGGACTGGAGTGACTCTGAACAGAGTTGCACTGTTAGGGTCTCAAAGGCAATTTTCATCTCTGACTTCTTTTACTTTATTTATTTATTTATAGATTTATAAATCACTCAATCCGTGAGTGCTCAGGGCTCTGAGCGATGAACAGCAACGGTAAAAACATATTAAAATATTCCGGCAGTTAAATAAACTAATTAAAAACAAGTTCACATATAGCGTTGTTCAGATGGTGCTAATATGTTACATTCCAAACTGTGTCTCCGCCTCATATGTTAAGCTTTAAGTCAGGACAGGATTGTAAGCCTCGACAATCCTATTGGTTGTATGATATTTGTAACCAATCAGAAACTGTATAATAGTTATGGAGGGAACAACCTTATTGGTCTTTATCTCTCTAATGTTATTGGATGTTAACTTAAGTAGGGGCGTGGTTTTGTGAGCCCGCACTGTTTAAAAAGGGAGCTGTGCTCCACTGTTCCGTGTGTGTTGACTAGTTGCTGTTTAATAAAGCTGAAATCACTGTCGAAATCACTCTCCTTGTTAAGTCTCATACTTAACAGGGAGCATAGTTGGAAGCATCTCTAACCTAGTGCTTGTTCACAGCCTCCATTTCAGCTGAGAACGATCTGAGCTCAAATAGAGTTGTGCTGCTACAGTAGAGTTGCCAACCTTCAGCTGGTGGCTGGAGATCTCCTGGGATTACAACTGATCCGCCGTCAACAGAAATCAGTTCACCCGGAGACAATGGCCGCCTCAGAGGGTGGACTCTATGGCGTTATTCCCCGCTGAAGCCCCTCCCCTCCCCAAACCCCACCCTCTCAGGCTCCATCCCCAAAATCTCCAGATCGTTCCCAACCCATAGCTGGCAAACCAATGCTACAGTCTTGCCAGCTTCCTGTTTGTGAGGTAGCTGAGGAGAGTCTCAGGTAAGCTGTTCTGACAACAAGTGAAATGCCCCCCCCTCCCCAAACCAGAAAATCCAAAAATACACACATTTATACACACATTTTCTCCACATTTATCTCTAACCTTAAGCTAGCTGACTCCTTTGCCATGTTTTTTTCCCCCTTCTAAAATGGGAAGGCTTACATTTTGATCTCTTCCCTCACTCTCAACCACACACACACACACACATACAAACACACCCCTGGGCCCACAGGCAACTTGCCAGAAAAAATATTCCATTTGCCCTTTTTGGCCCTCGTTCCCTCACGAAATGGAAACAGACAGTTATAGAAATGCTCACTGAAAGTCTGAGAAGTATGAATTCAGATGTAAACACTTACCGGAGGAAGAAGATCCACTTTCTCATGAATCTGACAAGACCTCTTCATTTCAGCTGGTCTGTTTACAGCATTGATGTGTTGTCCACTTTGACAGTCCGTCGTGTTTGACAGAAACAACCTGACACTGGTCATTTCACAACAACTCTTTTTCTCTGTGCAAGAATGAAAGAGAGACATATCTGTCGGCAGAGAAAGGTCTACGAGGGAAAACATCAGGGCACGAGGCTACCTGTTAGTCCCGGCCTCTGACCCAGAAATCTTGATTCTAAATCCTAGAGGTAAAGGAACTAGCCATAGTTACTCTGTGCTGAGGAAAGGCAGTCTGCACAAGCTCAGAGGCACCGTCTTCTTTCTTCATTTGTTCTATTGGGGAGAGCTGTGCCCCAAAATAACACTACCTCAAGTTACTAGTCTGCTTACCTATAGTGTTTTTCTTCCACCCTTCTTCCCAGCAGTTCAGATGACCGTATATGGTTCTCCCTTCTTCCATTTTGTCCTCACAACAAACCTGTGAGGGAGGCTAGGATGACAGAGAGCAGCTGGGCCAAAGCTGTTGTCAAAAGACTAATAATAGAGCATACATTTGGGAAAAGTGAATGCTAGTTAGGTAAGAAAGTTGGTGGTGCTTTGGCTAGACTGGGCAACTAGGAATGGTGGGACCCATGTTCAGATCCTGACTCAGTCATATAGGGTTGCCCACCCCTGATTGGCAAACAGTAGGCGCCTGGGGAGTTGGAAACTGGCATCAACAGCATTGTACAACACTATCACATCATTTCCAGTCAAAAACCTGGAAGTGAAATCACTATGTCATGTGATGATCTAGGAATTCACTGGATCTCTATGGTAAAAACCACAGAGATCTGGGAAATTCCTGGAGCATTGTATCATGCAGTGATGTCACTTCCTGGTTTTTGATCAGAAATGACACGGTATTGCTTGATGGCTTTCCCCCTCCGTTTTTGCTCCAGATGTTCTTTGGGCAGGTGCCGGGATGCGGCAAAAAGGGCGGGAGATTGCCTGTCAAAGCGGGCAACCTGGCAGCCCTAGTTTTGCAGATCGTGGTTCAGTTGCTACCTCCAACATAGCCTAAATCGCAAGACAGTTATAAGGGTCACATGGGGGCAGCCCATTTATGCTGAGCTGAGCTTCTTAGAGGAAGGGCAAGATAAGACTCGGATGGATGGTGTGAATAATGAATGAATTATAAGCCCTTAAAACTGCATTACTGTGTCCTTATTTCACCGTAGAGAAGCAGCCTTCTCGTATTGTCCGTTTGGGGCAGGGGAAGGCCTTCCATTCCAGATTATTTCCATGCTCCCTTTCTGCCTTGGGACCTTCCCGAGGTGTTAGGAAGAATCGCTTTGACTGTAATGAGAGCAAAGATCAATGTCTGTTTTCCTCATCTCTTCTGTTCTTCTTAGATTGACTGGATTTGATCACACCTGCCCGAGCTAAAAACGCCATGACTGACAACATGTGAGTCGAACTCAGGCCTTACCTGTGCCTGATTGAGTTATTGATCTGACTTCAAAGAGCATGACCTGGATTTATCCTTGCGCAGTGTTCTGGTCTCCTGGTCAACGAGAGAGATAGTTAATCAGGGGAGAGTTCTCATCTGTTGCAAGAAACGAACCGGGTTTCTGCAGCTGCACCATCTCTACCAAGGACAAAGCAGCAAATCGAGCATTCATCTGGAAAGGGGCAGCCCTGCAGTATATCACGGAAGACTGTGTCAGATGTTTACATGTAAGCTTGCTTCAGGGGCAGTCTTATCTGTGGGGTAACTTGGGAAATTGCTCAGAGCCTCACACTGTGGAGGGGCCAACAGCCAGTAGAGGCGATAGAAAATGGTGGTAGAAAACAGAGTCATGGCCAAATGCAAACTGTGGCACATTTTTGAAGGGAAATTGAGTGATTTAGTCTTGTCCAGGTTGGGTTCGGTGGGAGTTTAAAGAACGTGGGGGCCCCATCCTTGATTTTTGCCCAGAGCCCCACAATCGCTAAGACTACCACGGGCATTTTTTATTCAAAAGTAAGTCTTTGGGAGCAGAGATGTCCACCAAACTGCTGTTCATACGGTGTTCTATATCTAATTAACAGACACTTGGCAACATTCTTCCTGGAAACTGATTAGGTTGTAGAGTTGCCAATCTCCAGGTGGTAGCTGGAGATCTTCTGGGATTACAACTATCTCCAAGTGACAGAGATCAGTTAACTTGGAGAAAATGGCCACTTTGGAAGGTGGACTCTATGGCATTATGCCCCTCTGAAGTCCCTCCCCTCCCCAAACCTCGCCCTCTTCAGGCTCCACCCCCAAAATATCCAGGTATTTCCCAACCTGGAGCTGGCAACCCAATTAGGTTGCCAGCTCTGGGATGGGACAAACCAGGAGATCTGAGGTGGTGGAACCTGGGGGGGGGTTGGAGAGGGGAGGGACCTTAGTCAGATACAATGCCATAGAGCACCTTCCAAAGCAGCCATTTTCTCCAGGGGAATCAATCTCTATTGCCTTTAGACCAGTTGTAATAGTGGCAGATTTCCCGGTCTCACCTGGAGGCCGGCAACCCTAGAACTGGTCCTCATCCATTCAGGATTGTGTTCTCTGTGTGATGATATCATAGCACTTAGCACAGATCTCACATTTGGTTACAGATGATCTGACAAAGTTGCTTGAAAAGGGAGTGCTTCTTACCCTCAGTATGAGAAGCATTTTTGCCTGTTTACAGCCCCGCTCCTGGTTCCACCACTCAACATGCATCATTCACTGCTGGAAAATGCTCTTATGAAAAGTAACCCCCTGTTTGGGCTTAGCACTAATATTAAGTACAATCGTCCCCCCTGTATTATGGTACCCCTTAGTGCATCCTAAGAAAACCTTGTATCCTAAAAAAACCCCACATGTTATTATCCTATCAGGCATATGTATCAGGCTAGTAATTCCCTATTCAACGAAGGTCTCTATCCATAAATGTATTTCAAGCATTTTTTATCCCATGCTGTGTTCCATCTCAAAGCGTACAAAAACTAAAAGCCAAATCAATATCACAAGTAAACCTGGCCTTTCACTACTGATCATTACTCCAAGGGAACCCTGAGAAGTTCCCATTAAACCTAGGGTTCCCAACCCTGCCTAGGCAAATGCCTGAAGATTTGGGAGATGTTGCCTAAGGAGAGGTAGAGTTTGGGGAGGATGTGATGTCACTTCTGGGCAATGCTCTGGGGATTCTCCCTTATCTCAGGTAGAGACCGTAGAGACCGGGGGGGGGGAATTCCTAGAGCATCACTATGGACCCCATTTTTTTCTTCCATTCCTTGAATTCTCAAGGGTGGAGGACATCGGCTGGGAGTGGGGAATTCCTCCACCAGGCCCGTGCACTTGGGAAGCCTAAATAAACCCCAGAGCTCCTCAGAACAGTTCTGAAAAGCCACTGGCATAGATAAAGTAAGTGTTAACAGGGAGAGCGTGATAAAAAAGACTAGAGTGTATTTTGGAAAAAAGACACCTGGGCAAGAGGGTGCAAAGTTAACAAGTTTCTTGGGGGCTGAGCTGTCGGGGTGGTGGGGAGGGAACAGTTGGAGAGTTCGAAGGCAGGGCGGCTGTTCTCAGCCACAGCTGACCAAGTGCGTTCCTTATAGCTACGACGTGTCAAGATGTTTCTTGTTGCGGCGCAATCCCTCTTGTTCATTAGTTTTAATATTGATGGAAAGCAACTTTAAATCACTCTTTAGAGGGATCTGCTGTGAGGCATGCCAGCTGTGTGCCAGATGAAGGAGTTGTAAAGGCATGTTGGACAGGCAAAAAAAATATACCGCAGAGAGAGATTTAAAGTCACTGGAAAGATAATTACTTTGCACTCACAGATTAGCCACAGGAAGGCAAAGCATAATGTCCTCCACCTTCATTAGAAGGACGGCTCCTTGCTCATTTTCACTCATATGTGCGCGCTGATTTATGCGCATCGAGATGCCATATTGCATTGTTATGGTTTCAGACCAAAAGCCCTACAGGCTTCCATAGAATGTTAAATCATTGTTGAAAAAGAGAAACGAGAGAAAATGATTCAGTGCCAGGCTACATGTTACACTCCCTACATGAAAGACTACAGAGCCCACAAAGAGACCAGAGCTGGATGCGATGCTGGGTTCTATTTTTCATTCACTAGCTGCACCCTGCGCAATGCTGTGGACCATGCCCTGCCGTCTCTGTTGCTGTGTCCTGACATCCTGACATAAGAACATAAGAGAAGCCAATGTTGGATCAGGCCAGTGGCCCATCCAGTCCAACACTGTCACACAGTGGCCTTCAGTAAGAGTACCCTATCCCCTTTCTCCAGCCATTTTCAGTGAAGGGAGTGAGAATCTTCTTGGCACCCCAGTACATGAGCCACTGATGGGTGTCATCCCCTCCAATGGGGGCTGTAGCTGGGCTTGGCCCAGAGGGTGCAATGCCCCCTCTGGTGTGCTGAATTGCCCTGAGCAGGGCTCCTGGGGTGGGATGTCTGCCAAGGCTCAGGTTTTCCAGCTTGGCCCACTGCCTCTTACCCATGTACCCTCCTCCTACCTGCATACTTAGTTGCAATCCTCCCTGCCACCTACATATCTGGCTGCACCATGTAGGGTTGCCTACCTCCAGGTAGCATCTGGAGATCTCCTGCTATTACAATTGATCTTCAGATGACCAAGATCCATTCCTCTGGAGAAAATGGCTGCTTTAGAGGGTGGACTTTAGGACATGATGCCCTGCTGAGATCCCTCCCCTCCCCAAACCCTGCTATCCCAAAGCTCCACTCCCAAAATCTCCAGGTGTTTCTCTACCTAGAGCTGACAGCCCAAGCCCTGTGCCACCCATGGAAGGGTATGTGCATGTGACTAGGACCATGGGGGTAGGAGTCATGAGCAGGTAGACAGGAGGAGGATACACAGGTGGGCAGTGGGGAAAGTCTACACAGGTGGGTGGATGGGAGAGGTGTGCAAATGGGAAGGGACGGGAGGGAGGATCAGGGACCCTGAGCACTCTCTGCCCAAAGCTCTCCAAAACCTGGTAGTGGCCCTAACACCCCACATTGAGATATGTTTAAAAAATAAAACAACACATTGTTTTCGTTTAAAACGTTCATTTAAAGAATGGAAGCTTCTGGTTTCGGTTTCGGCGTTGCGAATGGCGGCCACCTTTCAGGACGCTCCCGGAAGTGGTTAGCCCACACGCAGTTAGGGGGGTCTTCACATGTGCGAAAGACCCTAGTGAGCCTTAGGCAAAGGCTCCGAACCGGGGGTGCTTGGGGAGTAGCCTCTTTGCCGGCAGACAGCTGGGAAATTGAGGCTTTCTCCCCACCCCAATCGGCCCCGCTGCGTCGTGCCCACAATGGGACTTAGCAGTGCCACTGACTTCCAGGAGTGAAGAAAGCGCTATGATTTAAAATAAAAAGAAGATCTGGCATCGAATTGTGAGTTGAAGATCTATTTTGAAGCCTGAATTTGAACCCCCCGCAAGCATATAAGCGTATGGGAGGAGGGAGGAGTCCCCACCCCTTTTGAGAAGCGAGATCTACAAAGGGAGTGCGAAGGGGGGTAGAGAGAAAAAAGTGTTGGTGAAAGTACCGTTGGGGTTTTACAGAAGATTACGACCTTATTAGCTTCCTGGGGGATGCGGCACAAACTTTGAAAAAGTAAACAAAAAAAGAAAATGTTGACGCTGGAAAAGGTCCTGTTGAAACCGGAAGAGAAGAGGGGAGGGACTTCCGGTCCGGGTAACCCCCCCCCAGAGCTTGCTGTCAATCAACAGGAAAATGAGATACTGTGCCCCCTGCTGGAGCAAATGCAGAAAATCAACGAAACTTTGCTTAAAGTGGAAAGTGTTCTCATCAGTCGACAGAAACAAATATCGGAAACAACAAGGAAGATGGCGGAAATCGCACAGAAATCTAATCTGACTCTAAGTTTTCAGGGCGTAAAAGAAGAAGAGAAAGGAGATCTCGGATTTACCTTGACGAATGTCTTGGCACCCCTAACTGGCAGTGAAGCGAAAGAATTAAAAGAAGAGGTGGATATGGCTCCCAAAGCCTATTCCGCTTTTATGAAGAAAAATAATCTGCCAGTAGAAGGGGTTGTTGAGCATAGCAGGCAACATATTAGAGATCTAATTTCATGTGTAGTGTTTATGGAGCCCTTGAAAATTGAAGGCCAGATGTATAAGGAAAAAGAGAAAAGAGAGAAGATGGACTACATCTTTAAAACACAAAAACTTCTGAAGAGACACGCCAGCATGGAGGAGGACGCAGCACTCAAAATTTGGACTAATACAAGCAGTGAAGAAGACAGCAGCCCAGGGGAAGGAGGTGACGGAATGGAAGGCATCAAGGTCAAAAAGGACTTAATCTATAATTGGAAGAGACTTAAAAAGAAGACACCTTGAGAAGTAACTGTTCGTGTAACATCTGAAAGGAGCTGTTTAATAACTAACAGAGTTATTTTGGACTTTGCAAAGTTAAAAAGAAGATCTTCTAACCGTGATAGATGCCAAAAACGGTATTGAATACTAACTAAAACTAACCTTTTTTTTTAACAGAAAAAACTTCACTCCATCTTTTTCTTTCTCCATCTGTATACCCTACCCTTTTCTTATAAAAAGAATAAAATTCTCTCCTTTTTAGGAGAGTTTTATCAAAAAAAGAAAAAAAAAGAACAGAAGCTTCTTTTCAGAGTATGAAGAATTCTGGCTTTAAAAGGAGGAACAGAAGCGGTGCCCTCTGAAAATGACTGTGCTCTGAATTCCATCCACCTGATTTGCTCTGAGTCTGGCCCCTCACTTCTCTTCTGCCATTTTTACTGTGGGATAAAAAGCTCCTTCTAGCTACTAAGATTGTGAGCGTGGCTTCAGGGAACCAAGAGACAAATACCCACTGTTATTCCTGCCCATGCTTTAATTTTGTTTGGGGTTTTGGTATTTGCCTTTTAGCTTTGGTTTTAATGATGTGTTTTGTTTGGTTTTAATGGTTTTTAAGATGTATTTTTAATTCGGTATGCTTTTAACCTGTTAGTCACCTTGGTGGCCCTGATGACGGCAGAAAGGTGGGGTATAAATGTTGTAAATAAATAAATTAATAAAATAAAACACAAGGATTGCACCCCTAAAAGTATTTATTTCTATATCTATGTTGTTGTACTATTCTTTTAAACAGGTGGTGGCCATGGATAGGGGTGATGCCAAGGGTGTTGGGGCTGATTCAGGCCTATTACGCACAGGTGTTTTCCCTCACCTTTACTGTGCATGTCCATCAGGTTTTCTTTGTCATTCTGCATTGATTTTGCTCCCTTCAGCACTCAGTTCACTTTCTGGTCACTGTTTCTTTGGGTTTTCTGAGAGTGCTTTTGTGCCAGTTTTCCCCATGTTTCACTTCCAAGCTGAAGGTAATTAAAAAGCGCACAGATTCCCTTGGATCCCCCTGCCCTTTTGCTGCCCCTTGGATGTCATTCCTCCGCTCAAATTGAGGTCATTCCACCCACTCTTCACCTTCTGCCATCTTCCTCCCTTCATTGGTGTACAAGCTCCATTGATTATTTTGTCCCTCATTTTAAATGTTTTAATTTTTTTTTACAAGTGGCATGAGTCTAGCAAAAGACTGCAATTGGCACAGGAGAGGCTTAAAAAAACTGACAAGATCACGATCAGTGTGTAGGATCAAATTAAAGAATCCCAAAGAGAAAACTATGCAAATTTGCAAGGAAGGGCAGGAAATTAGCGTTACTGTGCGGCTGCATTAGGGCATTGGCAAAAATACCTTTTTTTTTTTTTCAATTTAGTGGCCCAAAAGCTCTCCAGAGCTTCTGCCAGAGGACTCCTCCCCCATACAAAATGCAGCCCTGGACAAAGCGTGGTGGAGTTTTAGCTGACTTTGCACAGGTGCATGTGCACACACACATGTTGCCAACAATCAAAGCTTGCAATGCCAAAGTCAGTGAGTTCTTCCTTGCCTTCTGTACACTCACTGTGTTCCCCCATATTATGAGATCATTTGACTGTTCCCCATTTTTCACAATGGCCAATAACTCAGCAGAAAATCCCATAGTGCTTGGCGATGAGGAAAACAGGGCTTGGCAACTGATTGTCAGTTTCAAAAAAAGTCTTGTCAGTTTCAACATCAGGTGTTCTCCCTTTGCCTACCTTCCTTTCTGTTCCCTTTCATTCAATGGACTAACACTAAAATGCATGCACAAAACCTGAACCACAAGATTTTAAATGGAAAGGGCTTGCTTGATGCTACTGCACAGCTGCAATAGGACAATTGTGTAATTTTTTTAAAACTTTGGACACCAGCCCTGACATGTCACAAGTGATGTTCCCACCCTGATTTAGAAAACTGTGTTTTTTAAATTGTAGCTGCAGAATACACCGGAGGAAAAAGAATGGTGTGTCAGGTGGCACTGAATCCAGAATTAAAGGCTCACTGCTTGGAAATCTGTAGTAAGATGTGCGTGCATAATGGGCCTCACTTAAACAAAAAATTGCCACTGCTTGCTCATGTGCAGATGTGAAAAGCCACTGGGCAAATATGCTGGAGCTGTTTGTGAGCAACCTAAGTTGATCATCAAACAATGTCCTTTGTGATTTCCACATGTGAAATGCGGGGTGCTCAAGCACACCTATCCTCTGCTGGCTTTTTCTTCCCACTCTAGCTGTCCAGAGAACCTTGGATGTGAATGTTGGATACATAATTTTTAAAATAAGTAAAACAAAAAAGGCATCTGTGCTGAAAGTCTGCCTTATATGCAACGGCTGAATGTTGAGAATTCCTCTCTTCCTTTGTTTCTGACTCTTCTATGAAGCCTGTTTCTTACTTTGAGATCCCATTTCCTTGCTTCCCTAATCTGAGGTTATTGGGGTTCTGTGGTTTATACAAAGCCCTTCTCTGATCTCCAAGTTAAGCATTACAACATAATGAAATTTTCTGTTTTCCTTCCATTTAAGTGAAGATTTCTTTAGCAGAGATTATGCCTACCAATTCGGGCCCTTAAATAACTGCAACCCACAAACAGAATACCCTAATGAGTTCATCACAGCTGGCTTCAGATGGGAAATGATGACCAGGTGAAGTCTCTTTTAACGATGCCTTATTATTAATCACCCTCTGTCTCTCTCTCTTTGTCTTGCTCTGGGTTTATGGACAGACCTCTTTGCAAAGTTATAATTTGGATGCGAAACAATTACCCTAAAACAGTTAGCCAGAGTGGAGTGGACGCACGAATTTATCTTCTTTCTCCGTCTTTCGGTGAAGAACATCTATCTTCCATGACCTCTTGATTACTGAAGGCTTCAAAATATATTCTTTGGTCTGTGACACCGGCGCTTGGTGCCGGGCTGAGCATTAAATATCGCCCCCTGTGATTAATTGGAAGTTAATTAAATCTATCACTGAAACAATGGGAAGGCAATGAGCTATGTAATCATTGAAATAGTAAATGAAATGATAGGAGGACCCTCCATCTTGCTTATTGACAGTGATGGAAGAGTGGCAAGCCCCGACTGCTCAGCTGAGTTTTCTGCATGACCACCTCAACCCGCTGGGATCAACACAAACTTTGCAATAAACTGAGTAGTGAAGCAAGGCGAAGAGCCCATCTACACTGTAGCCCTTGAACATTCAGAATTGAACTATGTCATTTTGCTGGATGCTGAGTTAAGGGTGTTGGCACCAGATCATTTCCATGCAGCCTGGCACCCTAAAAAATGCCAGGTGTTATACACAGCTCACCTTAAGGGTAGCCAACCTCCAGGTGGTGAATGAAAAATAAATAATAGCAACCATGATATAATTACGAAAATCCAATTCAATTTTTCAAGTTTCACAATGAGATTAATGTTGTTGTTCAGTCGCACAGTCGAGTCCGACTCTTCGCGACCCCATGGACCAGATCACGCCAGGCCCTCCTGTCTTCTGCTGTCCTCTGAAGTTTGCTCAATTTCATGTTCGTTGCGTTGATGACACTGTCTAACCATCTCATCCTTTGCCATCCCCTTCTTCTTTGACCTTCAATCTTTCCCAGCATCAGGGTCTTCTCCAGTGAGTGCTCCCTTCTCATTTGGTGGCCAATGAGATTAATAAAAATAATCTAATGACATAATCCTCTTCCCTGTTGCAGGAGACTGCTTGGATTATGTCATTGGATTTTGCTTATTGTGAAGGTCCATGTGGTTTCACAGAAATATATTAATATTTATCAAACACTTGAAAAATTGAGTTGACTTTTCATAATTATATCATGGTTGTTACTGTTTATTTTTCATTTACCAATCCCGTGATCTCTCTGGTTACTGTAACCTCCAGGTGGTGTCTGAAGATCTTCTATTACAACAGATCTCCAGGTGACAGATCAGTCCATCTGGAGAAAATGGCTGCTTTGGAAGGTGGACTCTCTGACATTATACGCCATTGAAGTCCCTCCCCTCCCCTCCCCACCCCAAACCACAACCCCCTCAGGCTCCATCCCCTCCCCAAAAAAATCTCCAGGTATTTCCCAACCTGGAGATGGCAAATTTACTCACCCTGCATCACAATATCATGTGTCCGCAATTGAGTTTAGCACAGAAGTTGATATTCCCAGAGGAATAATTCCAGAATTGCCAGCTCCAGGTTGGAAAATCCCTGGAGCTTCGGGGGTGGAGCCCGGTGAGGACATAGTTTGAGGAGGGAAAGGAGTTCAGTAGGATGGCAATGTCATAGAGTTCACCTTCCAAAGCAACCATTTTCTTCAGGGGAATTGGTCTCTGTAGTTCTAGGGATCAGATGTAATTCCAGGAGAACTCCAGGTTACACCTAAAGGTTGACAACCTTAACAGTGAGCCACAAACACTAAACAAGAACCAGAGATATGTGCAAAGCCAATAATTCTATACTCTTTGAATGATGGTTATCGATGTGGGGCAGGAGGGAGGGAGGAATATTCATTCATTCATTCATTCATTCATTCATTCTATTTTTATCCCACCCCCCCTGGGCGGCTTACAATAAAAGTTTAAAATATATTAAAACACACATGCTTATACAATACAGCATCATAAAATACAAAGCATACCAAATAATAAAAGGTTAAGAGCGCTCTGCTAAGCAGGTCCACTCAAAATTATACTCAGGTCTATTCAATGGGGCATCTTCTTAGGAAGATCTTCTTAGGATTGCGATATCAATGAGACCATCAAAAAGTAAACAAATAGGGAGGGTGGGACCACTCATTAAAATGTATATATTTATATTCATTTTTAAATTATATATTTATAGAATATATATGGCCATAATATGTACTAATATACAATGCAATGCAACATAACATACTGTTATATGAATACATTATATGTTATATTTTAAATAAGAACATGAGAAGAGCCCTGCTGGATCAGACCAATAGTCCATCCAGTCCAGCATCCTGTCTCACACAGCAGCCAACCAGTTCCTCTGGATGGCCAACAACAGCACACAGAGGTGAGGCCTTCCCCCAATGTTGCCTCCTGGCTCTAGGATTCAGAGGATTAGTGCCTCTGAATGTGGAGGTTCCCCTCAGTCACCATGGCTAGTAGCCATTGATAGACTTATCCTCCATGACTCTATCTGATCCCCTCTTAAAGCTGTTTATTCCTATGGCCATCACTACATCCTCTGGCAGCAAATTCCACATTTTAACCACTCTCTGTGCAAATTCTCCCTCATGGATCACTGCCTTGTCGTGGCGAGGGGGCTTGCGTGGTTCGATGAGGCTGTGGGCTATGCCGTGGAGGGCCACCCAGGACGGACAGGCCACAGCAGAGAACTCAGACCAAGCGTGATCCCCTGGAGAAGGAAATGGCAACCCACTCCAGTATCTTTGCCAAGAAAACCCCATGGACAGTAACAAAAGGCTAAAAGATATGACGCCGGAAGATGAGCCCCTCAGGTCGGAAGGTGTCCAATATGCTACTGAGGAAGAGCAGAGGGCAAGTACGAGTAACCCCAGAAAGAGTGAAGCGGCTGGGCCAAAGCCGAAAGGACGCTCAGTTGTGGATGTGTCTGACGGTGAAAGAAAAGTTCGATGCTGCAAAGAACAATACTGCATAGGAACCTGGAATGTAAGATCTATGAATCAAGGTAAGCTTGACGTGGTCAAAAATGAGATGGCAAGAATGAACATTGACATCTTGGGAATCAGTGAACTAAAGTGGACAGGAATGGGCGAATTTAACTCAGAAGACCATTATATCTACTACTGTGGCCAGGAATCCCGTAGAAAAAATGGTGTGGCCTTTATAGTCAACAAGAGAGTGAGAAAGGCAGTATTGGGATACAATCTCAAAAATGACAGAATGATCTCGGTCCGAATCCAAGGCAAACCATTCAATATCACAGTAATCCAAGTCTATGCCCCAACCACTGCTGCAGAAGAGGCTGAAGTGGACCAGTTCTACGAAGACCTACAACAGCTCGTAGAACTAACACCAAAAAATGATGTCCTCATCATCATAGGGGACTGGAATTCTAAAGTAGGAAATCAAAAGGTAACCGGAAAAACAGACAAATTTGGCCTTGGAGAACAAAATGAAGCAGGGCAAAGGCTAACAGAGTTTTGTCAAGAGAACACGCTGGTCATAGCAAACACCCTTTTCCAACAACCTAAGAGGCGTCTCTACACATGGACATCACCAGATGGGCAACACCGAAATCAGATTGACTATATAATTTGCAGTCAAAGATGGAGAAGCTCTATCCAGTCAGTAAAAACAAGACCTGGAGCTGACTGTGGCTCAGATCATGAGCTACTCATTGCAAAATTCAGACTTAAATTGAAGAAAGTTGGGAAGACCACAAGGCCATTCAGATTTGACCTAGATCACATCCCCGATGAATATACAGTAGAGGTGAAGAATAGGTTTAAGGGACTAGATTTGATGGACAGAGTGCCTGAAGAACTATGGACAGAGGTCCGTGACATTGTAAAGGAGGCAGCACTCACCGCCATCCCAAAGAAAAAGAAATGCAAAAAAGCAAAGTGGCTGTCTGATGAGGCTTTACACATAGCAGAGGAAAGAAGGAAAGCTAAAGGCAATGGGGATAAGGAAAAATTTGCCCAATTTAATGCAGATTTCCAGAGAACAGCAAGGAGAGATAAGGAGGCTTTCCTGAATGAACAATGCAGAGTAATAGAGGAAAACAATAGATTGGGAAGGACTAGAGATCTCTTCAAGAAAATTGGAGAAATCAAGGGAACGTTCCATGCAAAGCTGGCCATGATAAAGGACAAAAACGGTAGGGACCTAACAGAAGCAGAAGAGATTAGGAAAAGATGGCAAGAATACACAGAAGAACTATACAAGAAGGACCTCGATGTCCTTGACAACCACGATGGTATAATCACTGACCTCGAGCCAGACATCCTGGAAAGCGAAGTTAAATGGGCCTTAGAAAGCATTACTAACAACAAAGCTAGTGGAGGTGATGGTATCCCAGCTGAGTTATTCAAAGTCTTAAAAGAAGATGCTGTTAAAGTGCTGCACTCAATTTGCCAACAAATTTGGAAAACACAACAGTGGCCACAGGATTGGAAAAGGTCAGTTTACATTCCAATCCCAAAGAAGGGCAACGTCAAAGAATGTTCAAACTATCGCACAATTGCACTCATTTCACACGCTAGCAAGGTCATGCTCAAAATCCTACAAGCTAGGCTCCAACAGTAGGTGGATAGAGAACTGCCAGAAGTACAAGCTGGGTTTCGAAGAGGTAGAGGAACTAGAGATCAAATTGCCAACATTCGCTGGATTATGGAGAATGCAAGAGAGTACCAGAAAAACATCTACTTCTGCTTCATTGATTATGCTAAAGCCTTTGATTGTGTGGATCACAATAAATTATGGCAGGTTCTTAAAGAGATGGGAGTACCAGACCACCTCACCTGTCTCCTGAGAAACCTGTATAAGGGTCAAGAAGCAACAGTTAGAACCGGATATGGAACAACTGATTGGTTTAGCATAGGAAAAGGAGTACGACAAGGATGTATATTGTCACCTTGCTTATTTAATTTATATACAGAGTACATCATGCGAAATGCTGGCCTGGATGAATCACAAGCTGGAGTTAAGATTGCTGGGGAAAAGATCAATAACCTCAGATATGCAGACGATACCACTCTGATGGCAGAAAGTGAAGAGGACCTCAAGAGCCTCTTGCTCAGGGTGAAAGAGGAGAGTGCAAAAGTGGGCTTGAAGCTCAACATCAAAAAAACTAAGATCATGGCATCTGGCCCCATCACTCCTTGGCAAATAGAAGGGGAAGTCGTAGAAGTAGTGACAGACTTCACGTTCCTAGGATCCCAGATCACTGCAGATGGTGACTGCAGCCATGAAATTAAAAGACGCCTGCTCCTTGGGAGGAAAGCGATGGCAAACCTAAACAGCATGATAAAAAGCAGAGACATCACCTTGCCAACAAAAGTCCGCATGGTCAAAGCAATGGTATTCCCCGTAGTAATGTATGGCTGCGAGAGTTGGACTATAAGGAAGGCTGAGCGCCGAAGAATAGATTCTTTTGAACTATGGTGCTGGAGAAGACTCTTGAGAGTCCCTTGGACTGCAAGGAGATCAAATCAGTCAATCCTAAAAGAAATCAACCCTGACTGTTCCCTTGAAGGCCAGATCCTGAAGCTGAAGCTCAAATACTTTGGCCACCAAATGAGAAGGGAGCATTCACTGGAGAAGACCCTGATGCTGGGAAAGATTGAAGGTCAAAGAAGAAGGGGACGGCAAAGGATGAGATGGTTAGACAGTGTCATCGATGCAACGAACATGAAATTGAGCAGACTTCAGCGGACAGCGGAAGACAGGAGGGCCTGGCGTAATCTGGTCCATGGGGTCGCGAAGAGTCGGACTCGACTGTGCGACTGAACAACAACTGTGCAAATTAGTATTTCTTTTTGTCCATCTTGAACCTACTGCCCATCTGCTTCTTTAGATGCCTTCGAGTTTTGGGAAAGGGAGAAAAAATTCTCTTTGTCAACTCCATTCCATGCATGATGTTATAGACCTCTATAGTGTGCCCCCTTCGCCGTCTCTCTTCTAAATGGAAAGGTCCCAGAATAACTAGCTAAGGACCCAAACATTACTAAGTCCTCGGCCTCTTACCTTATAGTAATTCAGCATAAAATAGAAATTTAAATTTATAATTAGGGTGGGTATGGAAGGGAAAAGGGAGATTCTTTTACACTTTATTAGATGTAATAATTATTGCATAACATCTATATTGACTTGCATTATGATTTGTTTGTTTATCAAAATTTCAAAAAATGTTAAATTAAAAAAAAGAATTAAAAAAAAAGAGAGCAGTGGACTCTAATCTGGAGAATGGGGTTTGCTTCCCACTCCTCCTCCAAATGAAGCCAGCTGGGTGACCTTGAGCCAGTCACAGTTCTCTCAGAGCTCTCTCAGCCCCACCTACCTCACAGGGTATTGTGGGGAGAGGAAGGGAAGGTGACTGTAAGCCACTCTGAGACTCCTTCAGGTAGTGAAAAACCACTCCTTCTTCTTCTTCTTGTTATCCCAATCTCTGCTGTGTTAAGTGGGTTTTTTTTCCTACAGTTTGTACAGTTTATCACAAGTTGCTGGGAAATCACACAAAGAAATGTGCTTTTGTCAAATAATTTAAAAAAATCCCAAGGAAATAAAAACAGCAGGCCATGTGGAATGTAGCTTTCCTGGTATGCTGTGGGACTCATTGCCAGGCCTTCCTTTGGTTGGAAGCCACTGGGAAGAAGGCAATTCAGGGCACAAGGACAGAGTCGCTTGGCTGACATACGGCTGGGTCTGGGTTGAACTTGAATCTCTCTCTCTCTCTCTCTCTCTCTCTCTCTCTCTCTCTCTCTCTCTCTCTCTCTCTCTCTCTCTCTCTCTCTCTCTCTCTGCGAGGCTGTGTATTCTCAGTGCTCTAAAAAAAAAAAAAGCAAATTGAAAAGCAATGTCAAACTAACCAAAGTTCTGCTCCAAAACAAGCTGGATTTTGTGGCCGGGTTAAATCATGCAAATGAGAGAGATTTGAATACATGGGCTCATTTGCACAAAGGATTCGGCTTCTGCTAGTCTGGTGGAGAGGCAAGGACTTATCCTGGGGTGGGGGGAAGGGACACCCCACCCATACCCCTGGAAGTCTCACTTAGATCCTCTCTGGCTTCAGAAATGCCACCGGGCATCATGTGCCCATTTTCAAGTCTATCATCACAGTTATGTGGGCAAAAACCTCTGCCCTATAAATATGAAATCACAGATTTTAAAAATAAATTAACTCACCTCTCTTTTGCACATGTGAGAATTTCCAATCCCACCAATTCTCCATCATGGTTTAATGGAGAACTCTAATGCATCTGAGCTAACTCTAATGCATCTGAGCTAACTCTAATGCATCTGAGCTAGCAATAGCCAAACCAAACTTCCAGAAACAATTAACCATTTTGAACCACAGTGCCCAAAAGAAAGGACTTCCATTATGTTCTGTAGAACTGTGAAATACGGCAACCATTATATTCTAGTATAAGAGGTGTTCCTCTAAAATAAGGATTAACCTTCACATTTGAAGAAATCTGGCAACTCTGCCAGGGTCTGGTTCGTTGATAAAACCACAATGCAACAAAGCTAATTGCGAAAGTGAACTCTTCCCCCTTCCCTTTGTGGGGAAGATGTACGAAACAAAAGACACAACACTTTCTCCAGATATTCCCCAGATACACAGTGCTCTTTGGCACTTTCTGCAGACCACCACCCACCCACTGGGTAGCTGGCAGTGAAGATGGAGGGCTTGCTGAATTTTTCTTGGAACGCTTGCCCCTGTTCATAGCAATGCAATGTGACTTGTGTAAATAGAGCTTCCAGCAGGGCCTACCATTTATTTCCTGATGTTTTAGGTAAAGACTGAACAGTTCAGCTGCTGGTTAAATCAACGTCAATTCAACAACAATCCCTAGCAAGCCAATGGCCAGGTTGTACTGCAGATAATCCCTACATGTGTCGGGAATGAGTCTCAGATGTCTGTACCCTGGTCCCCAACTGCACATACAATACTGTGGCTGAGTTCAGACCTGCAATTTGCCCCACTATAGTCACTTTTCAGCTGCGTTTCCCAAGTGGATTAAAGGGGGTGTTCACACAGGCACATCTGCCTGGCGTTCCCCACCCGTAGGCAACCCGTGCTGTTCCACTTCGCTCCCACATTAAAAAGATACCTGACAAAAATGGTATCAAATCCCAGAGAGTGCCTTTATCCTGCGTTATTCCGCTTCCTGGAAGTGTGAACGCGAAGCCAAAAAGCCAGGAGCAATCCGCTTCTATAGTGTGCACCGGGTGTTTCTGCGCATAAGGCAGGAACGATTGGATTGGCTGTGCTCTGCTCTACTGCCCAATGTGGTGCCGGTGCAACAGGGTCCACCACAAATCAGCTGGATGCGCTTATGCGCATGAGCACATATGGGCCCATGCACTCATACACACATAGAGGAAAAAGCCATTTCCAGCTGTGCCTCTGGACCAGCAGTCTGAACGCTCCCATGTGCCTCCTCCTGGTATACTCCCGCATCTGTCAGCCCCGTGTGACCAGGAAAACCTGGAACAGTTTATTCCAGGTTTTTTTTGCCACGACTGGCTCCCGCTGCAAACTGCCAGTCTGAACTCAGCCTGTGTGCCTCCCAAGAGGCATGGGCTGACATTCATGAATGGCCATGCCTTGCCTTCCTAAATTTTGCAGCGGATGGATTGCACATTAATACTGAGTTGCACATGATGTACTAACCCTGGACTGGCTGTCATCTGCATTCTGGAAAACCACTATATTCTTGCAAACCCAGATAAACGGGAGCCTGACTGCTGGGAGAATCAACCGCAACCAGGATCTATAATAAACTTAACATCTCTTATCAGTGAAAGCTTCCTAGCTATGGGCATGTGTGCTGGGATGGTCTGAGGTCTTCTACAGAGGGGGACTGAGGAACTCAACAGGCAGAATGGACATAAGTGGACATGAAATACCAACATAACTTTTATATGAAGTACAAACTGGCTGCTGTTATACAAACAAGAGCACATAAGTCAAATTCTTAGCAAACAATAATTGCTAGAGAAGAAGAGGAGGAGGAGGAGGAGGAGTTGGATTTATAGCCCACACTTCACTCAGAGTCTCAAAGTGGCTTACAATCACCTTCCCTTTCTCTCCCCACAACAGACACCCTGCGAGGTAAGTGGGACTAAGAGAGCTCTTTCAAGGACTGCTCTTGAGAGAACAGCTCTGAGAGAACTGGGACTGACCCAAAGTCACCCAGATGGCTGCATGCAAAGGAGTGCGAAATCAAACCTGATTCTCCAGATCAGAGTCCACTGCTCGTAACCACTACACCAAACTGGCTCTCATAGAGCGGCTGGGCTAATAACTGGGATAAGAAAGACCCCTCAGGAGGTACCGCCAACACCTGAGCTTCCATGGAACCAAAATCTTTTGTAGCCCAGTGGTAGAGTGCCTATTTTGCATGCAGAAGGTCTCAAGGGATGCTCTGTATTCTTGGTGCTTGGGGGGGCAACAGTGGGAGGGCTTCTAGTGTCCTGGCCCCACTTGCTGGACCTCCCAATGGCACCTGGTATTTTTGGCAAATCTGTGACAGAGTGTTGGACTAGATGGGCCATTGGCCTGATCCAACATTGGCTTCTCTTGTGTTCTTATGTTCTTATGTTCTTAAGTTAATTCCTGGATGTCTCCAATTAAAGGATCATCAAGGGGGGGATAGGGGGCATAAAATCCCCTGGGTCATGGCTGCTCACCTGCCTTACTTTGCTTTCAAGCTCTCACCTGACACAATGCCTATAATCCCAGGACTTTAGCAACTGCTAGAAAACCCGCTAGTAATCTGTGACCATCCTTTAATTCTTTGTTTGACTTGAAATCATCAGGGAAAATGATGGCTGCACCAATGAGCAGAGAGCCGAGAAGACGAAGGAGAGCAAGGTGCAGAACAGAAAATGTATTTCACTCTTGTGGATCCCAGCACGCCTTGCTGTAAGCTTCATCAGGGGATTTGCTTCTGAAGTTTTCCAGTCCCTTTACTGTTCGAGGAAGGAAATGGAAAACTTCTGAAGAAGATCCCCTGATGAAGCTTACAGTGGGATCCACAAGAGTTAAATAAACTTTCTATTCTGGGCCTTGCTCTCCTTCATCTTCTTGGCTCTCTGACATGAAATCATAACATGCCATCTTGCAGCAAGGGAGTGATTACAGGAGAAGGGTTAAAGTGAGTGATTATGGATTCCTAGAGAGGCCATTAAGGCCTCCTAATCTCTCTTTCTTTTTTTGCCCTTTTTCCACAGGCTCATGGTGGTTCTCGGCAGTCAGTTACAGGATCTCATGTAACAGGTGTTGGGGAAGTCCTTTGTCTACTTGACAGCTTGAAGGTTTTATTAAGCTGGGTGTTGCAGTAAAGGAGACTCAGCATGCCTGGACACTGAGGAGCACCATAGTTGCTCTAGAACCAGAATGTGTATATATGTGTGATGTTCTTCTTTATGCTAGACGATTCACTCTGACTCCTTATTTTTCTGGTCCTTTGCCCACTGTCCTCATGGTCTTGCAAGAGGCAAGGCGCTTCTGCAGGTGTCTCCTACACAAGCCTTCAAGAGACATACCCAGGCTAAAAGAAATGAATATTAGGTTCAGATGGGAGATTCCATATGGACTTACATTCATGTACAACTCGGTGAGATCAACTCTTAAATCTGAAGGAGACTTATATAGATTTAAAGCGAACAATCTGGACGATTTTAAAGATATTTAATTTAACACCATTATGGATTACAAATTTTTATCTTGGAACGTAAATGGATTAAATTCACCAGGTAAAAGAAGACTGGTGAATCATTGGCTGGAAAAACAAAAATGTAATATAATTTGTTTACAAGAAACACACATAAGAAAACAAGACGACAAATATCTGACTAATAAAAAATTGGGAGAAGAATTTCATTCTTCAGCAGTTAACAAGAAAAAAGGAACAGTGATTTATATCTCAAAAGATTTGGATCCTAAGCAAATTTTTTCCGACAAAGAAGGAAGGTATGTTGGCGTGGAAATCTGTATGGATAGAAAAAAGACATTGCTTGTTAATATATATGCACCCAATGGTGCAAAAGAGACCTTTTTTAATGATTTGACTAAAGAGTTGGAATGTTTAAATTATGACCAAATTGTTCTTGCGGGAGACTTTAATGGTACAGTGAACAACACATTGGATAGAAAGTCCAAAGCAAGTGGAGAGACAGTTGGAAAGTTACCAAAAAATTTCTTTCAATTGATGAAGCAAGAAAAATTAGAAGATGTTTGGAGGAAGTGGAATCCTAAGACTAAGGATTACACGTTTTATTCGAATAGACATAATTCTTTTTCTCGAATTGACATGATTTGGATGTCAGAGGAGATGGCGCAAAAAACTTATAAAATACAAATTTTACCGAAAACTAACTCTGATCATAATCCCCTACTTTGGATATCTAAAGCAAAACCTAAACAGCTATTTTGGAGAATTAATGAAGATTTACTGGATCAAAACAAATTAATGAAATCTTAAAAAAGGAAACGAAAAGTTTTTTTGAACTGAATTTGAATAAAGGCACGGACATACAAGTTGTATGGGATACATACAAAGCAGTAATCAGAGGCATGCTTATCTCTCTGAACTCCAAAGATAAAAAGCAAAAGATTCAGCAACAGAAAGACCTTCATGAAAAAATTCGACAAAAAGAAAAGGAACTAAAAAAAAGACCAGGGAAGAAGAAAATTATTAAAGAGATCCACTTCCTGCAAGATCAGCTGAATGTTCTTTTAAACAGAGAATTATATTGGAATTTAAAAAAATTACAGCAAAAAGCATTTGAGGGTGCAAATAAACCAGGAAAGTTTTTGGCATGGCAATTGAAAAATAGAAAAGATAGGAACTTTATATCCAAGATTGTTGAAGATGGAAAGGAGGTGATGAGTCACATAAAATTTTCATTTTAATCCTTGGCTTTCTTCCTGCCCATACAAATTTGGATAATTCTTTCTGCCACGAATCCAATATTTTCCTTTGTTTTAATATTGGAATAGTCTGAAACAAAAACATCAAACGCGGCAAGATATTCATTTTTACAGTCGCGATTCTTCCCATCAATGATAAATTCAAAGTATCCCATTTCTTCATATCCTGCTGAATCTTATGCCACACCTTTTCATAATTGTTTTTAAACAAGTCAATATTTTTCATGGTTAAATCAATTCCAAGATATTTAGTCTTTGTGACTACTTCACATTGTATTTTCTCTTGAAGTTCTGTTTGTCTTTGTTTCGTCATATTTTTGCACATCACTTTAGTTTTATTTTTATTAACATAAAATCCCGCAACTGAACCAAATTCTTCAATTTTTTCCATCAATTGTGGTATTTTCTCAATTGGGTCTTGAATCATAAACATTACATCATCTGCAAATGCCCTATATTTATAGGCGAAACCTTTCACTGTAAGTCCTTCAATACTGTCATCTTTTCTTATCGCTGTCAATAATATTTCCAATATCCAAATAAACAACAACGGGGATAACGGGCAGCCTTGACGTGTTCCCTTTTGGACTCGGAAGAAGTCCGTCTTTTCTTTATTTATATTCAAAGCCGCTTTTTGTTCTGAATATATTGCCACAATCATGTTTAAAAAGGACTGTCCAATATTCATTTTTTCAATAACTTGCAGCATAAACTCCCAATTTAAATTATCAAAAGCTTTTTCCGCATCTAAGAAGAGGAATCCAACTTCTTTTTCAGGATGCTTGTCATAATATTCAATTGCATCTATCACCACTCTTAGATTATCTCTAATTTGTCTATTTGGTAAAAATCCCGCTTGTTCTTCCGCTATCGTATCTTTCAAATATTTTTTCAATCTCTCTGAAATTATTTTTGCAAATAATTTGTAGTCATTATTTAATAGCGATATTGGTCTATAGTTCTTTACTTGAGTCAAATCCAAACCTTCTTTAGGTATCAATGAAATGTTTGCTTCCTTCCATGAATCTGGGATCCGCTTGGTCTGTCTTATCTCATTTGACAGAAGTACTAAAATAGGGGTTAGCTCCTCTTTAAATTTCTTATAAAATTTTGCTGTAAAGCCATCTGGTCCTGGAGCTTTGCCCAACTTTGCGTCTTCTATCGCCATTGTCACTTCTCGGGACGTTCCCAGAGGCGGTTAGCCCACGCGCAGTTAGGGGGGTCTTCGCATGTGCAAAAGACCCTAGTGAGCCTTAGGTTAAGGCTCCGAACCGGGGGCGCTTGGGGAGTAGCCTCTTTACCGGCAGACAGCCGGGAAATTGAGGCTTTCCCCCTGCCCCAATCGGCCCCGCTGCGGCGTGCCCGTAATGGGACTTAGCGGCGCCACCGAATTCCAGGAGTGAAAACAGCGCTATGGTTCAACATAAAAAGAAGAAGTAGCATCGAATCGTGAGTTGAAGATCTATTTTGAAGCGTAAATCGGAGCCCCCTATATGCGGATAAGCGTTGGGAGGAGGGAGGAGTTCCCACCCCCTCGAGAAGCAAGTCATACAAAGGGAGCGCGAAGGGGGCAGAAAGAAAACAAATTGTTGGTGAAAGTACCGTTGGGGCTGCATAGAAGAATGTGATCATCTTAGCTTCCTGGGGGATGCGGCACGAACTTTTTAAAAGTAAACAAAAAAACAAAATGTCGATAATGGAAAAAGCCCTGCTGCTACCGGAAGAGAAGAGAGGAGGGACTTCCGGTCCAGATAGCCCCCCCAAGAGCTTGCTGTCAATCAACAGAAAAAGGAGATGCTGTGCCCCCTGCTGGATCAATTGCAGAAGATCAACCAAACATTGTTCAAAATGGAAAGTGTTCTCATCAGCCGACAGAAACAGATACTGGAAACAACTAGTAGGATGAAGGAGATTGAACAGAAATCGAATTTGATTCCAGGTTTCCAGGGCGCTAAAGAGGAAGAGAAAGAAGATCTCGGATTTACCTTGACAAATGTCTTGGCACCCCTAACTGGCAGTGAAGCGATAAAGTTAAAAGAAGAGGGGGAAAAGGCTCCCAAAGCCTACTCCGCCTTTATAAAAAGAAGTACTCTGCCAGTAGAAGGGGATGTCGAACATAGCAGGCGACAGACGAGAGATCTAATTTCATCTGAAGAGTTTGTGGAGCCCTGGAGGCCTGAAGGCCAGATGATTAAGAAAAAAAAGAAAAGAAAGAAGACGGATTCCATTTTTAAAACACGGAAACGCCTGAAGAGACACACCAGCAGGAAGGATGCAGCACCTAAAATTGGGATAAGTGCAGAAGACAGCAGCCTAGGGGAAGGTGATGGAACGGAAGACTTCAAAGTTAAAATGGACTTAATCCATAACTGGAAGAAAATTAAGAAGAAGATACTTTGAGGACTGTCCGTGTTGCATCTGGAAGGAGCTGTTTAATTACTAACCCCAATGGACTTTACTAACTGTATTAACAGAGTGACTTTGGACTTTGAATTAGTTAAAAAGAAGATCTTCTAACCATGATTGATGCCAAAACTTGGTATTGGTTATTAACCTAAACTAACCCTCACTAACAGAAAAAATTTCACTCCACCTTTTTCTTTCTCCATCTGTCTACCCTTCCCTTTTCTTATAAAAAGAATAAAATTCTCTCTTCTTTAAGAGAGTTTTACAACAACAAAAAAAGAGACATACCCATGATCTCATAGATGCACAGAAAGGCTGCTTTGTTGTTGTTCAGTCACACAGTCGAGTCCGAATCTTCGCGACCCCATGGGCCAGATTACGCCAGGCCCTCCTGTCTTCCGCTGTCAACTGAAGTTTGCTCAATTTCATGTTCGTTGCATCAATGACACTGTCTAACCATCTCATCCTTTGCCGTCCCCTTCTTCTTTGACCTTCAATCTTTCCCAGCATCAGGGTCTTCTCCAGTGAATACCCCCTTCTCATTTGGTGGCCAAAGTATTTGAGCTTCAGCTTCAGGATCTGGCCTTCCAGGGAACAGTCAGGGTTGATTTCTTTTAGGATGGAATAATTTGATCTCCTTGCAGTCCAAGGGACTCTCAAGAGTCTTCTCCAGCACCATAGTTCAAAAGAATCTATTCTTCGGCGCTTGGCCTTCCTTATAGTGCAGCTCTCGCAGCCATGCATTACTACGGGGAATACCATTGCTTTGACCATGCGGACTTTTGTTGGCAGGGTGATGTCTCTGTTAGCCACTTGTAATAGGGAATAGCATTATTTAGATTAAGTTGCTGCTTCTTTCTTCTGATACAAAATGCACATGAATGTGAACAAGCTGCAATAAAAATAGGTACTTTATTTGTTACAACAAACTTGCTCAGAGAGTGATTCAGGTGGGGTAGCCATGTTGGTCTGAACAACAAAATGTGGTTTGAGTCCAGTGGGGCACCTTTAAGACCAACAAAGTTTAATTCTGGGTATGAGCTTTCGTGTGCACGCACACTTCTTCAGATACATCTGAAGATATAACTTCACTTCTTCACGCTTATGCACACTTCTTCAGATACTTCTTTTATATCTGAACAAGTGTGCATGCACACGGAAGCTTATACCCAGAATTAAACTTTGTTGGTCTTAAAGGTGCCGCTGGACTCAAACTTTGTTCTGTTGCTTGAAAAGTATTTAACTGCACACGATTCCACAGTGTGCAGATGTTGCCATGTACCAACCAATACATATACCCAATACTAGGTAGCCAAATGGTGTCCTTCAATAGAAGGAAGCTTCATCAGCTTGCTGTGCCATCTGATGACTTCCCAGAAGCAACCCAACTTATGAAGAGTTTGGATGCTCAGGGAGAAGGTTACTAATGCCATTCAGTCCTACATTCCCATCTCTTTTTGCTTGAAGGAAGTATCATCCTTTTATTCCCTCTTCATTTCCTTCATCAACCCATTAGGGCTTGCCGCTCTTCCTGTTTCCAGCTTTGGATATGGCTTTTCCATTCCAAACATGTTGGGGTGAATCAATGCTCTGATAAGATGAGGATGAGGATAGGGCTGCCACCTCCAGGTGGAGCCTGGAGATCTCCTGGATGACAGAGATCAGTTTTCCCCTTGGAGAAAATGGCTGCTTTGAAGGGTGGACTCCATAACATTATACCCCACTGAGGCCCCTCCTCTCCCCAAACCCCACCCTCCCTAGGCTCCACCCTCAAATCTCCGGGAATTTCCCAACTCAGAGCTAACAGCCCTAGACCAGAATGATGCAAAACTCAGATTTTTATCCAGTTCAGAACTTCCGAGGTTTTGTTCCCGGACCAATATGCAAATGCCTCACACCATCTTTTTGGCTGATGCAAACCAGTCCAATTGCTTCTTGCAGCATCTGTCCATAAGTTAAGCAGCCATGCGCCGGTTGCACCGTCTCGCCTACCGAAGCCTTGAAGCCTTCCCTTCTCACTGCAGGAGATTCAATTAAGCAAAGTGGCTGCCATCAGTCAACCTCCTTGAAAGCATAAATAAAGGCTAAGTCTGGAGTCCTGCAGTGCAGTTATGACAGGAGAAAGCGTGGCCTTCAGACATTTATTTAAGAAAACAACCCAGTAACAGACTCAGGGATTTGGGGGGAGGGGATGTCGGTAAGATGAGAATGGAGTCCAAGCATGCGGCTTTCACACCAGCACAGAGAATGGGATGCTGTCTGTTGCATGAAGGCACAAGAGATAACAGAAACACTGTCTTTTGACTGGTGTTCTGTATTTGTCAAAGTCCAAGCATAAGGAAGACGAAGTAGAAACACGATCAAAGGCCTGCCCAGGTCTGTGGTCCTTCTTTGCATTCCATGTGAGTCTTTACTCACGGGAATTAAAATCGCAGGTCTTCTTCCACGGTTTGGAATGCTTCTGCAGTAAAAGCTCAGCAGAAAAGCATTTTTATGACATATGTTTTGGCGTATATCAGATCTTAGATCCAGTGCCCAGCATTTACAACTAAAGCCTATCAGGTATGCACATGAAATCTGCAAGCATCTGAATAGCATGGAACTGCCTGATTTCCCATTATCGAAAGAACTAAAGTGCTCTAGTGATCTCCCATGTTCTTCCTATGGGCACAATGATACCCGCCACCAATGTGTCTCCTTGTGCCTGCTTTCTTCATCCCTAACACATATCTTTCCTATGCAAAGAACCAATCGAGGCTTTTCTCCATCTCATTGGAAGAGGAGGTGTTTCATAAGACCCCAGGAAAGGGTCTACTTGAATTGTCTACAGAGATCACCTGTTCAGAAACAGCTAACTCCAATACAGGATGATGCTTGGCTTGGAACCTCCTAATAATCTGCAGCTGGCCACCATTTTGGGGTTGGCTCTGCGCCCCCACCCATAGCTGCCATTTTCCGGTGACACCTATGGCCTGATCTCAAAATCCAGAAGTGCTCACAGGTTCAACAAGATCGGGAACCCCTTCTATAGCCACGAAGCGGGTTTTTAGACTAGATGCAAAAGAATTAAAACCTGCCTTCCCTCGGAAACAGCTTCATTCTATTGATAGCACAGGATGAACTGTCTTTCCCATTCTGTCTAATGTTGAGTTCTTTGCCATTCAAAATGCTTGGAATCATCTTCACAATGGCTGTTCTGTTTTGTTCTGTGAGAAAGGAAATCCTTGAGGCATACAGTGTGATTGTGGGGTACGGCATTAGTCCCATTGACTGCACATCGCCATCTGCTAACCTGGTAAGTAGTTCTGAGGGCTGTATTGAACAACTGGCTTCACTAGAAGTGACTCTGCCTGTCAGCTGACGCATGAGAACAAACCCTCCCTCCACAAACCAGGCATGACCAAATCCTGTGAAATTCACAGAGTTTGCCTTATTAGCCTATTTCAGCAAAAACAGCCTCTTATGAAGTGTAGTGGTTAAGTGCGTGGACTCTTACCTGGGAGAACTGGGTTTGATTCCCCACTCCTCCACTTGCACCTGCTGATGTGACCTTGGGTC